>CM042231.1:16729207-16731707 GCA_023566465.1 Cottus gobio | reverse complement strand
TAAATGACTACGTATAAGAAACAAACCCACAGAGAATCGCTCCACTCTGCAGTTCCCTCAGCTCTACCGAGCTTTTTTGGCATCTTGAAGCTAATTGTTTTGCTTTTACAGCCCGCAACTTTAACAAGCACAATGTTGGCAAAGCTGGTGGATCGTTTAGCGGCTAAACCGCCGCAGGCCGGTTTCATAACGCTCCGCATAGCACAAAGAGTTTCTCCGAGGGACGGATCTCTGGAAACTTCTTAGAATGGTGAAGAATGTCCCCTGAAGTTTACATAAGTTCCTGGTAAACGTTGGTCACAAAGCACCTTTGCCCTGAGAAGAGCTGGGAGGAGGAGGAAGGAAGAGGGAGGAGGGAGGAGAGGGGAGGGAGGAGGATATAAAATAGATGAGAGAGGAGGGAGGACAGGATGGAGAATAGATGAGTGAGGAGGGAGGAGGAAGGAGGTAGTAGAGAGGGGAGGGAGGAGAGGAGAGAGGATGGAGGATAGAAAATAGATGAGAGAAGAGGGAGGAGAGGGGAGGGAGGAGATGATGGAGGATGGAAAATAGGTGAGTGAGGAGAGAGGATGGAGAAGGACTTTTAATAGTTTCTTAAGCAGAGGGGGAAAAGACAAAGAGGGAGGAGAAATATTCTCCAAAGCCCGAATGAGTGAGTGGATGAACCGCTACAGATTAGATCATGCAGGGATAATGAGATGCACTCACTAATTATATAGTAGGCCTATGGCTTATGTATTTAACAGATCATTACATAAAATACTATTCATAATTATTCCGTGGCTGAATAGAGACATTAAGTCTATCGATTTCACACCGTCTTTTTTTTCTTCCCAACGGGGGTCAACCAGCTCCTCACTGAGGTAAAAGCTTCTGTTGGTCCTCAGAGTTTCCCTGAGAAGTTTCCTACATCACTTGGAAGCCAGTGGGAGGATTCTCCGAACGTTTTCTGAATACAGCCCCAGCCATTTCCCCCCAGGAGGTGGCAGGAGACAGAAAAATAAAACCCAGAGATTAAATAAGAGTGAATATTGGACTTGCAATTCATCGGGTGGACACAAACACGACGCCGGGCGAATGCTAATGCGGCTCCGCCTCTAGATGTGTAAATAAGCAACCGTTTTGCTGACACGCTCAACATATCAAATGTGCCGCCGCAGGGTTTGTTTCTGTTTGTCTCTCCGAGGGGCCCACACAAAACAGAAAACTGAAATATATTAGGCATTTTTTTGGGCCGGACTAAACGGTTGAATTGATTTATGGCTTGGCTGTTCTTCAGGTCGACTAATTGTCCGGGCACGGGTACAATCTGCAGACGTGTTTCGGCGCTAGGTGTGTTTTTATGAATACATTTTCATCTCATTGCTGCGCTCTTGATTGCGCGTCGCGAGTTTGTGTGTTTGTGATGAAAGCCCCTGATTGTGCGCACACTTTCTATCATTACAAGTCAGCGCTGTCTACGCACACGCGCCGCCTCCCCACATATAATGAAATATTAAACATCCGATATGGAGCCGATCTGGGGAGAAACAAGCACCGGTTGGATGTCTCCATATTGCTATCCTTTTTCGTATTTATGTCTGCGATAACCACAGTGTCTCATGCAGAGACATAAATAGAGATGGAGAGCTGCTCACACACACCCTTCACAGCAGGCTCCCTCTCTCTCTTTCCGTGTCAAGGCATTTGGGCTCAGCGGGATACCGCTATCATCAAAGCTGTGTTTACTATGACGGCACCATTCTGAGCCGCCGACTGCTTGTGTGTGTGTGTGTGTGTGTGTGTGCACATTTTGTAACGTCTGATCAGCAGATCTACCTCTCCTCGACCCCCATCTTCTCCCAAAGCCCTCTCTCTCACTCTTCTCCCCGACTCGTCTCTCCGTTACATTTCGCCCTCTGTTTTTTTTTTTTTTTTGCCAGAGAGTGTGATTCCTCTTTTATTTATTTGTTCCCATAAACAAAATTGCCATTCACTCAGTGATTCCTTCGTTCCTTTCTGCCTCGTCCATTGATATGCACTCATTCCTCATGTATACTAAACACTGACCATTCAATGAATATTGACTGAGTGGATGCAGGGGAGGTGAGGGATGGAGGGATGGAGGGTGGAGGGGGGAGCAGAAGGCTGGATGCTCCTTGATCGACAGCAGCTTCTGGTCAGTTGATCTCCGCTCTGCTTCCTGTAAAGGTCAGGTGTCGACAGGGCGTGTGTGCGTGTGCATGTGTGTGTGTGTGTGTGTGTGACCCTGTTCGTGAACACAAGTGTGTGGTTGACCAAGGTTATGGATTAGCCGCCACAGCGCTAACGGGCCACTGTCAATTCTTCTCATTCTCATGTACACCTCATCGAGCACAACGGAAGTGACGGTAATGTCCACGCACGCACACACACACACACACACACACACACACACAAATCCATACACGGCTAATCGTGGCCAAAGCACTGAGCCTCGCCGGCAACATGCCATTGCTCCATCACTGCTACTAATCAATGC
>CM042231.1:16309490-16729007 GCA_023566465.1 Cottus gobio | reverse complement strand
ACAATGGATCTATATGATGCTGGACCTTATGGGGGCTGTGATGAATGTTTTCCTTCACTCAGATTAAATGTGGATGATTCAGTTCTCCGTGCTCTGTTTTTTTAAATTAGATTTAAACAAATGTAACACATTGCCTCGCTTTACAGCATCACAATCTACCCCCCCCCCCCATCCCCCCTCCCTTTTTGTGATCCGTGCATATCGCCAGATTCTTAATAAAGCAGAGCCAAGGCTGACTGTGAAAAAGCAAAAACAGATCCCCTGAGGCCACGATCTCAACTGACTTTTACATTTTTTTGGGTCATTTGATTAATTGCACATTCCTTAATTAAGGTCAGTCCTGCATTATTGCCTCATCTCCTCTTGATCCCAGTTGTGAAGAGGGACAAAATATACTTTCAAGGAATACTTAAAACGCGTATTGGCTTTCTGAGATTTATGAAGGGAAACATTCATACCACCGATCCGTACGGGGAATATAAAGCTGCAGCCCGCAGCGGGTTATTCTCGATTCGATCTTTGGTAATGGATTAATCAAACAAGATATAGTGTGTTAATTAGTGAGCTTTAGAGGCGGCGGCTGGTGGACCGGGCAGGGCCGGGCTGTAGCTTCCAACGGACAGCAATGAAAGGGGCACCAAATAAAGCTGTTGCACACTTATTTTATTATGTTGTCTCTCTCCTATGAATGCTGTCATAGGCGCTCCACGGCAAAACTTTCTGCTTGAAATGATCTCCTCGCGCCGGCACATCTCCGCTCATGTGTTTCAAGACAGATAAGACCGCGAGGCAGTAAGACAAAAAGGGACTCGATCAGGCGTTTTTGCAGTGGGAAGAAAGTGCACTCCCTCTGCGTCTTTGAGAGGGAAATATCAATGGAGCGAGGTAAATAAGGACGCGCAGGAAACAGAGAGGGAACGCTGGGGTTTATATGCAGAGAGGAGAGGAAGAAAGACGCAGGAGCGGCTCACTGTCTGCCTCCCCCGGCGTGCAGTAGGTGGCTGCTGCAAGTCTGGCGTGACTGATCCAAAATCAGGTTTCCTGCCTATAAATATAGAGCGGGGGCGAGGCGAGGACTCCTCCAACTTCTCCTGTTTCTTTTTTCACACCGTAGACGGGCCACAAAACCCGGCTTTCATTTTCCATTAGGGACGGATACTTTTATCCGATGTGCCCCCTCTGAGTGGGTGAGGGAGGGAGGGAGGGATGGAGGGATGACGGAGGGTCTCGGCAAACGTTGGAAATGAGAGTCCTTCATTACTGTGCTTCATAAGTAATGACGCCGGAAGGAGGAGGATGAGATAGGCGTAAACTGAAAACGGCGGCAGCGAACACGCGCCCAGGCGGTCTGTTGGGTGAGACGCGAGAGGAATTATTTATCGTAAATTTACACATCAGTGACAGTTTTTCTCCCTGTTATGATTCCTCTGCTGCACGCTGCAAAATAAGAAGAAGCTTGTATCGGATGGCGGGGGGATGGTGCGTTTGTGCGTGCGTGTGTGCGTGACGGAGAGGACCGGGTTCATTTTGTGTCTTTTTTAATTGTTTAACCACAGGAAAAGTCTTTTGTTTATTTCCCGGCTGCCTGAGAACAGCCAGATTTGTTGGTCCTGGTGACGAGCGAGCCAACTGGCAGCTCACCGGGTAGTCTCTTAGTGACAACACACACACACACACACACACACACACACACACACACACAGGCAGGTATGAAACCCAATCAGCTACACCGCTGTCCTTGCTGGACCACCCGCGGGCCTGGAAGCCAAACCGACATCCCATCAGTGACAATGGGGCAGCTTTGGAGACCGCGGTATCAAACGCACCGCCATTAAAGCCATGAAAGACATTTTGAGCTCCGAACAAATACTGCCACATATAGACAAGCAGCTGTGCTAATAACGCCCATACGCGCAGGTGGTGCTACAATAGATATGAATGCCACGCGGGCTGCTCCCTTTGAAGTCGGAAGAAAGGAAAAGTCAGAGAGAGAGTTTGTAGAGACTGTAGGATCATTAGTTTGGCCATCAGTCATGTATATATATATATACCTCCTCCTTTCATGTCCTCACAAAGACACAAATAGCTCCTCTGTTCCCGCTAAAGGCTCTACACCCTAAAGTACACACGGCGTGGTAAAACGCGTCCAGACTCAGGTTAAACTTGAACATTGGGTCATGAGAGAATAACGGCCACCCAGTAGAAAATAGAGAATGAACCTCATTTTGAGGCTTCCAGCAACACTGACCTTAGGTTTTATGACGAGAACATAAAGCAGTGGAAGGCCTCCTTGTTTTATGGAGCCATCTCCAAATAGAGCCGCCATTCATGAAGTGTGCCCATTCGTCATAAACCTTCACGGTCACATGAGTGGGGTTAAGCCTCCCATCTGGCTCGACTAAACCTGTGATTGAATGCCACTGGTCGGTGTCCTGCAAAGACGTTTTTTATTGTTTTTGTTTTCCACAGATGGGAATGTGTTTTGTTTGGAAACTTTCCTGCAAACTATACATGTCAAAAGGATTATTTCAATGCTGCGATGAATGAAAATGAAGTTTAAAAGCTGTTCTACTAAACATTGTTTATATTAGGAATGGATCGAATGAGTATGTAAAGGGTCTCACGGCTCTCATCAGCATCGTTTCCACACACAGCAGGCAGCTCGGACTTGGCTATTGGACTTTTAAGACACGCCCACCTGACTATTCACCTGACTTTTTATCAGGATTTAAATCAGATAGACGTCGGCACACATGTTCACCACATACGAGATGATCAAATGTTGACGACGTGGACGGAAACATCAATCAATACAAATGAGACGTGCCTATTGCCGTTCTTGTTGAGCTGATCGCCACGACTCTCTTATCTGTCGGGACAAATGAGAAGCCACACAGCCAGCGGCCGGCTAGCCTAGCTTAGCACAACGCCGCGCTGGACTAAAACATGACATTCACAGAAAAAACACACTCTGAACCCGAGGCATCTGCTGATTGATTCCATCTACCAGATATGTTGTGATCCACTAAAGATGATTACATCCCCGTTTCTTTTTTAATCATCTTCTCCGCCATCTTGACTGTCAGGGAGCCGGGAGGGACAGCCGAGTGAGATTCAACTCGTTTGAGAGAGGAGAGGGAGACACATTCAGCGGAGATGTGCACCATATGTGCACTCTGTAGGACTGTAAAGATATCTCCAATTAAAGAAAGAGCGCTATATGTTCGCACACATGCGATGGATTGGATGGAAACCTCTCGGTGTGCTCCTCTCATATTCATCCTCTGTGATCGTCTGCTCACTAAACACATAATGAAACATTATGCACTGTAATTGCATGATATTAACCCAGATTGTTGTTGTTGTTGTTGTTGGGGATGGAGGTGGGGGGGCTTTGTTTGTGCAGTGTTGAGCGGGGCTACAAAAGATCGTTGAGGGAAATTATCTTCTGAGACTCCCTGGTGGGAACATAATCTGTCTCCATGATATTTCATCTTCTATTAATAGTCACACGGTTTAGGATTTATTTTTTCCCACAGAGCTGTGTCTGCACCCCCAAACTCATGAGTCACGATCACGAACACCGATCTGCTGATGCGATCCGTCTGACTAATGCACAGCTTTAAAAAATTACACAATCTGCAACTATTCTGGGGCGGTGAAGACTTGAAATGACCTCCTCCAGCTGAAGCGGTTATTAACGCCACACAAGAAACCTATTTTCTGTTATGATGGAATAACACACAAATCTGACAATGTTCTGGCCCACACCTTCCACCCGTGGATGCCCTGATACACACAGCCCTTATTTTAGAGAGGGCTGAGAGGATATTGGAGCTCGCGGTGACTCTTTCACCTGTGAAGGATATTGCATGGACAAAAGGCCGTCTGAGGTGGCTGCGGACGTGTGCAGACAAGTGCAGCGGAGAGGAGAGAGGACCAACAACAGGGAAACAGGCAGCGTGGGACGGGGAACACATGTGTTCCTTTGGAAGGGTCATAAACAAGAGTCACTCAACTCGGAAGATGGCTGAAGGGCACGGGGCAAGTTGTAAAGCAACATGTGAAGACGGGGAGAGAGAGAGAAGATAAGGTGGAAGGAATTAAGAGAGCAGGGAGGGAAGAAGAAGAAGAAGAAGAAGAAGAAGAAGAAGAAGAAGAAGAAGAAGAAGAAGAAGAAGAAGAAGAAGAAGAAGAAGAAGAAGAAGAAGAAGAAGAAGAAGAAGAAGAAGAAGAAGAAGAAGAAGAAGAAGAAGAAGAAGAAGAAGAAGAAGAAGAAGAAGAAGAAGAAGAAGAAGGGCCTGTTTTCAGCCGCAAATGTGCTCGCGGTGGAATCCATCACTGCCGGTACGTCTGGCAGCTCATCTACACCGCAGCCTTTGTTTTATGGCGTTGACAGCGCGGCCGCGGCTGTGTTTTCATCAGCCCCCCCCCCCCCCCCGGAGTCGCACATGAACAGGCAGACGTGTGGGGGCGAGGAGATCGGTGTGCATCTGCATACCCCACTTTGTTTGTCTCCATACCTGTATGCCCCGGCGTAGTCGGCGTGCGCCGAGATCCTGCCAATTAGCGAGCTAGACGCTACTGTGGAGGACGAGAAAAGAAACAGACGGTACACGGCAGCATTGTCGGCCCCTGATTTAAATCCTTAAAATACTCAAGTAATCTACATAAGAACCTCAGTGTGAGGATTCTTTTACTTACTTGTTATTTTGTTATTCTCTAGTGTGGCATTATTATGTTTTTCTTCTTTGCGGTGCAGGCCTTGCAGCTCCGAGCAGTTTGTATTTCAAACACTAATTCTTCATGCTCGAGGAGAGCAGCAACAGAAACTCCCATGGGCGTTTATTTAGGCCACAAATACATATATAAGTGGTGGCACTGCAAACTACTGCACAGCTACAGCTTAGAAGAGAATGGCTTTCTGTTGTGTGCATGTATTAAGACAACATGTGGCGATAATTCCAGTTGCCAGAAAATGACCTCTTTCCTGAGCACGTTTTGGTTACAGGAATAAAACTTAGAAATCATCGCCCCCACTCTCTCTCTCTCTCTATCTCTCTCTCTCTCTCTCTCTCTCTCTCTCTCTCTCTCTCTCTCTCTCTCTCGTACAGAAACGCTGCAACGAGCTGAATGAGGCAGAAGCCTCGTAAAATATAGATCTAAAAATGGCCAACTCCTGTGAACTGCTGCATGTGCCGTAAATCGATAGAAAACACTCCAGATTCAATTTATACGAAGGCCGGCATTCAAAGTGCTGGTGGCGTGATGACACTCCCTCTTCAGCATCACCCCCCCCATCCTCCCACCCCCCGAGCTCTGTGTTTTTTATTCCAGATCGTTGCCTAATGTTTCTTTTTCTCCTGTATTTGTTGCTGCCGCCTCCATTTCCTTGAGGATTGCATTGTGAGACAATAGAGCACACTAAGTTTTGCGTCAATGGTCACTTACTTACATCCTTTGGTATTTAGTAATCGGGCCATTGTTAACACACTATGAAGGGTGGGAACATGTCGCATTCCACGTTCACGTCACATGGGATGGACGTCATGTGTGCAAGGACAAGGGTCCATGCGTGTATTTTGAGACCCTGGCAGCGAGTTATTACATTACATTACATTTCATTTAGCTGACGCTTTTATCCAAAGCGACTTACATGCTATACAGTAGACCGTAGACACAGCAACGGTGAGCAATGAGGGTTAAGTGTCTTGCTCAAGGACACAACGACGCAGACTGCCGGAGCCGGGGATTGAACCACCGACCCTCTGATTGAAAGACCAACTTGCTAACCACTGAGCCACAGTCGCCCCCCAGTTAGGAGGTGAGTTAGGAGGTGATTACCTGTGGTCTTTTTAGGGATGAAGGGGGCGTGACCTTAAAGGAGCGGCTCGTGAGGAGAGCTCACCAACTACTATTCAATTACTCTCACTGCTTCTTTGGGTGTGTATATTTGGTGTTGTGTGTGTGTGTGTGTGTGTGTGTGTGTGTGTGTGTGTGTGTGTGGTGTTGAGTGCAGACCCCATCCAATGAGGCATATTGCTCTGTCTTTGCATGCAATTGCTAATAAAAGACAGATTTTATTTTTCCTTTGTATTATTGGTCTAAATCTTAGACACGGAATAGACTATTATTCACGGGAGAAAATAAAAGCAAAGATTAAACATTTGTTTAGGCATCACGTTTTCTCCTACTTTCCTGTCCTGGTATGCGTTTTGTGACCCCTCTATGATTTATCTTGTGACCCCTGTGGGGGGAGGGGGGGAAACCAGTGAAGGAGATGATTGTCAGTAAATGCAGTAAACCCAGTGATGCACTTCATCTGGAAAGGTTGCAGTTTATCTTCATGCACTTCCGTGTGTGTGTGTGTGTGTGTGTGTGTGTGTGTGTGTGTATATATGTATGTCCTTCGCATATTTCAACAACTAACAACTCTCCATGGTGTATTGCTCGGGAGTCCAAGGACAGTTCGGTGTCAGAAGTTGGTGCAAATGGGACCCGAGCAACACGTTGAATATTTAAGATTTGAATAAACAAGCCTCTGTGCAGTGGTGGGAGGGGTGGGTGGAGGAGGGGGGGCTTCAGGCCTCTGCAAAACGACCATGCGCTCCAAACGGACCCCGCCACCCTGACGACGATACATAAGCATGGACCGTGTATGTGACACCTGCGTAAACACCAATTGCTCAGATAAATAGCACACACGAGAGATCATGTCAACGGAGCCAGTTGCCTTTGTATGTTTATGTTTGTGTGTGTGTGTGTGTGTGTGTGTGTGTGTATGTTTGTGTGTGTGTGTGTGTGCTGCAGGGCAACACTCATAGGTATGTGCATGTGTCTAATGGCATTCATGCTCCCTCAGAAAGTTTTACTGCTTCCAGGCACAAACAGTATCGACTACAGACTCTTACCGAGTCGCCAGTTTATCACAACAAAGCACACACACACACACACACACACACACACAAGCTCAAAACAGCCTGACCTCACAATACACACGCACACACGTTATGAAGTAAACTAGGAAGCATATGACCTCAATTGAGCTGGACACACAGTCCGACTCTGTGACTTCCCTTGTTTTGCAATGACCCAACCATATATCACCAGCCTCACCACACACACACACACACACACACACACACACACACACACACGTTTCTGGCATTTATGGAATGTCGAGCATTTGCCTGCAGTCGACATTTCGGTGGAATTCCTCATCAATTCTCTGTGAATGTTTGCTTGATGGACCTGCCCGGGTATGCGCTCGTGTAATCTGTGGAAGGTTGAACATAACTTTGTTTTCTTTCCAGGAAAATCAAAAGCATGAAGCGTTTCTCCCGCTGAGAGACCGGAGATATTTCAAAGGAGTGGTGTGAAAATAATGCTTTCCGAGTAATCTTTGCCCTTCTTTTGGTGATTACTTGATTGTATAACTAATGTGTCGTCTTTCAGTTTCACCCAGATATACCCTTAGTCATAACAAAGTCATTGCTTTTTTTGAATGGGTCAAAAGCTCTGAAAAAAGGTGGAAACCACTGCCTTAAGTAACGGCTTCTCTGCTTTCACCTACCCCCCCAGTCCTCTTCTACAGTCCCTGATGTCCACACACATAAAGCGTGGCAGCCCCTTGATGTGTGTGCTATTTCCAGTCACGTCACTTTCAAGTTGGGGTCACCTTCTGCCAGCTGACTAAAGCTGTCGCTCCAGGGTCCGGCATCAAACCCTCTCTGAGTGTCCGTCCCGTTTATAGAGCAGCAACAGTCTCTCCTAAACAGGACTCCCATTTTCAATGTCAATTCCCTTTTACAGCGGCCTTTCTCCTCAAGACACGCTGCCGGAGGAGAGAGAGCGAGAGAGAGAGAGAGAGAGAGAGAGAAAGCGAAGGTTAACCGGCTCCCTGGTGCGATGCGATCACTCTGTTTTTAAAGTTTTGAGCATGTTGTCTCCCCGAGGGACGGCTAAAGGTCAGCTCCTGGCCGTGCGCTGGGCCTGGTGCTAACCCAACCATATGGTCAACGCTTCCGGCTCTGGACCTCTGAGAAAAGAGACAGCATATATATAGTTCTCTTATTTATGATTTTAATGTTTCATTTCAAATACAATATACTGATGGATGTTGTTTTTGAACGGAAATGTATATCCTGTATAGCATTTTGGAAAGGACCCGTCCTGCCTTTTTGCTTTGTATATAAAGTATATATATATATATATATATATATATATATATATGATAAGATAAGATAATCCTTTATTAGTCCCACAGTGGGGAAATTACAGGATTACAACAGCATTGCTCAAAAAACAAGTAATATAAATAAACAGTAAACAGTAATAAACATAATAAAATAAAAAACAGTAGAAGAATACTTGAATATACAAGATATATATCTGCATCATCGTCTTGCTGAAGGCTTGCTCACATGGACAGATAAGCTGTAGAATAGCTGTGTAGCAATGAAATAAACTGTATATTTTACCGTTGGTCATACACCAGAAGTGATTTTGGGGAAGAAAAAGTAATTTCCTTGTCACAGTGTGACCTGCGCTGCCAAACGACGGGCCATTGTTTCCACCGGCACTCGTACAAAACATCCACTGCAGGCTCAGACAGGGTCGGCCACTCAGGAATTCACATTGTCTCCTCATCTACTCCAAACAGACAACCGCTCCTCTCTGGAGTCAGCCGCAGTCTGACGCTTTGCTTGAACTACCTTTGAAGGCAGCGGCTGCTCCACACAATCTTTTTAAGCGCCTGACTCCCTCCGAAACAAAGCGGTGTCTATACCTGTGGCCGCCTCTCGATTGTGGCTTCAGGGTGGACACGGATCATGACCAACTAAAGACAGATTTACGATTACAGACCGTTTCACTCCGGGGGGTTCAAGTCAACTGTGTCCTCATCTCACTCAAAAGCACGATCTCGGAGACCCGCGTCACAAGTGCGGGTCCACATGTTGACTCTCAGCTCCCGTTGGCCCCCCGCACCGCTCTCGGGGTCTGTGCGGCTCTCGGCGCTCGGTGATGAGGAGACAGTGGGTGCAGTGTGGGGAGACTGGCCTCGCTCCAGTGACTCTCCAGAACATTCCATTGAGAGGCGGCTGGCTGGTTGCTGGTAAACAAGCTAAACAACAAACAACACCGGCTCTATGTAAATCCAACTCCACTCTGAAAGGGGATTAACCATGTCGTATTATTCCTGTGATCTCTGACAATTTTGCATCAATTTGTATATACCAAAAAAAAAAGGCCCCCGCTCTCAAAGGCTTGATCATGCTGTCAGTGGAGAGCAGCTCGGCTGATTCCATTACAGTATTTGGGATAATTTTACAGGGATAAGTGCTCACTTCATGGTTCCCAACCATAAGCATTGTAATGAATGTTATGCTTGTTTTAATTATAACCCTCCTCTATCTCGTGGGGTTTTGGAAAACGCAGAACTTGTCGTGCAGCTGTAAAAAAAAGTCTGTTCAATGCAGCCACTAAGAGAATACGTTATCAGTGTCTTCCACCGGCGGCAGCTGTCGACCAGACAGCATGTTGATGCCATTCAGCTTCTTCTTCAAGAGTCTTTTTTATGCAAATCTGTCTGATAACTTGATGACATAGCAGCAGGGGTTAATGTGAGAGGGGTTCGCTTCAGCCCACAGCCGACGGCGGCGACAGCTTCTTGTAAGGAACGCACGGTAATGAGCCATCCACCGGGCGGTGCACTGACTTCAAAGAGATGGCTTATTAATGCAGAGTCAGCAGATTTCCCCCAAACCCTCAACACATTACACTCGTCAGTGAAGCAGACGAACCCCTCAAAGTCAAAGGCCTCATTTTGTGTGTGTTTAGTTTCGCTGACCTCGGCATGATTGACAGCGTCTGACTGACTGCCACTCCACACACACACACACACACACACACACACACACACACACACACACACATACCTTACCAACAGTGGACACACACACTCACACACACACACACACACACACACACACACACACACACACACACACACACAGTGGGTCGAGAGTGCCTGGATAGATAATGCGGCTAAATAGCTGTGCACTACAACAAGCACCTATTTGAAAATGATCAAATATTGTTCTATTTTATGTTGATTGTAGACATACTCGGGGCAACACATGGTTGTTTTACCGTGAAGGACTTGGCAAGGGGGGGTGACGAAGTCACCTTATGAGGTAAACACAGTCCCAGGTGGTTCTTGTGTTGATATTTTTTATGAAAGGAATATGTTGGCCAATAAACTGTTTTGCTGTCTTGTCAGGAGTTACGTGAAAAGACAGCTACCAATCTCATGTCTGTACATTAGATATGAAGGTAGCGCTAACAGCTGGTTAGCTTAGCTTAGCTTCAAGACAGGAAACAGAGGTATACAGCTAGCCTGGCTTTGTTCAAAGCAACAACAACAACAACACTCTTTATATTGTATTTGTTTAATCTATACAAACACTTCAGGTGTAGGGCGTATGGGAAATGGTGTTAAGCTAAAGCGCACTGCAAATTCATAATGGTCAAGTGATTCATGAGCACAATAGAGCCGTGGCAACAGGAGGGCCCCCACACCAAGTGATTGATCCGCACTGAGTTAGCTGTTGTTAATATAAAGCCTGCGCCGCAGAGGATGTAATCCCACTCAGCGTGAGCCCTCCATCGCCAGACCTCCCGCACGCCGCAATGAACGCATCGACACAACCTTCAAACATCTGTCCCCGTCAGGTCAGCTGTGACCTTAAAGAGCCAGTGAAATGAAAAATAAATACACTTTCACACTTTTAATCCGGTGTCCCTGATTGTTTGTTTATCTCTTCTCAAATGTATGTAAAAAAAGAAATGTTTACGGAAAATTCATCCAATCAAATGAGGCGCCTAGCTGGCCACACAGGTCACATGAAAACGCGCTTTGGCGCCCTAACGGAGCGATATGGAGGCAGGAAAATAACTAATAATTTTTATTTTTCATAACAATTTGACTGACAGCGTGACACAACTGGCAGGTGAGCGGGGGACGATGTTATGGAGGCACGGGGGAGATTGGCAACGTTTCCATTTCCCTCGTCCTCCTCCTCATGTCACAACAGGAGAGGGAGGTGTGTGTTTGGCGCCAACGGCCCTCTGTAGCTCCGTATCGTATTTTCAACTTTTTCCAATCAAATGCGAAGGATTTAAATTCCTGTTTTAACGTCAAACCTCTCAAAAAGTCCCGGGAGAAAAACACAGCACAAAACCTTTCCCTTCCGTTTCCCTGTCACCGACCTGGACCCTTATTTGTCGGTCAGAGCAACACTGTGCTGCGGAGAACCGGAAATGTGGCGCCATCAACAATAAGAAGTCCGATGGAATGAGAAACATGACCGCTGAGGTTAGCCAGACGTATTTGGACGAGGACGCAGAAGACCAACAACCCGAGCTATTTAGGTTCAGGTTTGACCACACCCGCCGTAGAATTTGAGCAATGAGATATTGTTGCCGACATTTAAGGACTCAATTCTGTGTTTTCTTTCTTTCTTTCTTTTACCACCAAGGTAATCTGTCTAGAACTGTCAGCTTTTTAACGTTTGTTTTTCATGTGATTTTATTTCAACAAATGTTGCAGCAAACCCAGAACCAGACACCACGAGTGTTTCCTGTCCCGAGGCCGTCCTCAGCTGATGGAACCGTTTCCATCATGTGACTTAAATGCCGGATTTCGGTCACGTGACACCTGTCACGTGACCATAGCCCTTTAAAAAGGTTGATACCTGAGAAAGTTCCATACAACAGCCAAGTAAAGTCCAGCTCATGCAACACTAAATTGTGTGTCTGTCTGCACACGCAGATGTGTTCGCACGGCAACAAAAAATAAGCAAGTCCAATTTATACTTTCAGGACAGCCAGCGTGTACAGCCCAGACTTTATGACCACCCTCGTGCACACAGGCGGGTGACAACATGACGTCACGCGGAACCTCTGCGTCATTTAAAATGCAGACTAGGACAAACAAGCAAACAGAGCTGTCTGCAGGTCCACGGCTATTTTGGACTGTACTTGGCCTCTTAAATGAAGTTTGAAAGAAAAATGAAGTTTTTCTTTAAAAGCAAAGCACTACACATCTGGTATGCCCAAGAAAAAGCAGCACACACACACACACACACACACACACACACACACACACACACACACACACACACACACACACACACACACACACACACACACAGTGTGAACAGCTTTCATCAGGGATTTCTCTGCAGCTTTACTCTCACATCAACATCCCACAAAAACACAATACTATTTACAATTCTCTCTCTCTCTTCCTCCCCCCCCACCCTCTCTCCCTTTCAGTCTCCATTTAAATATTTCACATGCATTTTAAATAATTCGCTCTCATTTTTAGCACTGGCAAAAGCCACAATGTGCAGCCGAGTCCACACGCGCACGCTCAACACAAACATAAACACACACACACACACAGAATGAGGCGTAAAGTTAATTAGACATGGAGCTGAGAGAGAGGCTCTTCCTGCTGTGACACAATCATCTTCGCAGCACTTCCAGGGGAGGGAGGGGTTGGGAGTGTTGCGTGTTTGTGCCTGAATATACACACAGACACACACAAAAATACACCCACACACAAGCTTATATACATCTAAATGCGCATTTAAATGCATGCGGAAACAGAAATATAAATCAGACAGATAAACAAACACAGAAGAGAGAGCGTTCAGGGTCTCTGCAACAGTTCTCTGACTGAAACTAAATCGCAGGATTCCGGCGTCATAAGCGGCTCTCAGACGGCTCTCAGACTCCCTCACAAGTGTTGGATCTAGTGATCGTCCTCTCGTTTACCCTGCTCTCCCCCCGAGCCGATGCGGAACATTTGCTCGGCCTCGCTTTTGAGTTGCGGAGTCTGTTCGTGTCCATCGCGCCCCGCAGCCGAGAAAAGGCAGCGTTTGAAGTTTGAGTTCAGGCCTTCACGCCGACACAGCGGAGTGTTGCTGCACGACGCGTTGGGAAGTGACAGAGAAATTCCTTCCAGAACGTTCTGGTTGCTAGGGATAACCCGATGTCCTCATTGTTCGTTTTCAGCGAGAAATTGAAGAAACAGTCCCGAAACCGACCCTCACTGTCAGCTATGTATCATTTTAAAAAATAGGTAACAAAACAAAGCAGCATATTATTGTTATTCATACTTGATAGATGATATCTTTGTCCTCTGTGTCATAGACCTCCATTGTTGTCTTTTCTGCTTCTTTTTTCCACATCCTTCTTTTTTTCCTCTATTGTCTTTCAGCACAACCAACACACACACACACACACACACACACACACACACACACACACACACACACACACACACACACACACACACACACACACACACACACACACAATCCTGCTGATGTAAATACGCACGAAAGCACTGAATGTGTTTTAATCCGCGGCGGGAAAATAGTCCCCTATAGCGTTTCCCCTTTAAAGATCTTTTTCATGGGAATGGCTTACAATAAGAAACATATAGAATAACACTCGCCTATATCTACAATAAAAGTAGCATACACACATTTGAATGGCATGGACGACCAGCATTGCCATGCACAAACGCACGCACACACACACACACACACACACACACACACACACACACACACACACAGAACTTCCAGAGGTATTTCACTGAAAACAAATGTGTTTTTTCCCCTCTTTATCACTGTCTCTTTCAACTGTCAATTCTATCCACACCTCTCATTTTGGTCTCGTGTTCTGGCGGCCAGGGTCACCGAGAAACGTAAATTATAATGGAGGAAGAAACGCGTTGTGTTGTGGAAGGAAGAGAATGAAGCAACAGGGGACGGGCTCAGCGGAGAGATGTCCAAATGTTTGTTTATGCCTAATTGGGCCACAGATGAGCCGGCGGCCAACTCCGATAGCAGCCTATCCAGAAGGAAGGAGGAGACGAGCACCAGGGGAGGGGAGGGAAGGAGATAGAGGAGAGCCGCAGTGGAGAAGATGGGGTTCATGAGCAGAGCAGATAGGGGAGGAAGAGACAGGAGGAAGCGACTGAGGGCATGGGTGATAAAGTATCAAGGACAGGAATGAGGAAGAGCGGATGAAAGAACGAGGAATTAAAGGAGCGCCAGTGGGACCTCGGGGGAAGTGATATCCAGTAATTAAACAACCAGACTTGTGCAGCACGTGTGGCCCGCACTACAGAAAGTCCTTACAGTGCTCCCCGCTGAGCGCAGTCAAAAAAACGACACGTTGCCTCTAATTAGAGCGACACATCGGAGCGCGCGTTGCCACTGAGCTGGCCTCGCGGGCTCCTGGAGGTGCAGGAGATATGTATCATCACACATAAAAGGCCGCATCCAACAAATATGCAGCGCGTCGCTCGGAGCTATAGTGGACTGACGTGGATGCTGAGATCAAAGTCGCGTGACGAAACGGCGGAGAATAAAAGTCAGAGGGGTTTTATGAAGGAAAAAAAAAGGAAGCGATCGCATGAAATGCATGAACTGGGAGCGGTTTGCAGTGGAGACAAAGCCCGGGCTGTCTGCAGTAAATACAAGTTGTGGGAATGTGCTGCTCTCAATGTGACCTCCGCGAATCAGACCAGTCAATCTGGGCCACTGGTCTGAGAGGCCGGCCTCCCCGTCCCATGTGGCGCCGCAGAAAACAGGCCATGTGAGCGGCTGATTCGCTTACTTTGACTCGGGCACGGCAGCAGGTGACGCAGTCCAGGTTTCACCTGACGCGCTCCCTTGATGGCTCAATGTCCGCTTAGTGGGGTTTAACAATTGTTTTACATGTTTGTATCCTGTGTTTTATGTAATTCAGTATGGTGTTTGTATAGTATGTGACGTCTGGATCTGTGTTTTGGTTCTGCGTTTCAGCTGGTTGCAACACAAGTCCCCCCCTTGATTTAGAAAAAAATTAAAATACACCTCTTTTGTGCCATATTTGCAAAAAGCGACGTGAAGCAGAAAAACAAGAAAGTAAAGGATTTATATTTTGGGCGACGTGTGCAGTTGACTAACTACCGTGCCTCTGTAACAAACGCTGACATCAATAACCCCCCCCCTCCCTCCCTCCATCCATCCATCCATCGGAGACAAATTCATTACATTCCACTCCAGCTGTCCATCAACCACATCCCTCCTGGCTGTGGTGACTTGTCTTGCTTCTTTTTTATCCTTCACCTTAGCGAAAGAAATTACAGTTCCTTTTCACTCTCTCCAAACCCGACTTGCAATTTCCTGTGGGTGGCTGACGTCTGCTGGCTGTCGCAGCGGTTTTGCCGGCGCTGTCTGGATGGAGCGGGGCGGGGTTGGGGTTGGAGCGCTCTCTTCGGGGACCCTAGAGCTCTCGGGTAAAGGCACAGAGAGGAGCCGGGGATTGAAGTCGCTCCAGCTCCCGCCTCAGAAGCTGACAGCTGAGAGATTAGTGGTTAATTAAGTCGGACGAGTTGACTGGCACGTGGGGAACAGCCCCCGAGCCAATCAGAGTTTTTCCGTTTTTGTTCGGAAAACAAGAGCAGCACTACCGCAGCCTCTAGGCGGGGGGCACTTCCCGCATTCCCCACTTTGTCATCCCTCTAGCGCGCATCTGGAGAGGCTAGATAAGGGACATGTAATGAAAACAAAATGGTGACTGACACCTTCGTGCATATTAAAGACACGGCAAATTGTCATTTTCAGGTGCAGATGAGAGGATGAGAGGAGAGGGGAGGACGCAGCATGGGCTGACTGAATGAAGGAGAAGAGGAGAGAAAAGACAGAGGGGAAAAGGGATTTGCATGGCGGCCTCTTTTCTTTTTTGTCTTTTATATCACGCCTCAGTAGGACCACAAGCACCGCTCTCCAACATTTCCACACACACACACACACACACACACACACACTCTGGTATTCCTCCGGAGGGGGGACCGAGAAAGACGAAGTCCAACCAAACACAGGCCGACCCGCCACACAAACACTATACGTCTCCCTTTGAAAGCTCCATCAAAGAGAACTTTCTTTTGAAAGACATGTAAATATGCCTTCAATAGCATCAAACAGGTCATGGAAATAACAGATAAAGCACTGTAAAAGCAGGGGTTTGGTCGCCTTGTGTTGCACGGTGAAAACAATGAATTGTAATGTCCATCAAAGGTTTTGTTTTAACAATTCTAGGTCTACCTTTAGATAGAGCCAGGCTGGCTGACTGGACTTATTTCCCAAACGTCCAAGCTGTTTCTTAAATGTCTTACTTTAAAAAGAAATTGTTCCTTTTTTGGAGTTTTTAAAAATAAATAATAAAATATGACCTTTTGCAGAGAGCGCGTGCAGCTGGAGGAATCGTTGTGCGTTCTCCGGCCAGGATTTACTTCCCGGATGCACACCAGATAGACGTTGCATTAAAGAATTCTGGCAGAAAAGATATATTTTACCACATCTTCTAGTTTGTTTGTAGCCTCGGCCCTTTTTGTGTTCACAATTTCATTTATCTACAAAACGAATATCAATACCAACCGAACAGATGTTACCCCAAAGGCTGTAAGGTCTAGACAATCACCTCCTTTATTTTTCATTTGTCCTGTTTCAATAAATGGTTGAAAACCAGCATTGAGACGCAAGCTCCATTTTTTTCAGCATTTGCCCGTGGCAAAGTTACCGCAGGCCCACATCTAATGGGTCTAGCTTAATTGTATTCACTGTTGCCCCACCTGACACTCTGGTTGATGAATGAGGGACAGGAGACATCTGAGAGGGGAGCGCTGTCGTGGCCGATGACTGGTTGTTTGTTACTGTTCCTCTCACCCGTATTTATTGTCTAGTCGGCTGTTTTACATTTGACTGCCAGTGGCCGGTGTCAAACCAGCATGCCAATAGTAACCTTCTCTATTTCCAGTAAAAAAAAATAATCAATCTGCATCAATCCCAGCTCTGTTGCAGCCGGCGGATTCTGGCGTCAAAGTTCGGAGTAATTGTTAAACTGAAATTGTCTGGAGTTGATCATTTCCTTGAAGTTAAAACTGGAGAAAAACTTGTTTCTCTCTCTCCAGCTTTAACAGTGCACACACACACACACACACACACACACTCACACACTGCTGAGAGCGCTGCTCATCAAATCATCACTTTTACCAACTCAGTGCACTTGGCACTTGCACTCTTGGCGCTGTCATCATTAGCAACACTCGCTGCAGAGACGGGCGGCCTCGCAGCACTCTGAAGGCTGAAGGGTTAAACGTGTCCGGTTGGAACCGAGGGAGCAGCAGCAGAGGGGAAGGCTCGGAGAGAAAAGTGGAAGGGGAGGCATTAGATGAACTCGTGCAATCAGCCCCAAGGCAGCGCAGAGGCTAAGCAGGGTTCAGTGAATTAGCAATATCTTTTCCCAGCATAGATCAATGGAGCATTACCGTAAGACAGAAGGGGGAGATAGAGGGATGGAGGAGCGGTGGGAGGGAAAAGACAGAGGGAGAGGGAGAGACAGTAACAAACTAATAATTGTCTCCACCTCGAGCGTGCGTCCTGTCTCTGTGGCTCCCTCTTCCTCTTTTAAATCCCACCCGTTACATCTCCAATCACATAGGGGAAACCGCAGCATCCAGCAATCAGTGAGCAAAAACCTGATTATAAGCTTAATGATTAAAGAGGGTACTCATTGTGGCTAATAGCAGTGTTTGGACACCCACTGCCAAGAAGCCCCCCTCTCACACACACACACACACACACACACACACACACAGACCAAATCAAATGTCATTTGCCACAAACGCAGCCTAATTTCCAATGAGATCCGGACATTGTTGAGATTGTGTCCTCGCTGCGGCGGCAAAAAGCCTCTCAGGGTGATAATGTTGTCTCTTGGCTGAGCTACCCTGGCCTGCAGTTTACTACAAGTGCTGTAACATCTTGATATGCACACACACACACACACACATACACACACACACACACACACAGTGGTTTGGACCTCACCAGAGACAACTTCTCTTTAGGTTTGTGCCAAGCGTGCTCATCTCCCTTTCCAGTTTGAGAAGAAGAAGCCCTTTGCTTCTTCCACGCGTGTTGAAACAGCCAAAAAACACACTGGGTTTTTACTGTACGACCTCACAAGCTGTCAAAAGGATTTAGAAGTGGGAGAGTAGAAGGCAGGTGCCTTGATACGAGGAAGCAGAAGATCTGGATTCCAGAGGAAGAACCCCCCCTGACCTCTGCATGAAGAGGATGTTTCTACGGGGATCGATAAAGCCCTGCGTGTTCGATGCTCGCGGCGATGTGGCAGTCAGGGGCCACTCTTATGGAAGTCACATTTTATGGGGACACGGACGCGGTAACTCCCCCTCCAGCTCGTCTGCCGCAGTGGCCCAGTGCTAAACCGATAGCCGCAACACCAGAGACTCATTACCTAATCCATTCCCTGTTTTTTTTCTCTCTCCCCGACTCTGTCGCTTTCACTTAGCGGCTCCTCTGTTACACAGAGAGAAAACCTCTAATGCGGGCGCACACATGCACTAAACCACCGGGCCTCGCTCAGCACCGGACACAGAAATAATAAAAAAAAAACAACGACCACATAGAAGCTACACAGAAAACAGGCCGTGCCCCGTGGAGGAGCGGATTGCATTCAGGGGAGGGTGCCTCGATGCATCACGGTGCGTTTATTGGCTCCTTGGATTCCCTTGAGTTCATCGGGCTCCAGAGGAGGAAAAAGCAGTGCAGAGACTGAATATAGATTGACTCTTCCACTGTCTGCTGAGCAGGCCTGGCCACTCCATCAGCCCATACCCTATTAGAGGCCATGATGGAGTGTGACAGTGAGTGTGTGTGTGTGTGTGTGTGTGTGTGTGTGTGTGTGTGTGTGTGTGTGTGTGTGTGTGTGTGTGTGTGTGTGTGTGTGTGTGTGTGTGTGTGTGTGTGTGTGTTTGTACTGCCATCAATGTGAGGACCATCGAGGGTTTTTAACCTGTGGACTGAGGACCAAAATGGAAAGTGAGGACATTTAGGCCGGTCCTCACTTTTTTTTCACTGATATGGCCTCTAAAGGGTGTTAAAGTGCTTCTCTCAAAGTTTCAGCTCGGACCTCAGAACAATAGTAAATTGAGAAAAAAAAAGTTAGAAGTGTGTGTAGTGTTTGTAGTGTTTGTACAAACACTTCTATGTCGCCCTCTAGTGGAATTTCGTATTTATTAGCCCAGAGCAACATTTACAATGAACTTCTATGTCGCCCTCTAGTGGAATTTCGTATTTATTAGCCCAGAGCAACATTTACAATGAAAAGGACAGTTACTAGGTTGTTTTAGTTAAATGAAATACAATATATATAAAATGACAATGTATTTTTTAAATTAATAATACATTTTTATTTTAGTACATTAAATTTAGCTTTTTTACTTTTTTTTTAAAATAATATGTCTGTTTGAAAGGTCAAAACTGCTCTACATTTGATACAGTTTAAAAACCTTCCTGATATCTACTTTTTATTCAAAATTGAGGTCTTCTTCATGTATACTTAGTTGCGAGTAATGACTGTCATGTCATTGCAGATCAGATTGTGTATTAATAAGGTTTCAGTCGGTCTTACCTTTCGGCATTGAGGAAATGAACTGCACATTTGTGTTGGTCAGCAATATACTGTGATTTTGTTATCAACAGTTGGTATGTCTAATCCAGCTGTATATTTTCCATCATAGCTAAACTTCAGTGATATTTATTAAATATCATATTGGCATACACATGCATTATTCAAGTAAAAAAATCTAATTACTGTTTACTGGGTGTAAAGGAATAAAACATGCTAATTGGCCTCGGCCTTAATCCGACTATGGGGGCCACTGAACCCCCTCCACCCTGGTATCATTCAGTGTAGATGTGTATGGCTTTGCTCATCACAGAACACAATAAAATATGTTTTGATGATGCAACATAGTTTGATGACTTATTATTATTACATATATTATTATTACATTTCATTTAGCTGACGGTTTTATCCAAAGCGACTTACATGCTATACAGTAGACACAGCAACGGTGAGCAATGAGGGTTAAGTGTCTTGCTCAAGGACACAACGACGCAGACTGCCGGAGCCGGGGATCGAACCACCGACCTTCTGATTGAAAGACCGACTTGCTAACCACTGCGCCAACAGTCGCCACTGAACCCCCTCCACCCTGGTATCATTCAGTGTAGATGTGTATGGCTTTGCTCATCACAGAACACAATAAAATATGTTTTGATGATGCAACATAGTTTGATGACTTGCTGTGAGAGTCAGTGGTTTAGAGATTATATGTAGAGTAGTGTAGCTACATTAAAACCACTTGCTGTGAGAGTCAGTGGTTTAGAGATTATATGTAGAGTAGTGTAGCTACATTAAAACCAGTGCTAGCTGCTCTCACACAACTGAGCTCACAGGTCTTTATGACTTCAGAACTCGTACATAAAATGCTTTATGCTACTTCTCTCAGTTGCTACCGTGCAGGTTTATAGTACATTGGTACAGTTTAACAGTGGCAACCTCACATTATTTGTACAGCTAACTGTAACCAGCATGGTGTTCATCAATAAGAGAGGTTACTAGGCCTCAGCCAGACTATGTTAGCCACTGAACCCCCTCCACCCTGGTATCATTCAGTGTAGATGTGTATGGCTTTGCTCATCACAGAACACAATAAAATATGTTTTGATGATGCAACATAGTTTGATGACTTGCTGTGAGAGTCAGTGGTTTAGAGATTATATGTAGAGTAGTGTAGCTACATTAAAACCAGTGCTAGCTGCTCTCACACAACTGAGCTCACAGGTCTTTATGACTTCAGAACTCGTACATAAAATGCTTTATGCTACTTCTCTCAGTTGCTACCGTGCAGGTTTATAGTACATTGGTACAGTTTAACAGTGGCAACCTCACATTATTTGTACAGCTAACTGTAACCAGCATGGTGTTCATCAATAAGAGAGGTTACTAGGCCTCAGCCAGACTATGTTAGCCACTGAACCCCCTCCACCCTGGTATCATTCAGTGTAGATGTGTATGGCTTTGCTCATCACAGAACACAATAAAATATGTTTTGATGATGCAACATAGTTTGATGACTTGCTGTGAGAGTCAGTGGTTTAGAGATTATATGTAGAGTAGTGTAGCTACATTAAAACCAGTGCTAGCTGCTCTCACACAACTGAGCTCACAGGTCTTTATGACTTCAGAACTCGTACATAAAATGCTTTATGCTACTTCTCTCAGTTGCTACCGTGCAGGTTTATAGTACATTGGTACAGTTTAACAGTGGCAACCTCACATTATTTGTACAGCTAACTGTAACCAGCATGGTGTTCATCAATAAGAGAGGTTACTAGGCCTCAGCCAGACTATGTTAGCCACTGAACCCCCTCCACCCTGGTATCATTCAGTGTAGATGTGTATGGCTTGCTAATCATTGCAAAACAAATCAAACAGCATATTTGATTCTGCAAGTTTCATGATGTATGTGAAAGTGGGTTTGAGATTTAAAATAAAACATAGATAGTGTAGCTAAGTTAGCATTACTGCCGGCTGCACTCACAAAACCTAGCTCACTCAACAGTGTGCCTCAAAACTCGTACATAAAATAAATGATGCTACTTCTCTTGTAAGCTACAGTGCAGGTTAAAGTACATTGGTACAGTTTAACAGTGGCAACATTATTTGAACAGCTAACTGTGTCCTGCATGGTGTACATCAATAAAAGAGGTTAGTAGGCCCCAGCCTTAATCAGACTATGGGAGCCACTGAACCCCCTCCACACCGCAATCATTCAGTGTAGATGTGTATGGCTTTGTTCATCACAGAACACAATACAACACTTTTTTAATGATGTAACATAGTTTCAAGGCTTACTGTGAGAGTCAGTGGTTTAGAGATTATATATAGCGTAAAGTAGCTACGTTAAAATCAGTGCTAGCTGCTCTCACACAACTGAGCTCACAGGTCTTTATGACTTCAGATCTTGTACATAAAATGCTTCATGCTACTTATCTCAGTAGCTACAGTGCAGGTTTAAAGTACATTGGTACAGTTTAACATATTGATGGGTCTGCAGCTCAGAGAGGCCTTTCTATGAGTGAAAACCTCACATTATCTGAACAGCTAACTGTGTCCTGCATGATGTACATCAATAAGAGAGACTAGCAGGCCTCAGCCTTCTTAGACTATGGGAGCCTCTGACCCCTTCCATAGCGGTATCATTCATAGAGATTACAACGATATAGGGTCACACAACTGAGTTTACACATCTTTCTGCCTTCGGTTCTCTATTTAAAGCCAGATATGTTTGGCCTTAGAATGGTAGAGACTCTCTGTTTGTGACTTATATATTTGAATGAAATGACAGATTGTCACGAATTTTTATTGACATTTTCATCAGAATGTATTGTGATGGTTTTCCCCTGACTTTTCATCTAGCATGCAAGCCGTTACTTAAAGTGATACCTGTTGGCTTCTAGGAGCAATGCTCAGTGTTCTGCCTGGTGTGGCCTACATGGGACAGGTTAACGGGCCTCAGACATCACCAACTGTCTTGTCCCCTGCACAGCGGTATCATGTAATGTGGCTCTGTATAGCTTGGTGAACTGGACATGGGAACTTTCTCCCAGACATATTGAGGTTGGAAAGTTTTCGGTTTCATAATGCAGTCATGATGTAGTGTTCACTAAAGTTAGTCTGAGTCTGTGGGCCCTCTTCCATCTCCTTATCCTATCTATGGTATCAACTGGTTCCTGGTGTCATATATGCCTTCACAATACCTCACCATTAAAAATGCATCCCTATTGCTTTACCATAGCTGACCTTACATTAGCCAATACACTAACTCAGTGAGCTCAGGTAAAGGACTGGAGATGCTTACCGTGGACACATTCATGTCTACACAATTTAAAGCTAGATTAACAAAGACTATAAAATGATTATCACATATGCTGTTGTCACTGCATATTCATTGTCAACAACAATTTAAGAAAACCTTCAAAACTGAGGGTCAGTAAAGAATGGGGTGGACATTTTTTTTAAAGTTCTCAAAGGTCCAATAATGTGAGTCAAATATCAAAAAGAGAAGCAAACTTAACATAAATAATCTTTACACTTTAATTTAAAATGTATGATTAATCCTGTTGGACACAAACAATGTTTTAGTCAAATAAAGCTGCTTATCAATTCTTACATACAGCATAATCTAGTGAGCTTGACTGCATTATATTAACATGTTTCTAGTCTTGGGCTCTGCATGTTTGATATACAAACCTACTACTACTACTTTTGGTACTAAATGTTTATATTTAACTTTTTTAATATTTAATGCAGAACTTTTATTTTAAAAGTGAACTTTTATTATTAACTTTTTACTTGTGACAGTGGATTAAACTGTATAAATATAATTGTGTTGATTAATGTTCAACATAAGGCTGTAGATCAGGCCTGTAAACCAAGGCAGAAAGTCAGAATACTGTGGTGTCTTTTGCTGCTGCACTCTGAGCCTAAACGATGGGCCATCAGGGGGAGGGGGGTCCCCTGCACCTGCAGGCAATCAGCCCTCCCCCTGATCAGCGCGAGCAGAGTGGAGTCAGGTCTGAAGCGCTGAGACACGTGAGCCCATCCCCCACCAGCTCTGAGACAGGCCCCGCCCCCCTGGACGCTGAGTTTGAGTCAGTTCTGAAGTTCTGATGCAGAGTGAGTTCACCCATCCCCCACCGGCTCTGAGACAAGCCCCGCCCCCCTGGACGCTGAGTTTGTGTGAGTTCTGAAGCTCTGAGCCAGAGTGAGTTCACCCCTCCCCCACCGACTCTGAGACAAGCCCCGAACACATTGAATCTCAATCTGAGGCCTAGTGCTGACCTGAAGCCTAACCTGAGGCCTGACCTTCAGAAGAATTGAGCGACTGAGACGTCATCGTAGTAAAAATGAAGAACAGCCTTCGTTTTCACAGCAGGTAAGAATATATAAAAATATTTTCAGAATGTAATTATCATGAAAAGTTTACATTTTACATAGTATTGTAAATACGTGTAATGTAGTGTGCATTTGTGTGATGGTTCCATTGGTTCCAAACGCATCATGTTCGCTTGTTAGAAAGCATAATACGGCTTTATATCTGTATCTTTATTTCTAGGCCACATTCTGGCAAAGCAGACCGAGCATGAGGATTTTAGCTTTTGTTATTTTAAAGGTTAATTTTCCGGCTTAGTTAATAAGTATTACTGGGGTGTGCGTGTGTATTTGTGTATCACAGTCAAAGTGAAAAGTGGTAAAGAGAAAGTTATTTGGTTTAATGCAGCATAGTGTAACAAAAAGTTAAGACAATTCATATTCCTGTTTTTTGTTTTGACTCATTTGCATTAGATTAAAGTGTGATTTCATTATATATTAGTTTCTTGGTGTGTTTATTATTTTCAGAGGTTAAAGGGTTATGTGAATTTAGTAGTTACATTATTATAGCAGTCGGTAAGTTATATCTGTGAGGTACCAGGTTTCTTTATTGATCCAATACTAATAACATAGATAGTTGGTTATAAGAACACAATTTAATTAAGTAAAGAACTCAGGGCTCGATCTACCATTTTGGATAGAAGACAGGCTTCATAATTATGTCATAATATTCTCCCACTATCCACAGAGAAATCACACAGCCCATATTCAGAAACTGACTTCATACTACAGATCAAGCTTCCTGGGATGTGTGCAACGAAAGATTAACGAAAAATGAACATTAAAACAGTTGGTTCTCGAACATAACATGTAATATGTATACAAAAGAAACAAAAAATTACTATTTACAGTTTATTTAGTGTACAGTTTAGTTTTTCACCTATCACACCCAAGAGGCGCTGACTGCTGACGTCTCATTCAGCCTATGTTATGTTTTGCACTATTACTGTGATGTTACAAAACAAGGTTTTTGTAAATGCACTTAATCATCTTCTAATAGATCCCTATTATTTTTGTGTTGCTCTTCATCGTAGGAATCTAACCCATGAAGCTCTGAAGCTCCTTTGTCATCCTCATCGCTGCTTTCCCAAATCGCTGAACGTACGTCGTTGACTGTAAACCTTCTCTCTGCTATTCTCTCTCTCCTCTCTGTCCCCTGCATCTGGGATGTGAAAACAAGTTTTTTTTCTAAAACTCTTTAGTGATTTTCTGATTATCCATTTTTTTCAAACAAAATATAGACGGACACACATTTACAAATGGCGATGAGAGGTAGAGCTCGACACGCATGTGATCTGCGCCTGTATTGGGAAACAGCTCGTTGTGAGTCACGTTGTGATCTCGTGAGAATAACACATGGAAAGTGTTCCGATTCTATGCCTTTATTCTCACAAGATCGTACATGACTCACATCAAGCCATTTTAAAATACAGATGCAGATCACATGCGTGTCGAGCTCTACCTCTCTCGATCATTTGCAGATTTGTGTGTCCGTACATTTTGTTTGAAAAAAATAACCAATGGACACCCAGGAATCACTAAGGACCTACCCATAGCTTCCGCTTTAGAAAAAAACTTTAGTTTACACATCTGAGAGGAGAGAGAAAATACCAGAGGTTTACAGTTAGCGGTGTACTTTCAGGGATATGGGAAAGCAGCTACGAGGATGACGAAGGAGCTTCAGAGCTTCATGGGTTTGAGTCCCATGATGAGGAGGAATAATAAAAATAAAAGGGATCATTTGAATATTGTTAAGTGTATATAGAAAAATGTTTTGTAATATCCCATCAGCTGTCGGCAGTCAGCCTTATTTATTTATATATTCATTTGCACACATCCCATAAAGCTCAATTTTTATTTGTTGGTTTATTTGATGAGTGACAGTGCACATTAATAAAAACATTTCTGTAAATGTGCCAGAGTTAGCCAAGAGGCTATTTTTTATTGGATCTGTTACATGGGATCTGTAGTATGAAGTCCTTACTCCCATTCTATCTAACATTTGTTTAAAGTAGAGCTATCTGAATTATGATATTTTTAGAAAACCTAGGTGAAAATAGTGTACGGTTAACAACTGATCCATATTGTCCATGAGCTGATCAAGACTGGTATTTGTACAGCATGTTTATTGAGTTCTTTTAATAACTACTAGTTTGTGTACTCTTATTTATTCATAAATATCTATTTCATATGATTTCTGATCACTGAGCACTTATATTTGATCTTTTTTTATCTTGACAGCTGGACCATGAACATCACAGAGGGAACCCCAGAGAAGGAAAGGAGACAGCAAGGTGGATGGGGTATGTTTTTAGGAATAAGGACACTATCCGTTTCTCAACTGTCTGTAATAGAGTTGCAATTATTAATTATTATTATTTATTGACAATTTAATTGTCAACCATGTATATGTAGTTGATTAACCGTTGGGTAATTTAAAAGCAAAATGCCAAACACGTCCGCTATTTCCAGATTTTAAAATGTGAATCTTCTTTTTAAGATATTTTAGCTGAAATACACTAATCGAGCCAATAATTGGAAAATAAATCAATAAGGAAAACTATTGTTATTTGCAGCCCTCATCAACACTTTGTGGCTAACTTTCTTTGGTACAACTGTACAGTCTTTTGCAATTCAATTCATTATTATGTAAATTATATATGTGTTATACTAAAATCATTGTTAATGTTGTTTTTTGAGCTTGACTACAGAATATGGCAAGGTTTTTGTGATTGTTTATCCTCCCTTATTGTTCACATGAGGGGTCAGAATATTAGAAACACTTCTGGATTTAAAGCATGATTTTATGTCTTCCTTTCCAATGCTGTATAGAAATAGTGCCAATTTCACTCTACTCTTGTTTTTCAGATGGAGGTTTTGACCTCACCCTCCACCAGGACACACCTGACCCAGAGGGATGAGGATGGGGGCTCGGATATGGAGAGTGAGTTAGGAACTGTACAAAAAAGTACTTGGTTAGGGATTATATTTACTGTTTTTGAAAAATGTTATCTTTGAAACCTTTTTGTGACTTAAAAAATAATTAATATCCATCCACAGTAGCTTTAAATTAAAAGGCTCCATTCACACCTAATTTACCAGAGTTGAAAATTATCACTCCACTCTCAATTTTGAAAAAAAAGCCCTTATATTTGTCATTTGTTAACTTTACAGCTGAAAGTCCCACATCGTCTTCAGTGGGTGTCCCACAGAGGGGAAGGAAACGAGGCAGGGAGGTGGATGATGGTACATTTTCTTCTTTTTAATGATTAGCAGCTAGCTGTCAGCTGTTGTTAGTCCGATATTAATGTCATCCATTGACACATATTAACCACTCATGGACAATCAAAAACTAAACATAAACCTTTATATTCAATATACCTGAGGTGTTATTAACTCACGCCAACTAAAGTTTGTCTTTACTGTTGTAGATCAGAGCCCAGGAACAAGCCTGGCTAGAAGAAGGAAGATAAGAGGAAAAATAAAGGTGAAAGAAACTGGTAAGTTCTTCAAAATGTGACAGACTTCAAAGCTCCTATGACCGGGGTTTCTGTGACTGCGTGCCAGCTGTGCAATATGTGGACTACATTACCTTATCACTTCCCCTGATATTTTGATGGCAGTAAATGGGATTAATAACTTGTTAGTCAGTCTGCCATCCAGACTAACTGTGTACTCACACAGACACAAAACAGATGAGATCTGTGTTCCCGAATCATTTTAACGCTTGCTGTTACCATGCTGACAGACACATCATATGCTCTCAATCGTGTATCCTGCACCTTTAGCATAAATAATCACTTCCCCCATATATTAATGCATACATTAACCAAAATGCATGAACGACATGAACGTTTGACGTTCAAAACGTCCTGGACGGTATTCCTTGAGAAAGCCATCACATTATCCCTGCATCGTAGATTGAATATATTGTAAACAGCCTCTCAGAGCGGAGGCGGGAAATTATCAATGTTATTGGGTTTAAATAAAACAATATATCACCTGTAATTAATCGATGAGTCCCACTCTGTGGGAGTAGTTGACGATTATGAAAATGCAGCACTTGTGAATGCTTTAATCATTTTTATATGATTCTTTTCTAACACTGCATTTCATGATGTTTGATTTTCAGATGGAGTACCTGACCTGCTCTACCCAAAACAATACCGACTTCCGCAGTGGGGCTATGGAAGGTGAGTCAAATAGCCTTTTTTTATGCCCTCTAATGCTGCGTTCACACCGAATTAGTTGCACAAGTAGATTACATCTAAGTCAATGCACAGACGCAAATGGTTGCAAATGATGCAAATAACGCGGCACAAATGTATGAGGTCAGATCGGTCTCATGATTACAAATGCACACAGAAAGACTCACAAATGCAAATCGAAAGATGCACAGAACGATTCACAAATACATTCCAATGCACGAATGTGGATTTGTATGTATTTTTGTGTGGATTGCACTGCATTCATTTGTGAATCGCTACACATTCGTGTGTGGGTTTTATGAGACTCCCCTGACGTCGTCAAATTCACACATGCGTTTTTTCAACATGGACCTATCTGTAGCCAATCAAATGTCGCCCTCATTTTCAACCAATCACATCACTGCCGTCCTGCCGTTACTGAAGCAGCGCTGGAAGCAGCCGTCATTCAGACGCAGTTGTGGGACTATGGATAATATTCTGAACCCTGACGCGACTGATGGTCCGACGTTTGAAGGACTTACACAACAAGTACAAAGCACACGCTCCCTTTCCGGCACAAATTAAGTGAATGACGCGAATTAACAACATATAGTTTAAATATATATTGAACTAACCACTAGTTATGCTTTATACTTGTTGTGGAAGTCCCTAAAATGTCAGACTATCAAATGCCCCCGTGTCTGGTTCATAATATATATATATATATATATATATACACATGCATGCATCATGTATGTATGTATGTATGTATGTATGTATGTATGTATGCATACATGTATGTATGTATGTATGTATGTGTGCATACATGTATGTATGTATGTATGCATACATGTATGTATGTATGTATGCATACATGTATGTGTGCATACATGTTATGTATGTATGTATGCATACATGCATACATGCATACATGCATGTATGTATGTATGCATACATGCATGTATGTATGTATACATACATATATATCAGTCAGTTACAAGAAAAATGTATATTACAGGACTAATCACCACAGCATTGTTATTCACTCTTCATTTTGTCAACATATCACTATTGTGGATTAGGACCAACAAGCAGGAGCAGTTTAATAAGATTTGACTTGGTTATATTAACCTCTGCGATGTAGTGGAGTGAAAATTACAATACTTAACCTCTGAGATGTAGTATAGGACATGAACATTAAAATATCATACCAAATACAAAACAGAGACTTTACTTTTTACTGTAAGTAACTCTATTTTTCTACATTCCACCACTGATACATTTAAACCGTCATATCTATTGAACTAACAGGAGTGAATGTTTAGCTGTTGCTATTGTAGATTAGAGCCCAGGAGAAAGCCTGGTTAAAATCTGCCAGAAGATAACACAAAACAAAATGCTTCTTTAAAATTGGGCAGAGAAGTGCTTTCTGTGACTGTGTGCTGGCTGTGCATGAGCCTGGTCAACATATCTACATTATGGTCTATGTATTTCATGTTATATTGTCTTCTTTGCTTTCTGTAGGGGCACCCAGATTGCAGATAAAGAGGCCATGGACGGACGAGGAAAAGACTGCTGTCAGAAAACATTCAGCAGGGTTTATGGAACACCTCAGAGTCCCAGGCAAAGAGGACAACAGCATTGAGCATCAAAGGGAGGTGTCCCACAAACTTTATCAGAGAGAAGAGACAGTTATGTTCAATTTATGCAACCTATTGTTTGGTGCAGAGAGAAAGAGAGATGGAGAGAGAGACACAGAGAAAGAAAAAGATAGAGAGGGAGAGAGATAGGGAAAGTTGGAGTGGGAGAAAAGAAAGGCAGAGGAGACAGCGAGAAAATGGTAGAGAGAGAGAGAGAGGCAGACATAGAGATAGAGAAAAAGGGAGAGAGAGGAAAGGAGACAGAGAGAGAAAATGGGAGAAAGAGAGAGCCAGGCGCACAGAGAGAGAGAGAGAGAGAAAAGAGGAGAAAGAGGATACAGAGAGAGAAAGATAGAGAAAAATGGGAGAGGCAGACAGAGAGAGAGAGAGAAAGGAGAGAGAGAGAGGAGAGGAGGCAGAGAGAGCCAGGCAGACAGAGTGAGAAAAAGGGAGAAAGAGGAGACAGAGAGAGAAACTGGGAGAGAGAGAGGCAGACAGAGACAGATTGACAGAGAGAGACACTGATGGTGAGAACACTGTTAGTTTTCTAAAGCAGTGTTAATGCATTAGAAAACAATTAATGCAACGTATTGTTCTATAATATTAATTGTTGAAATAAACCAATTTTGTACGCAGGTGACAGTATTCATTGCATATTTTTTGGAAGGTGTACAGTAATGTATATAATTATTGCTATGCAAAAGTTTGGTTTACTTTTGTATAGCATATATAATTAAATCCATAAAAAACTAAAGAGAGATGGTAGGTAAACTATTCTATTATTAAAAACGGCCTCAACAGCGCCCTCTATGAAATGGTCCTCACTCCAATAGTAAACTGATCCAATTTGATTTATTTTTTATTTGTTTTTTTTTAAGATTCTGAGGTGGGAACTGGAGTCAGGGAGCCCCCTTGTGTTCAAATGCAACATTCATTTATTTTTAAGTACAGCAGAAAGGGTGGTCCTCACTCCCCAGGTTAATTTACCCGGTCCTCACTTCGAGGGTCATACAGGAATGTGTGTGTGTGTGTGTGTGTGTGTGTGTGTGTGTGTGTGTGTGTGTGTGTGTGTGTGTGTGTAAGTGCTTTCATGGGCATGGTAAGTGAGCAGCGGTTCGCGTGGGTTATTAAGGGGAGCGTGATGCAGCGGCTATATCGACTCGCAGTCGCTTTTATGTGTCTGAAATGTGCAAAAATGCTTCTTCACGCCGTCCGCGTCTCCTCGGCTCCCCTTGTTGTTATTGGGAAATCAATACAGTATTTTACCTCAGTGAATTACACATGTTGGTTCGGCTGCGTTTGGTGAGATGGACAGGGTTGGCAGAAAAGTACATTTAATCAAGTATTTCCATTTTTTTGCTACATTATACTTCTACTCCACTGCTTCTCGGAGGGAAATGTTATCATTTTAATATAAGAAAACATGATTTTGTTAGAAAAGCATAATAAACTGTTACTTTGCTGTATTTGGATCTGAATACTGCTTCTACCACTTGAGCCCACTATTCCTCCAGCAATGAAGGGGTTGAGGAGAGGAAATTACACGAGGGAGAGAGACAAATGGGGGGAGGCGGGGGCACAGACAATCTACTTTGTGAAGCCACTATAACCAAGAACATTCACACACACACACACACACACACACACACACACACACACACACACACACACACACACTGCACCTGATCACATTACATCCCTATGGGCAGAAAGGCCAGGGGGATGGGGGGCAGCAGAAGGGAAGACAACCGCGGAGCCAAAGAATACATTCTAGAAAGAAGAGCAAAAGAAGCAGATGTCGTGAATCCCTTCCCCTGGAGGATTTCAAAAACAGAAATAGAGAGGAGGAAGGCGAGACCACGGCGAGAATGAAAAGAGGGACGCATGTGTGAGGACTCATCTTACGGCGAGAGAGGGGACGCTCACTACGCGGAGGACGAGACGGAGACAGTAAGGGTGATGACCCGGGGACAGCTGGAGGAGACGAGCAGGGGCCGGACACAGCTGGGAAACATGAGCAGGGGCGCGGGCGGCGATACGCGCATCTCGTGTCGTGGACGCGAAGGGAAGAGCAGCGGCGGAGACAGGAAGCGGCGGACGGAGGGGTTATGTATGGGTGTGATCCAGCGCCGCTTGGCACTGGGTGAAAGGTCGGGAGTGACACTGGATGCCGCCACCGGACGGGTAGAGGTCGTTATAGTAGATGCCCGCGGCGGGCTAATAGTAGTATTGGTATAAACATATCACTGCAGGCAATAAATACGCCAGGCGGAAGATGAACGACTCCACGGAAATTGGCAGAGTGTAAGGTGCCGCGTGGAGGAACACATTATATATCACTTTCATTCAGTTTCATTTTCAGGCCGGAGCAATGGCAGTTTATCAACTACGAAGAGTGCCATGAACTTTGATAGTGGAGTTCCTGATCCCCAGAGGATTACTCGACCGTGATGATCCGAGATTTTATTTTTTGTCTCGCTCCAAAGGTCTATTTCAGACCTGCATGTCTGTTAAAAAGCCTCCAAACACCCACACAGGTGTTTTCAGTTACATTGGCGGGTGTACACTAATTAAGTGACACCTGTTAGTTTTGTTGAACCTGGAGGGGGCGGGACAGATTTATCATTCTTATTGGTAGCTGAGGAGTCGGGACCTCGTGAATTCCCATAAAAGTTGCGACCCACCTTCAACCTTGAGCAGAGGCATGAAAACACCTGTGTGGGTGTAAATAGGCTTTAGTGTTTTTTTTTTGTTTTTTTTTTGGGGTGTGGGGGGGTGATTTGTGCTAATTAGTAAATGTCAGCATGCTAACGTACTAAAGTAAACGCCGCCATGTTAGCTTTGCCACCCAAAGGGTGTTAGTACGCTGATGTTGGGGTGTAGCATTTATTAGAGCCGCTAGCATGGCTGCACACTCATTTCTCACTTAATTTAATTGTATTTTAAATGATATTACATGATATTGTTTTTTCTGTTTTTTCCCCCCAAAACCGGCCCTCGTCGCACCTGCTTGCCGAAGAACGGAGACGCAGCGCGATGCCAGGCGATGAACTTCATATGCTTAATGGCGTGTATAATGTAAAGGAAATGAGGACTGGAACAAGTGGGGGGCTGGAATGAGTCAGGGCCCGCTGTAGTGTGAAGGAGCGCGGCGTGCCGAGGGTTTAATCTAGAAAGGGGAGTGTTAGGCTGAGCGAGGCGGAGGCCACGTGAAGCCCATTTTTCACACGGCCTGACAACGTGTGTATATTTGGTGCAGTGCCATTTGGAGGAAAAGCTGTTTGGCCGCGCTGTAGGTGAGTTGTTCAGCGTAGTAGTAGGCCATCTGACAAGGAAGTGCGGCGGGCCATACATCACGCGCTCGGAAAGGGCGACCGTGGCTCCCGCGGTTCGCGTCGACGCCGCAGTTTCCGGCGAGACGGTGGCGCGGAAAGACATTTTGAGAGCAACTAAAAGGGGGGGGAAGTTCTGACTCTTTCCCTCTCGCTTTGTTTCTCATTCATCAAAGGCGGTGAGGAGGGAAGACGGGCGCGAGGTATAGAGCGGTCCCAGCACGGCTATCATTAAATAAGAGTTCAACGCCGGCGCTCATGAGTAATTCATGATCTTCTACACATTCTTCGTTGGCTAGGTAGCAGAATAAAAACCGCATTGTCTGCAGTTGGGCTTGGCAACGGTGACGTGCACACACACACACTTGTGCACGCACTTTCCAACTTGTGATGAGTGTATTACATTTCAAAAGAAGGTAGGACACAGATGAGGCTCCTGGAAAGCTTAATCATTATTCATTCCCCCACGAGGCACTTCAGCAAGACGACAAGACAAAAGAAATACGATATGGATTTCTTATCATTTGTGCAGTTCAGGCCGAGGTTTCCACCCCTTCTCCGAGCAACCGTGTCGGACACATAGGTGTTGGCTAAACAGCCCTAACAGAAGGAGCGCAGTAGGTCTGATTTCAAGCTCAAGAGGTTAACAGAAAGGGTGCAGACAGCTGCTCCACGGTGCCCACTTGGTCATAAGAAATGTTTAAAAAGCACACAGTGTGCCTTTAAAACTAGTATAACAAGCACGATAAGCACTGCTCTGATAACGGCATTTTAAAGACAGGTCGGGTTCCAACAAAGTCTCTGAACAATCCGCCATCCGACACTAATGTCATCTCAAACGGCGAGCGGTACGATGAGGTGGAACTGAACTGTTTGCTCAAGTGCGGCTGAGGAAGCAGGAGGCGGCCTGTGCCGCCGGCACAAATGAGATTGTGAAGAAGGAACCTCGGTCAAGACATCCGTAGTAGAAAAATAAATGTGTACGCCTCGCATATGTGAGGACGCACAAACTCATTAGGGGAGCACAACCCGATAACAAGGAGATGTACGAGTGAAATAACGAAGCAATATACATGGAGGGTTATGACATAGTTTGCATTAAATAATACCAGAGGTTGCTGAGACGCGAGCTCATCCAAATCCCAGTTTAACCCCAATACCCCGCCGCGTTATTAAAAACCAGTGTGCATAGATCATTTCAACACTGATAGCACGGCGCATATATATATATATATATTCGGGAGTCCTTTGAACGCTCCAGTGGTCGGGATTATCAATATGTATCATTCCTCATCTCATGACCGGCCAATCAGAGCGCTCCTTTCTACATTACATTACATTTCACATCAGAGAGAGAGAGAGAGAGAGGGAGGCTGATATTAAAGAGCCTTTTCATGTTATTGCTAACTTACTACACAATATTGTTGACCTCATCTTGCACCATATATCTCAGGCAATGTAGGGGTCCTGTGAGGAAATGCTTAAAAAAATGTATTAATTAAAAAATTCAATAGAATTGTCCTAATTGAGACAACATCTTTTCTGTGTCTGTAAGTAATGATTTGGCCTCTGGCCTCTTCACAGAGGTTTGAACTAAAACAGCTTCTGCAAATGTCTCTTTCTGAAACCCGTGAACAGTACATACAGCCTAAGTATGATCCCTGACTCGACCAGCGGGGGAAACCGAGAAAGAGATATCACTAATCTCTCATCTCCCTCGGCTCCCTAATCTCTGAACTATCGACTCTCGCAGCATGTGGTGAGGTCAAAGGGCAAACAGATGCTCACAACGACCAGTAAACAAGTGAAATCCAGGCCACTGTCGAGGTTCAGCTCCTTAACCGCATAAGGAATGAGAAGCGTCTCCCCCTTGCTCGCTCCCGTCTGCATTGTCAAAGCCTTTACGCCCCAGTTGGCCTGGACAAAAGCGAGCAAGGTCGCCGGAGGCTTTTCCTGCTATGATCGCTGTGGTGCTAGTGGGGTTGATAAAGGGCCCATTAGGGCGCTGAATGGGCACCCATTAAGGGGACATCCACACTAGCGCGGGAGGCCCCAGGGCCAAACGGTTTGCCTTAAGAAAACCCGATAGGCACCTGGCAGGCTGGAACCGCCCACTCGATATATACACCGTGGTTTTAAAGAGAAGACAAAGCGTGAGCTGAGGTAATTGAGAAAAAGAGGAGCTGGTGGGCTTCAAAACGCAGGCTCTGCTCGTGGGAAACCCGTGTTATCCACAAGCAGTCAGCAAATAGTACCGCAGCCTTATCCAAACCCTCAGCCAGAACGAACAAATGTTCATCGTGTGTGGTCTGGAAGATAAACCACATTTTACCAATTTATGTGAGGCGTAACAACATCATTTGTAAATCACTGTGTGGGGTTGTAGTCTTAGCCAAGATGGAAGAATATAAATGAGAGAGCTTGAGAGAGATGTTTGCATCCTCTCCACGTTGGTGAACCATTGTCGGATGAAAAGCCCCCATTTTCAGCACCGTCAGAAGGTGGGGACCTTGAGTATGGCAGCAAACACAGTTTTACAGCTCAAAGATAGCCAGTATTATTTTTTCCTTTCTTTCTTTTACCAAAAGAATCCTAACAATCAGCCATCAAAACTGACACAATTAAAGCAATGACAAAAGGCAAGTCTCACAAAATGTTCCAGAAAATCTCCACAAACCAGATGCATTTGGGAAACACAGGCAACTATTATCATAATAATCATGTGAAATGAATGTGGGGGTCGTGTCCCGTCAGACGAGTCATTGTTTGTACCTCAGCGACCTGGGAGCTACCGTTGCTGCCAAATTCCTTGAGGCGTTCATAAAGGTGTTCATTTTTAAGTCTGCGCTGTTTTCCCATGTGAGTAATAAGTGAACACAGCGAGGTCATCCACCAGATAGAGGATATTAAAGGAAAGGTGATCTCCTTTGAAGCAGCTGGACTCTATTAGCTGCACTATATGTCGAGATTTGAGGATTGTTAGGATGGAAAGAGCTAAATAAAGAAGGCAGGCATCTGATGGCAAAAAGGGTTTCATCCCAAAATGAACCACAAAATAATGACTGACATGTAAGCATTCTAAGGCTGAGCCCGGCCACTCTACGGAGGAAACTCATTTCGGCCGCTTGTATCCGCGACCTCGTTCTTTCGGACACGATCCAAAGCTCGTGACCATAGGTGAGGGTTGGGACGTAGACCGACCAGTAAATTGAGAGCTTTGCCTTTCGGCTCAGCTCCTTCTTCACCAAGACGGCCCGGTGCAACGCCTGTTTTACTGCTGCAGCCGCACCGATACGCCTGTCGATCTCCCGCTCCATTTTACCCTCACTCGTGAACAAGACCCCGAGATACTTGAACTCCTTCGCTTGTGGTAGGCACTCTGTCCCCACCCGGAGGGAGCAATCCACCGGTTTCCGGCAGAGCACCATGGCCTCAGATTTCGTGGTGCTGACTCTCATCCCCGCCGCTTCACACTCGGCTGCAAAACGCCCCAGTGAATGCTGGAGGTCATGGTCCGAGGAGGCAAACAGGACCACATCATCTGCAAACAGCAGAGAGGCTATCCTGAGATCCCCGAACCTGACATTCTCCGCCCCACGGCTGCGCCTAGATATCCTGTCCATAAAGGTCACGAACAGGACCGGTGATAAAGGGCAGCCCTGGCGGAGGCCAACACCCACCGGGAACGTATCTGACTTACTGCCGAGGATACGAACACAGCTCCTACTGCAGGCGTACAGAGACCGGATGGCCCGTTGCAACGGGTCCGGCACACCATACTCCCGCAGCACCCCCCACAAAAAGCCCCGAGGGACCCGGTCGAAAGCCTTCTCCAAGTCCACAAAGCACATGTAGACTGGTTGGGCAAACTCCCAGGACCCCTCCAGTATCCTTGCAAGGGTAAAGAGCTGGTCCACTGTTCCACGACCAGGACGAAACCCGCACTGTTCTTCTTGAATCCGAGGTTCGACAAACGGTCGGAGCCTCCGTTCCAGCACCCTGGCATAAGCTTTTCCCGGGAGGCTGAGTAGTGTGATACCCCGATAATTCGAGCACACTCTCCGGTCCCCCTTCTTGAAGATGGGAACCACCACCCCGGTCTGCCAGTCCATGGGCACTGTGCCCGACCCCCATGCGACATTGAAGAGGCGTGTCAGCCAAGACAGCCCAACAAAGTCCAGCGCCTTCAGCATCTCAGGGCGGATTTCATCCACCCCCGGCGCCTTGCCACCAAGGAGCTTTTTGACTACCTTAGTGGCCTCTGCCAGGGATATGGGTTCATCCACCCCCAAGTCTTCAGGCGCTGCCCCCTGTTCAGGGTACATGTTGACCGGGTTTAGGAGTTCCTCAAAGTGCTCCTTCCACCGCCCGACGATATCCTCTGTCTGGGTCAGCAGCCCCCCTCCCCCGCTGATAACAGCCTGGGGAAGGCCCTGCTTTCCCTTCCTGAGTCGTCGGATGGTTTGCCAGAACCTCCTTGAGGAGCTCGGACATCAGGAGGGAGCTTGAAGTCGAGCCGCTACTCCTTCGTGTCGAAAGGAGTCAGCTGAGGTGGTTCGGGCATCTAATTAGGATGCCTCCAGGACGCCTCCCTTTAGAGGTTTTCCAGGCACGTCCAACTGGTAGGAGGCCCCGGGGAAGACCCAGGACACGCTGGAGGGATTATATCTCCCAGCTGGCCTGGGAACGCCTCGGGATCCCCCAGAATGAGCTGGTAGATGTTGCGGGTGAGAGAGAAGTCTGGGTCAGCCTGCTTGACCTGCTGCCTCCGCGACCCGACCCCGGATAAGCGGTGGAAAATGGATGGATGGATGGATGTAAGCATTCATTGTGGCAATGATTGGGCCTTAATAGTTAATAAATCATAGTTTAACACTTAAGATGTTAGTTATAAGAAATGAATTAAACTGGGTTGCCAGATTGTGAGAAATGGTGTGCTTTTAAAGGGATAGTTTTACATTACGGGAACTAAGCTCACTCGCTTTCTGTCAGAGAGTTCGATGAGAAGATCATTACCACTCGTGTATGTCTATGAAATATGAAGCTGCAGACAGCCAGCAGCAGGTTAGCTTAGCTTAGATTAGCCTAGAAAGACTGAAAATTGGGAAACCAGGGGAACAAAATCCACCTCCCAGCCCATCTAGAGCTCATCTATTAATATCCAGACAAACACCAAAGTGTATCAATGACAGTTCACTATTTTAACTATGCCTGACAACAAAGCCCAGACTCCATCCGGTGTTTCCCAAAGATGTCAAACTATTCCTTTAAGCGTTTTATTAACGGATTGCCAACAACCACAACCAAACCCTCTCGGCCAGTGTTTATCTGTTCATTTGGTATTAATGGTATTTGGTTATAAATGTTGGCAACCCATGCATCCATTTATCAGTGGGTAAGTGGTTTAGTCAAAGGCCATTTTCACAAACTGAAAACTGGCTTCTAACTGATCTATAATGATTTAGTAACATTAATAAACCCTCTATTAAAAAGGTGCCTTCAATACCATCAATACAGAGCGCGGGGACCGGACCAGAAACGCCGTGGCGTGGCAGACAGTTGTGTGCAACACTGCAGACAAAGCCGCGCTGTCAAATGAAGTTTTGCCTTCGCGGAGGAGCGGGGTATGTTGATAAATTATGCATACCGGAGCTCAGAAATATGGTGCGAAGCTTGCACTCGACTGTACGAGGACTCTATAAAAAATGTTTCAAAAGAAAGTGAGGAGGACAAGATGTCGGGAGAAGAAAAAGTTGCGGGGTTGTGCAGAGGACACAAGAAGAAGGTGTGAGTAGGGGAAGAATAATTATTGGAAGCTGCAAAAACCTGTGTGTGTGTGTGTGTGTGTTTCTCAGAAGTAAGACTTTGCAGTTACTTTTCGTGAAGACTTCCCTGTCGCCTTGGGCGTGGCAGTTCCATTGTGTGGCACCCACGGGCCACAATGACACCCACGGGCCCTTAATTGCCTCATAACGGGGTGAGGCTCCGGGTCACTGGTTTTGCAGGTGACACATGTACACAAACACGTGTTGGTCACACTGGATGCCCTCGGCCTTGACAGATAAATCACCAATTTTGAAAAAACTGGAGGAGCGTGTCTGACTAGAAAAACCTGGAATGAGCAGCGACGAGCAGGGATCAAGTCTGACTAACAATAAGGCTATATAAGGAATGAAAAGCCCAAAAAGTAAAGCGTCAATAACATCACAAACTCAAATCAGCCGCATTGGGCCGGCGGGACAGGCCACGCCCCTCGCCTCGACCTTCGCCGCTCTTTAAACGTGCAAATACATTTGACTAAACTTCTCAAAAGCCCGGCGGAAGCGAGGAAGACTGGAGACTGTGTGGCATTGGAAAGATGCAGGCTGGGGAGGAGGGGAAGAAAAGAACAGAGGGCTGTGGGGAAGACGCGTACAAGTGCCAGGGAATCACAAGGCCGCCTCCCGCTTCCAAGTATTCTAAACAGAGACGGGCCCGCACGGACCGCGCACACACACTCAGACCGCGGCGTCTCCAGAGGTACAATTTCACAGGCCCTAATTACAGCGGGCTGCAGCGCCTTTTCACTCGGTTTGCCAAAATCTCAAATTGCACACACACACACACTCGTATGGCGTTTACAGACCCCGGCACGCGCGCACGCAACTGTGCATGTGCAACGCTTCTACGATGTGTGTTGGCATTGTGTGTGTGTGTGTGTGGGGGGGGGGGGTTAACAATGGTGCCGACGTGCACTTCCCTTCAAATAACACCGTGTTCCAAAGCACTTCCTTTCTAGCTTTTCACCGTGGCCGGCGTATTATTTAATCGTCCCCCACCCGGCCCCGCAGTCCTTCCGTTGTGTTTCGTCCTGATTGCTATTCCGCATTCACCCTGAACTGTCACCCGGGGTTTTAAAGTCTCCCTTTCAGCAACCTTGGGTTCCTTCAGGGAGGGTCACGGTGACTAATGACCCGTCGGTTTCCAACACCGAGCGGTGCACAGGGAGTCCCGGGCTCACTTAAGAGGAACACAGAGGCACGCCGTTAGTTTTTGCCATTAAACATGTCCTCCACCGTCACTTCGGTCTCTCCCTCCCTCCCCATCCCGTCCATCTCCGTTCATCCCACCCTGGTCACCCCTTAACACACACACACACACACACACGTGCACACACACGCGCACACACACGCTCGGCTCCGGAGTTGGTTCCTCGCGTTTTCCCGGCGTCTCCCAAACGTCGCTCTCTCTCTCTTTCGTCCTCTCCTCTGTGTTTTTCACACTCTCGCTCATTTGCATTCACTGTACAATGCACGTTTCTCTTCCCTTTCTTAGAGAATTCTCTAAAGTGAGGGAAACTAGGCCATTAGGCTGCGGCACAGCTTCTCCCCAGCTTCAAGTATCCCCTCTCTTCCAATTCCCTCTTTCTCTGCTCCGCCTCGCTCTCCTCCTGCCTCGCTCTCGTTTCTCTCCTTTCCCCCCTACCCCTCGCTCTTTTTCCTCTACTTTTCTTGTAATCTTTATCACATGACATTCTCCTTTTCTTCCTTTCTGTCTTGCTGCTCTTATTGCCTTGGGTACCACTGCGTCCTACGTCTCTTTGCTACTTCCTTCTGTTTTCTCCCCTGTCATCCATAATCCATGCACGCACACTCAAACTTACACACCAAACTCAAGTATTCCAGGCACCTTCTGTTCCTATTCAGATTTCTCCCTCCCTATGGCGCATGTTAATGGGATTTTTGGGTGCCATTTACCAATCATTCTGTAATTTAAAAGAGCAAAATTGTGTTAATAGAAATGGCATGGACAGAGGTATTTAAACATAATCCGTTTTAAGACCTATTCAGCTTAACAGCCATGGAGGTATTATCAATGTTTCATGAAGCCAAGAGGAGTCAGTGACCGATGGTTTAAACCTGCAGCGGATGGTCTACTGGGTGAACGCCGGCCTTCCTACCAACACGGGTCGAACACGGGTTCGGACTATGTTCCTTTGTTTGGTTGAATGGGCGACAAATAGGCTTTGTTGGGGATGATTCAGGATAAAAGGACACCAGCTGACAGCACGCTCTGTGGATCTGATACCCGTTCACACCTTGAATGTCCCGGTTGTTTGAGCTGGACGGAGCGATCGGATCACAATGTGGACACTGGAGAGCACACATCAACGCCAGGTGTAAATGTGATCAGGTGGAATCCTCTCTAGACACAACCTGGATGTGACACACATGTCAATGCAAGGTGTAAAGGGGCGGGTCATAGAGTAACTGGGAAGCAGTTTCTAGAAAGAATATTACAGTTTTCAGTGCTGTGAGGACCACAACAACATTACCATTCACCTCCATTGTATTGAACCAGCGGCAGTAAAGGTGTAAACAACTCCTGGGTAAATAAAATATACACTATCTGCAAGTGCATAGTCAGACACCAGGTACGAATACAAATGTTATCTTGGTGATTGGAGAAAACTTGATTGTCAAAATAAATATAGACTTTTGGGTTTTACACAGGACATAAACACCAGTCTTTTTCTTTTCTTCTTATGAATAATAATAACAACAATGTTAATGTTAATATTAACAATGTTATTATTATTAATAATATTATAATTGCTAATAATAATAATAATTAATATTCCAATGTATAGTTCCTTGGGGGTAGTCACAGCCCTTCATGTTCTCATTTGTCGTAGAAGGGGGGATTCATGTTTTTACTTTAAATTATATCTTGCCAGTCTATTGATCCGTCAGACTGAATCCCTCCTCCCTCCTCCTCCCCCTCTCGTGCCCTCCTCCCTCCTCCTCCCCCTCTCGTGCCCTGTGTCTGTTGGTTGCCGGCGTGTCCAGGTCCCTCCGGGCTAATCTGCTGGTGCACCAGATGCATGCGCTCATTAACCTGGTGCCACCTCCTAAGAGCCTCATTGAGCGTGAACACAGTCTCACACACAGACAAGCGCTCGCCCGGTGACACAAACCGTTGTCATTAGCATACTGGGTGTTCAGGTGCAGGGTCTGTGGCAGAAATAGATCAGAAAGAGAGTGAAGGACGGAGGGACAGACATTAATGGAGAGAGAGAGGGAGGCAGATGGAGCGGACAGGGTGTCTCAAACAGAAACTCATGCAGCTCATGCAGTTTGGTTATTGTCCTCTTCCCTTTCCTCTCTTCCCAAAAGGAGATTCAAAGGATGCACCCCCCCCACATCCATCCTTCACACCTCTCTTTTCTCCGAGTCTAAAAGCCCTGTTTCCATAGAAAAAAGACTTCATACAGAAAGGGAGAAAGAAAAAAAAGAAAAGCAACGTCCAGCTTTTTGAGTTTTTCTTACAAACGGCAGCTGTCTCTCACATCGCCACCCCCATTCACGCCCTCGGAGCCGTTGCCGTATCCACATCTACCGCAAAACGCCACATGGGACCTCCCCCCACTATACCCCATGCCCCCCCTGCCCACCCGGGTGTCTGAGTAGCGGGCTGTGTGGAATAAATGAGCTCATTCATGCAGAGTGGCGGAGCAGCTCCATCCCCGGCCCAATGTAAACACGCCTAAGGTAGCTTGTCATAGGCCACAGGAGCAAGGAGTGTGCTTGGATCAGGACCATCACCGCATTGCTGTTCCCGGGTAAACGATATTTGAAAAGTCCTATTGTGCAGACACTCGCTTTGAGCGCTTCGTTTCGGCAGCACATGAAAACAACTCACGAGTTTGAGATTGAAACTCGGGTTCGAGCCGTTGGATTCTGTTATTGCCGGACAAGTTGAGTCTGTCCAAGAAGAGGAGCCATTCAGAGATGCAGATGCAGTTTAAATGAAAATGTACGCTGGAAGGCATTACTGTATATAGCACTTAACCATACTGATCTTTAATTATTAACTTTAGTTTAACAAAGTATTCATTTCACTTTTACATTATATAAGGCTTTTTTGTTGCTATTTTAATTCCTGTGATATGAAACTATGACTTGACTGAATGTTCAAAACAAATCGTCAACTATTATGACAATCAATTCACTTTGAGCACAAAAAGCCAGACAGCTCACAATTTCAGCTTTGCTTCAACAATGTGGGGATTTGCTGTCTGTTGGTTTTGAACTGTTATTCAGACAATAAAAGGAGAAAAGACTCTATTTGAAGTCATCCCCCCGCTGGCTCTGAGTTTTCATTATTTTCTTACCTTTAATGAACTTAACGGTATCTCGTGGAAATGATCAGCTAATTAATTGATAATGAAAGTCATTGTGAGCTGCAGTCATACGGAGTGTTCACTGAACTGAGCAAATGAAGACGCCTCCCAACCGCTGGGTCTCGTCACATGACCGCCGGTATCCTCTGGATTTGTCTGCCAGGGAATTTTAAACTTTTAAGACTTATTGATTAAAATAAGGGCTACTTAAGTTTGGAAAAAGGGTGTGTTTGGGCCCAACGGCATCACATCACAGACACCGATGTTGAAATGACACGGGTTTGGCTACAGTGTAAAATTGGCCTCAAAGTCAGTTGAAATAAATAACTGTAGGATAAAAAATGATGACAAATAATGGCAATTATGACAAATTATGGCAAATGATGTCAAGGTGAAGTTAAGAAGAAAAGCGCAGGACTTGCAAATTCATTTTAGAATAACATATTTCACAATGAAATATTTAATTACTGTAATTCGTTCAACAGTGGGTCAGACCGGTCATGTGACGCAGAGAAGACGCATCGCTTGACTTTACTAGAGTGTGTGAGCAGTCTGCTGGGAACGGCATTTTTAATAATTCATGTACTAGTCAGTATTCAGTACATACAGAGGGAGTATGGAGTATGGAGTACGCAGTACGCAGTGCATCGATATGCGATTCCTGACACTGACATTCTACCCTTGGTATCTGTGTATGAATGGACAGGCACAGACTTTATAATGAGGAACTCTGTCAGCACTAAAGCTTCAGAGACTTCGATTGCAAAGTGGAAGTTAAGCAAGTGTGTTAGTGATGCAGCTCCTCTATCTCAACTATTTAATGACGACTGTATGTGATAAAATAAAGTCAGTGAAACTAAACTTCCTTCTTCTCATCCTTCTTATTCAGGGCTCTCCACTCCACATACAAAAAAACATAAACCTTTGCAATTATGTTGGATTAGAGCGTTTACATCTATTATTAACTCCCTAAAGGACATTTTTACAATCAAAAAGTTCCGATTGTGTGTTTTGAGCCCCGACATCTGTTTTAAAATCACAGTCTGAGCTCCAATAAGCCAGCAGGAGAAAGGTACACAGAGGATGAGACATGTTTACCAAGCTGCTGCTGCTGCAACATGTATTAGGCAGATGGGTGTGTTTCCTACAGCTTTTTTATTATTAACACAACAATGGCGCCCACATACTTGAAAACCACTCAGTGAAAAGGCCAAAGCACACAAGGCTGAAGTGGAAATATATATTGTATAACAGTATTTGCCTTTGTGCAAACGGTTTTCAAACACCCGGCAAAGGTCACATGATTAAATTAGTTGGTTTTAATAATAAATCACTGCTCTAAGTATGTGCAGATGTTGCGGGATCCTCATTTTCCAACGGCTTGTATCCCCTCCACTCGACTAATTTAAAACCAAAGTGGAAGTGGCGAGCTTATCTCCCGTGCAACAACAACAGCAAGAAAAATGAAGAGGCTGCCTTAGGAATATAATCGCCATTCACACCATACACCCAGCAGCGGTTTATTCTCTGAGCTAATCAGTGATTTCACAAAGCCATTCTTTGCGGTGACCTTTGCTTTAGCGCTTTAGTTCCAGTTGTAATTAATTAGCCGCGGCTGTTTATTTCTTTGTCTTAAAGTAGCACACACCCAAATACAAAGTGGAAACGACTTGTTGTTTCCCAATACTCAGACTTGTTCGTCTATCGTCCTGTAAGATTGAAATACAAAGTGGATTATCGAGGGGCTCAAGGTCACGAGCCCACTGCAACCACTGGTCCATTGTCCTTGATCTCAACAGCAACTGCCAAACGTCATAAACCTCAACAGTCAGAACTCGTGGCGCCATAAACAAAGAGACGTAAAATAACCGGTGGGACCCAAAAGCTACCGCCGACACTGCTTGTAGAGAAATCTGTGACAACTAAAAGACCAATAAAACGTCATGTAAAGTTCAAATAGGAAGGCAAACGCCACCGCTGTGCTTTCCCATAAAGAAATAACCCTCGACACTCTGTTTACCTATAAATCCTCAACCCCTCACATCTCACTTTAACATCACCCCCTCTGGTCACGTGACCCCCCTCTTACCTCTCATATTCCAGGTTGTCGTGGTCACAGCGGGCGTCTTTGTGCTTCTCCCAGTCCTTCCCGTGGCGGCACGTCGTCAACGACACAATGTCCTTTCCATTGTGGATGTGATGAAGAGCGTTTCTGGTGTCGGAGCCGATGCCCGTCAGATAACGCTTGCCCTTGAACATCAGCAGGTACTTCCTTCGCGGCGGTGTGGTGCTCCTCACCAGCCAGCCCCGCTCTCCGCCCTTCTGCGGGTGATCCTTTGAGAACAGCGGGATGGAGACGTCGAAGCCGGGCCTGAAGTGTTCCGTGTTGATGCTGGCCTTGGCTAAGACGGCCTGGCCGATGTTGAAGCCCAGGTCCTCCGTGTAGTTCGGCCACGTGCCCGAGTACAGGTTGAAGATCAGGTGGTTCCGCCCGTCGTTCCACAGCGGGTAACCCCGGATGCGCTCGTCCATGTTGGGCACAAACTGTCCTGACAGCTGGTCCCGATCTAAGGTGTCTATCCCGAGCACGAACAGGCATGCCTCGCGTGGGTCCGACGTGTAGTACCGGGACTCGCCGATGGACGTCAGGATCTTACGGTAGCTTTCGGACACGCGGTCATTTTTCTCCGACGGATATATATACACCCGGAACCCTTCCCGTCCTCTGCGGCGACACCGCGAGAAGTCGAAACAGGTCTCCATGCGGCAGCGACTGTCCTTGTAAATGGCGGACCATGCCTGGCGACGCTGGCGGGGCGACTCGGACGTCCCGGGGTCCGTCTGGAGCTCGTCCAGGTGGGCGTAGCGGGGCAGGAAGGCCCTGTCGGTCCAGTTGGGCCAGGGCCGCACCACTTCACCCCGCTGGCGTGTCAGCAGCCGGAGCAGACGCAGCTGGACTCCCCCTCCCCAGTAAAAGAAGACCAGCCAGCAGCACGCACACAAGCCCAGCAGACCATACTTCTTACGCGCCTGCATGGGGGCCTGTCACAGTCTCTTTTTTCCGCTCTGTCTCTCTCTCTCTCTCTCTCTCTCGTCCTCTATTCTCCCTCTCCTCTGCCCCTCAGCTCTGTGGCCTCACAGGGGCGGCGGGCGGGGGGCGTGAGGGGGCGGATGTGACTTGTGACTTCTAACAAGGAGGTTCTAACGAAGGGCAATGCGTTAGCAAGGGCATCACTGCCTCCGAGGGTGGCCCGGTCCACTTTGCCATTTGGGATGACGCAATCTGAGTTACTGACTCCCCTCGCTCCGTCTCTTGCCGCCCTCACCCATTTGCTCGCCACCGCGCTCTCAGATGTGTGTGTTGGCCCCCGTCTGCTGGGGCATGCGCTGCTTCTGCGTGCGTTTCCTCCGCTGCCCGGCCTGGTTGGGAGTGATGAAGGGTGACTTCTCGGCTCTCTCGGGCCAAGCCTGCTGCCTCATGGTGCCTGGCGCGACCGCCGTCTGCAGGGCCTCCTGGGGGCGAAGAAAGTAAACAAACAAGAATGCAGATCAGTACGCAGAGTTGCCACTCCACCCACACGGTCGTCGTAGGCTGTCTCTAACAGCACTTTGGATCGTCCAACAGGTGGTTTGTTGGGCCATCCGCACGCCGCGGCCACACTTCATACACACATTGAATCAAATAGCAATAACGTAGCACCGCTGGGTAATGTTTCCCAGGCAGCAGAGGATGTTAAAACTGTCAAAATCCCCCTTCAGCAAAAGATGGATGTTTTACAGGCTCATATGTGTTCTGCCGACCTCTGGAGCAGTCTTAGACGGGACTGGGTATTGCCGTGCTCTTCGAGCTCCAGGTTGAACTGGAGGGGAGGTGAAGGAGAAAATCAGAGTGTGTTTAGCATCTGAAATGGAGATTTGGGAACGCGGAAGGAAAGCAGAGCAACTTCATGGCTCTGAAACGTCCGTTCACCTTGGCGAGAACGAGTGAAGGCTTTTTTTGTTTCGTTACATCTGCAACCGTTTTTTTTTCAGCCTCATATTTTTGCCAAACACCCCCCCTCAACTCCCCAACATGTACAGTATACCGTGTGTGTGTGTGTGTGTGTGTGTGTGTGTGTGTGTGTGTGTGTGTGTGTGTGTGTGTGTGTGTGTGTGTGTGTGTGTATGTATGGAGAACGCCTCACAGTGAAGGGCAGTGTTCGTACTGCCAGCTGCAACACAAAGGCAGCTTTCAGGTCTCACCTGGCCGCTCTCTCTCTCTCTCTCTCTCTCTCTCTTTACCTCTCATTCACATTCTCCGTTTCCGCCTCTTCTCCAGCCAAGCAGAAGTGATGCCTGCCTCCTCTGCTCGCAATAAAACAAACAGCACACCGGTGATGTGGGCAAACAATGCATCCACTGATTTCCCCACCTCAAAAGGGTAAAGGAAATCAGGATTTATCTGCGTAGTGAGCTGCTTTTGCTCACATCAATATATATATATATAATATATATATATATATATATTTTAAACTGGATCTGTTAACTTAAAAGACCTGCAATCGCCTCAATCCCAAAATCTGAACAAAATCCCGCAATATCAGATAAATCCTTTGACCTGACTGTGTATGTTGACTGTAGAAGAAGCATCTGGGCCTCCGAGGACCCATAAACACATGCACTGCAACCCAGAATCCCCCAGAGGAGCTGACACCAAGTGGACTTCACCCTAACCGAGCAGTCAATGACGTCGGAGGGTGAAAAAGAAGGGTCATTGACAGAAGACTGGATGAGGGTCAGGTCTGAAGCCGGACCAGCTCAAAGGACGGCAAGTTGACTCTGGTGACCTACTTACAAACCGGCCATCCGCTGTGTTGTTCGTGGCCTTTCCCTGCCGCCCCTAAACCAAACCGAGTATTGACGGCCTCCTGCTGTGTGCTACGTGTGCGGCCCTGATACTCCAGACTCTGAGTACTCACGGTGCCAGTGAGTGAACGCCACAGCCGGTGGCCGACCTGCGCCAAATAAATTCAGGTCAGCCACTCTACCCGGTGGAGATGTTCGGGGTTGGGTTTTTTGGCACCTTCCCTGTTCTACATTTCTGGCCGCGACTGGAGGAGCCCGAGCGGCAAGCAGTCCAAGTTGGGAAGAAATAGACACTTGGGATCCCATTACATGCTCCTCATCAATAATTCACTTGCTCCTTTGGTTAAAGCATTGATTTTCCTTTCTTTCTTTTTTTTCTTGCCCGTGCCTTATATCCTCTGCCACCGACGCACACAATTAGACCTCAATCTTCTCTCAGGAGAGATGGGCACGAGCTCAGTCACGATGATTTGTGGTTGCGGGGATAATTGATGATGACGATGGCAAGAGGGTGTAATAGAAAAGTGATGGAGGGTATCATTATCATGGTGGTAATGATGATGGGCGTGAAGAATTTATTCTGTTGCCTTATATAATCTAATGCCACTGAACGCCATTGCTTTTGTTCATCTACCTGCAGTAAAACTAAAAATGGACATTGATTCAGGTGCACTGAGGTCTCTCTACTACTACGAGCAACAATAGGAGTTTCCATTTCCACAAGAAGACACAAGTATATATATATTTAAAAAAAATGTAATCTTCACTTGACATCCTGTATTAGATTTAATGTATCAAACACTAGCAGCTCAAGTTTAAATTGATTTGAAAATGAAAATACAGGGAAACATTTCTCAGGCAATGAGGCATCCCAGGTTTTGAGGAAAATAGGGGGATAACAAGTGAATTAAAATAATTATTGACGATAACATAACTGTATATTGGGGCATGAAACTATTCATTTTTAGAAGTAATTTTGGTCAAATCCTTTCCTCACATTATTGCCCGGCCGCTGCAGGTGTGTGAGGAAGCCTCTGTCCAACACCGGGTACATTCATCCAGCTAACCGACTGACCGGCCACCAGCAGAGCAGTGGCAGTTTGTGGCCGTTAACAAGGAGCAATAATGATGAATGTAAGCCAGTGTAACTCCATCGGGCCTTGCCTGGACCTGACAACATCCTGAGAGCTGCAAATCAGCGAGGCGACTCACTCACACACACACACACACACACACTGGATACACACAGACACAGGTAAGTGGCTTTAAGTGGCGCTAGAAGTCCCTCTGTCACGGATCAATGACGGATCATTATGGTTGGGTGACTATAGCACGGGGGGGGGGGGGGGGGGGAATTCCTACATCATTCCTTTCTTTGAGTTTCTCCTCCTCTCACCTCCTTTTCCTCTCTTTGCTGTACCAAAGCCAACCGAAGGGTTTCCCGTAGAAACAATAACACTTTTTTTTTTCTTACACGGTTTTCCTTTTTCCACTACTCCGGCTTCATCGGGGGAGGTGGGCCACCGTACTTTATCACGGACGTGAGGAATACACTCAGCAGGGCCGACAACTCTTTGATCATGCTCTCGCCTTGAGCACAAAGAAAACTAGCGGGAAGGTTCACTGAGAGAGTGCACTGAGCGAGCGGGGAAATTGTGTCAACACTGCAAAAAAAAAAATTTGTAATAATGCACGGAGCATTAAAACTATGCTCATAAAAAGTGGCAGGTGGATCGTGTGCCAAAGGAAAAGTAACCTTTTCGAGTTGCTCACTAACCTCACCCCACCTCTCTAAACACGTTTTGAGGAACTCTGATTTAAAGACATAATCCGAAAGAATTTCGTGAACTCAAACCCCGTTTTCGATACCATTTAAGGTCTGTATCGTTCCAGCAATAGCCAGACATGCCCACCTCCGAACCAGCTTTACCGTGCCTCGCTGTGGTGTGGAGATCTATCCACACTGTGTGCAGTAGGAACTACTATTGACTGACTTTATTAAAATAACATGACTCTTGTTTAAGGCTGGCCTGTAAACGGACACTCAAGGTCGTATTTCTGGAAAAGTAGCCGCTCAACGAGTAGTCGCTGCTGTATTAAATTGCACTTGCTTGATACCACAGGTAACCATGTGGGCGTTGCAAAATCAATCAGGACTGACGTTATGCATTACAACTTGAAAAGGGCTGGACTTCCTGTCGAGTATAATCCGATCTGGAGGACGTGGAAGGTCGGTACTTAAAAGTGAGGAAAGGAGGGGAATAAAAGGTGAGGACGAAGGGCAATAAAGTGGCGAAGGAAGGAGAATATGACGTCTGCGGGGGTGGGAGGGGCTTGGCGGGTTCTTAATTACCCTAACTTCCTGTCTTCGATCTCGTCCTCGTCGGAGGGCCGTAAAGTGCTTCCCTCTGTTTCTCCACAGAACTATTAACCCAAAACCAAATTGAAATGTGTCGTCCCACCTGTCTCCCCTTTGAATTGCGTGTACACAACTCTGGTTACGCATGCTTTGGCAGGAAATGAAAACCGACGCGCTCTGAAATGGGTGTCACCGTTGATGGGCCCCTGTGCGGGAAGCTCAGCTTTTGTCAATCTGTGTTTTTCTTCCAACAAATGGTATTATCATTTTTTTTATTACGAGATTTCTGCCTTTCACAAACAGATTGGCTTTTTTTTCTCCTTGTTTGTTCAATTCGCCGTTTTCTGGCTACAGCCAGTGCCGAGCGCCACAGACATTGTAAGCGCTCAAAATGAAATCCACAACCATTACAGTCGTTCTCCGGGTAGCGGAGTCATTGCCACTGTCTGAGCAGCAGCAGCATTATTATTATTGTCTGCAATGATTTGGGCAGTGGCGTAGCAGGTGTTAAATTGACACTGGACGCGACGCACCAAATGCCTGGTAGAAATAATTGTTCCATTCCTCCCCAAATGATCTTATGAAGACGGTCCATCTAAATGATGGAAGCCAATCGTATAGCTGACAACAATCCTGGGCGACTGCTCCGTATAAATAGCAGTTTTCGGCGGCAGCGGGCCTCTTTGGGTGAGTGCCTGAGCTATACTTACACGCGCACACATCTGGCATGTGTGTTCTTTGCTACCCCTAAAGCTGGCGACATATTAGTTCAGCAAAATGAAGTGTTCTGGAGAAAAAACAAATCATGTGGTGGGGTGGAGCTCAAATTAAAAAATCCCCGGGCTCTGTCATTACGGGTCCCGAGGAACGTGATACTGCGACCAGAAGATGGCCGCACTGCATTCTCCGTGTTATTGCTTGTGGTTCCACATCTTCTTCGCTTGTGACCCTCAGTACAGGTTTGAACAGAGTCAAGTGCAGTTTAATACTACAGTTCCCTGAATCGCTAAATACAACACAGCAGTAACCAGTGTACTACACTTACAATATCTAGTATGTAGAAATAGTATCAAAAAGGGGGGTATGATTTCATGAAAACCTTATGGATGATCACTTTAAAATAACTATACACCACAAGGTAAAAGCAAACCTAAGTTCTCATGACCCCTCTGCGGGGTCCCGACCCCTCAGATTGGGAACCACTGTGTCCTTGTCTTGGTGACCAAATGGGTAGCATAGTAGCAGGGTGGCATTTCTATCTCTCTGTGACCGTGTACAACCAGAGCAGGAGTGACTGAGCGTGTGAAGTTTGTCTGTAGTCGTATCAGTCCGTCTGTGGCAACCAAAGGGAGAAAAAAAAATCCTGCTGTGATTAAAAACAAATAGTCTGTCTCTCCTGACAGACCTGCATTAAAGGCTTACAACTGGGAAGTGATCCAGGTTCTATTTTCTGTCCTCACCTACTAGTTGCCCTTTGAATCATCTGAGGGGCACTTTTCATTCCCACACACCACATTATGCATAAGAAATATAGAATATAGAAGCATATCAAAAAATACTCCACTGATTGTTTTGTTTCTCAACACCAAAACTGCATATATGTATGTGTGCCGTTTTGGTGTTGCGAAACAAAACAATCAATCCGAAATTCTTTTTTCCATTGAATCGACCACCTCCATGACCATAAACGTTGTTATTTTACGAGCCCCATTTACATAATGTGGATAACCGCACGTTCCCCTACACCTTAATAGAACACAATAAAATACTTGCTTTGCAGGGGACGGGGGACTCTGAGGCAGTTAATAAGATGTTTACCTCAAGCAGCACGCCCTGCGACGCAACCAGCCTCCCAACCGCGCTCACATTCCAGAAACCCAGCGTAATTACAAGCCAGGTTGATTAATGATGTCCCCCCCACACACACACACACACACACACACAATATGCTGCACTCAAACACCACAAGTGCTAATTAGCAGAACAAACACGATGGGTAAGGAGTGGTTATCTAGGGGGTTTCAAGCTCGGGGCTCGGAATTTGGAAAGCGGGACATGGGACATGGGACATGGGACATGGGTCATGGGTCATGGGTCATGGGTCATGGGTCATGGGACATGGGACATGGGACATGGGACATGGGTCATGGGTCATGGGACATGGGACATGGGTCATGGGTCATGGGACATGGGTCATGGGTCATGGGACATGGGACATGGGACATGGGTCATGGGTCATGGGACATGGGTCATGGGTCATGGGTCATGGGACATGGGTCATGGGTCATGGGACATGGGACATGGGACATGGGACATGGGACATGGGACATGGGACATGGGACAGGACGGGGCGGGCTTTGTCACAATGGACAGAGGGCCGAGTTTACAGCCAACGGCCAACACACAGCTCTGAGCGTCGAGAGAGTGGAGCCGGCTGAGTTCACTGACACAGCAAGTGCACACTGCTCTTTTGCACTCAGGGTCCCCTGGAGGGCCCCTGACAGAACACACACACACACACAGCGTGTCGTGAAATCCGTCCTCCTTACTAACGGTTCCTGCTCACAGTGCGTCCTATACCTGCAACTCATCTTATCTCTGCAGCTTCGGGCTGGAGGCGTCCCTATTGCTGGACCCGGATCAGATCAAGCTATAAGCAATCTGACCTTGACAACACAGGGATGATATACAAACTGACCCTGACATCTAAGGTTAAAGCACTAGCTTTTGCAGATCTTGCTCAGTTCATATTTTGTACACAGGTACAGTATAAAAAAAATATAAGTGCATGTGAACACATGAGCACTTTGCACAGAGACCCATCAGGGTTAATAGCGTTTTAAAAGGTTGCACACAGGTATTAGCAGCCCCCTCTAATGACTTGATTATGTAAATGCACCACCACATCTGGAATATGAATATCTGTTTTGGCCGATGCTTCAACGAAACGATATTTGTGCTTCCCTTAATCACAAGGGAGGTTATTAAAGCAAGCATCATGAATGCAGAATTTCATTAAGACAATGTGATGGAGGGCGTTACAGTGAAGTAATTTAAGAAATTAGATGAAATCCAGTTGCAGCTTGCCATCAGGACACCAGCCCTTTTTTTCCCCTGCACATCCATGATAATGCCAGCCCTTTATTTGGAATCATTGAAGAAGAAACAACAACAACAACAACAACAACTAGAGAGTTGTGATTCATTGCTGCCTGAACTCTTGCAGCCTTGTTTTGTTTCTTTGGGTATTCATTACCACGTGGAGCACTTAGTAGCATGTGAAAGGAGGGAATTGCTCATATTTATAAAACGTAAAAAAGATTATAAAAATAAAAAACGCATCCAAGACACAAACAGAAGACAGAGTTGTCTTTGTTTAGACTGCATTGTGTTCTGTTCACTATCTTCATCAGGGGGCTACATATGTATGTATACGGATACAAAACCTTAAACACATTCAGTGTCTTTTAATGATTGAAGTGATTCTACTACAATCCCGCACTAACTGTAGGACAGCCGACCGTATATTCTTGGATGTGGCAGCGCAAACCCACGGCCCATCTGAGCAGTGGGAGAAGTGGATCATCAGCCAAGACGTCTCCTCCAACCACATCTCACTAGAGTGGACGTGAGGCTTCTTCAGGAGCCCCAAATTGACGCGTCATTGTCTACAGCAACAACAATAGAATTACATGAACCATAACCATTGAGGTCCATGAATGCATCGGGCATACAGTGACACAGCGCGGACGTCTCTCACCCCCAACTATCCTCACCTCTAGTCAGCCTACCTGGGACACCGAGACCCGTTGCAGGTGGCGGCCGCAGGTTCACCCGGTTCTGAGGCTTCCGGGTTCGGACTCTACCTGAAGCAGGGAAGCACTCGCAGCTGCGCGCCGAACTGTTGAGCTCTGTCCGGCTCTGTCCGGCTCTGAACAAAAAACACTTCTCCCTTCCTCGCGGTGCTTCCTCCCTCCGCCCTCGAACTGTGAGCCGCCTCCTCCGACGGACGATTAAGTTGCGGGGCTGGCAAGGCGCGAACGCAACGCACCGTCCGGGCGCGTGCACACGGATGGGCTAACGAGGCGGAGTGTCCAGCCCCGCCCCCTTGCGTCCGTCCCTTCCAAATCTCTCTCTCTCTCTCTCTCTCTCTCTCTCTCTCTCTCTCTCTCTCTCTCTCTCTCTCTCTCTCTCAGAGATATGTCGGGTTCTCCTTTCTCATCCAGCATGCACCTTTCGCGTTCAGAGCACCGCTGAGCGCATCATCATCATCATCATCCTCATCATCATCACCCCCTGCTGCTGCTCCAACAGCCGTCAAGACAGGTTAAAGACCGGCGGCGTCGTGATAGTAATTCAGTGGTGAATTAAAGAGTTCCCCTGTTGCACCCATAACAGACGGTCTGCCATCGGTTCCTCGCACGGCCGTGGGGGGGCTGCCCCGCCAGCACCTGCGATACCACGCTCACCATCTGAGCGGCGCGAGCGACAGAAAGGTGCTGCTGAGAACACAATAGGAGCTGATAGTGGTTTAAGGCTGCCAAAAAAAAGCACTTCACAGACACGCGTTTTTGTAATTTCGTATTTCGCGACCTGGTGTCTCGGGACAATGGAGCGTTTTTACCGTTGTATTTTGGCTCTCGCTGCGATGCCTCCGGACAATGAGCGAGGTGTGGGATTCTCTGTAACTCTGAACGCAGAAATGAAATATATGGTCCCAGTAGTCACCACATCGGTCCTTCCCACAATGAACACAGCATCTAAACACAGACAGCAACAAAAAAATAAATATATATATATATATATATAATAATTCACCCACTATACGATCCCCGCGGCGCTCCGACTTCTCCCTCGGCTGAGAGCGTCGCCCTTAACGGGTGGCGAACCTGCCTCGTCCCCTCGCTGGTGATTTTCCTTTTCACACCACGGCCGGGCATTTGCGAAGTCAAATCAGCGTGCGAGCGCAGGCCTCCCCGTTGGGATATGAATGATGAATGTGTGCGTTAAATTGTCCTTTTTTCCATAACCACAACAGTCTACACACGACCCGCCCCCCCGGGCGGCAGCGATTGGCGCAGAGGCTCCTCGACGTCTTCGTCCCGCGCCGTAAAGAAAAACACACACACGCGCGTACACATCTGGATGCGACGTCCGCCGCACAACTGGAGCGCTTTTGGAAAAAAAACACCGAATTACGCACCGACATTGAACCAACACGGGAAGGGGCGTGACATTTGTTACTGTGGCTGCGGATTGGCAAATCCCGTCACCTCTGCGGAAACTATGGTTTCACATGCATCGGCGTAAACACCGGGGCCCCCATGATGATGGCGAAGATGATGGTGGTGGTGGTGGTTATGAGCGAAACAGATGTGGGGGGATTTTTGTTGTTTCAGCAGCTGAATTAGGACAAGAACAGGCGACTACAGCCCAATAATTATCACAATGTAGAATATTTAACGCCCTGTCCCTCAACGATACATTACAATAATGGGTTTCTTTATTTTGGCAATAGATCCACATATTAAGATCATGCACGAGGATGCCCCAAGACGCAATTCAATGGGAGGCTCTTTTGACACCCCCAGCAGTATTTATTTTGTATAAAAGCTTATACTTTATATATTACACTGATGTGACGAGTGTCCTTCCTAATGGCATGTGTGGCTGCCCGACTACCAAATATGTCTACGTTTAAAGGGGCACATGACGCTATCGTGGGGACCAGAGCCGAGCGTCACTGAGCGCCTCGCAGCCACGGCCAAGCCAGCATCGCTGAGACTCGTGCGCCGCTCTGTGTCCGGATAAAGACATCGTTCCACCGGCGAGGCCAGACTGTGAGCAGCAGTGCTGAGGCTCTCTGAGGATTTGATGGCGGCTGTCATAGTCGGAATGCGGGTTTTTGCCACGCTTTTGCAAGAAAAAAAGGAGTGCACCGTTAATCAAAATGCAATAAGTGTAAATAAATAAATAAAGTATTCATTAAATAAATAAATAGTTTTAAACCATTACAATTTAAACTACATATGCATGAATGTCATAATTCATATTCAAATGATTGCGCTAAACTGCTCTGCATTAGGGTGATACATGGAGCAACTAGGTGCGGTTGAAAAAAATGTTTTTTATATAAAACTACAGTTGCCATGTTCAAGATTAAGCCCTCAAGGTCAATGTGCTCCAGACACAAACTGTTAGCTCAAGTGGATAAATCATTAGATTCGAATAATGCAGGCTTTTGACACATAAAAGGACCCCTACACGAACCATTGCTAGTTCCCACTGAGCAGATATAAGGAAGCATCTATACACAGCAGTGGGGGAACGCCTTTCCTCAAAGGCAACCAGTGTGCTTATAGTGTCCAATAACCGCGAGGACCCAGGGGCGAGCGTTTAAAAGAGATGTTGTTAAATTAGATACTGGTGTCTCCCATACTTCCCGTGACCAAGAACGCAGCACCAGGCTCTTCCCAAACCAGAGGTAAAACAAGGGAGGAAATATGTTCAGTAAACCCAGGGTTTTGCCTAGTCAGGCAACGGGTTTCCCGAGCGCTGGCAACACTGTCGAGCTGTGTGTCAGCTGTCTTATTGTTTATTCAAGTTAAATAGTACAAATATTGTACATGGATTTATATAAATATACAAACATAAGTAAGCAAATGTATCTGTAATTACAACATATGTCCATTTAATTTAGGGTTAAGAAACCCACATTATTCTATCAAAGCTCAAACTCAAAAAAAGAAAATAACAACGACAAAGATCAAATGCACATTATTACATTAACTTTGTTCAAAGATTTTTTTTGTCACAGTTCAGAAGGAAATAACTGGTCCAACAAATATTTGTGAGCTGCTAAGAACATGTGACAGCTTGTTCTGATGCACACCAACTGCGTCTGAATGAAGGCCGCTTCCAGAGCTGCTTCAGCAACGGCAGTGATGTGATTGGTTGAAAAAGAGGGCGACATCTGATTGGCTATAGATAGGGCCATGTTGAAAAAACGCAAGTGTGCGTTTGTGAATTGTTCTGTGTGCATTTGTGAATTATGAGACCGATCTGATCCCGTACTTTAAGGCTAAGGCTCCTCAACTCAGGGCTCTCGGAGCAAGCGGTCGTACAGTGTACATTCAGATAAGACTAAATGTATGTTGTTTTCAAACTTTCGGCATTGGCCACAGAATATCCCTTCGGTGGTCACTCTTGAAGGAAGTGAAATGGAGGTTGCTGACTCTTATAAATATTTGGGTATTTTGATGGATGACTCCCTCACTTTTCACCCACATGTGCAGTACCTGGTGAAAAAGTTAAAACTGGGTTTTTATTTTCTAAATAAGCTGTGCTTTTCAACTAATGTACAAAAGAGATTAGTTGCTGCTACTTTTTCACCTGTGTTGGACTATGATGATCTTCTTTATATTCATGCCTCTGCTTCGTATGGTGGACACAGCTTACCATGCTTTACTGCGGTTCATTACCAATTGTAAAGCTCTGACTCACCACTGTGAGTTATACTTTCATGGTCTGCTTTGGCCAACCGTATAGGCTCTGTCACCTTCATTTATAAATAAAAAAAGGGCTTTTGTGTACTTTGCACCCTCATCATGGAATAAGATGCAGAATGATTTAAAACTCAAATAACTGATACTTAAATTAACTTGGTTACGTCACTGTCACTTAGCTTTTAGTTTCTTTTAACTTTTTTTGTTTTCTGTTTTCTGTTTGTAACTATGTGTTTCTTATGTTGCTGCCTGTCTTGGCCAGGTCTCCCTTGAAAAAGAGATTTTTAATTTCAATGGGACTCTCCTGGTTAAATAAAGTTTTTTTTTTTAAAAGCCGCTGTCTCGTGTTTTGACAGGATGCTGGAGGACAACATCGATAAAGTTCTCTCGGGAGTTCGCTTCTTCTTCCCTCTCTGTGGGAAACCTGTGGATATGAAGTGGTATGAAAAGACATATAATATAATATATCCAATAAGGAAGATCGCATTTGGTGCTCACATTGTCAGTTAACATTTTCTGCTCATAATTATAAAATGCTAAGTCATAATTATGTGATGCTAATTCATAATTTTGAGATACTAAGTCATAGTTATGAGATAGTATCTCATTATACTGACTTATAGGATCTTTATTCAATTGTAAATACTCATTCATTCATTCATTCTCATTTATTGTTAAATGTGTATTGTTAAATGTTAAATGTATGCTCCTTCCGCCAGGACAAATTCCTTGAATGTGAAAACAAACATGGCAATAAATGGTTCTGATTCTGATTCTGATTCTTTTAATCACAGTGATGGAAAAGATGTAGACACACCCTATGATAAATCCTCTGCCCGTGTGAATTCCAGGCTAGCAGACATGGGCCATTCAGTGGTTGGAGTGGAGATATATAGTTTCTAGTTCTCAATAAAGCAAATGTGTGAATTATTAATGAGAAATATCCAAATGTATGCACGTTCAATTGTTTGATTTTCTTTGAAATGGGCAGAACATATGAAACCGTTTTCCCCAAATGCCAAAACAGTGGATTTATTTCACAAATCTCATTCTTCAAGGGTGACCAGTGTGGTTATAGTGTTCAATAACCGTGAGGACCCAGGGGCGAGCGTTTAAAAGCGAGCTCGTGTTGTTAGCTCGGATGCTGGTGTCTCCCATAATTCCCGTGACCGAAAACGCAGCACAAGGCTCCTCCCAAACCAGAGGTAAAACAAGAGAGAGGACTTGTGTTCACTAAACCCAGGGTTTTGCCTAGTCAGGCAACGCGTTTCCGGAGCTGTCGGCCGCCTGTACTTCCGCCACTCCGGCAGCGAGACGCGCAGGTCACCTGACACACTCACTCCAGGACAAGGACACCCACGAGAGTCCAGTGTCACTAGGAACGGCTCAGCTGCGCTGTCGGGCTGTGTGTTCGTGAACAACAGCAGCTGTCTTCGACCGGTCAAAGGTAACGTGACGCTCTTTTGGTTAGAACCGACAGAAACACATGAAGGAGTCAGGTTTTCTTTTCAAAGTACTTTGGCCCGCTTTTATTAAGCCGGCTGCTGTTGGGTAAGTGCTGCTCAGCGGGACGCCGTCACGCGCGGCTGCTCCTCATGGGACGTATTCAAATATTGTTCTTCGGCGCACTCATTTGTTTAGTTTACGTTATAAGGTTACTTGTGTTGTGCCAGCCCTTCAAGCACTACCTCCTCGACCTCATGTGGCTCAAGTGACTGAGAAGAGGCTTTTATTTTAGTTTTTTCTAAAAGCTGGACCAGTTATTCCTGATGTGTACAATTATGCACGTGCCCATTGCAAAGTGTCTGCATGTTGTAGCACGTTGTTATCTGTGCGTGACCTTTTACCTCAGTCCCATGTGCTCTGATTCTGTAATTATCCACCCGAAGAGTCTTGGACCAATATAACAACCCGGCTTTTGTAACCCTGCAAGCTTGTTAACTGCTCCCCCTCCTCCCCTCCCATCACCATGCACACACCTTGCAGCTCTTCTTTTGTGCGTTTGTGTGCAGCAAGGTGTGGTCATGTCAGGTGAGCACCCCCTCTCTCTCTTTCTCCAGCCACACAGATGAATGCTGTTCCCTCCATTAATTGCTGTCTCTCTGCTCCGTGTTCTCCTGCTTGCAGTGGGGTCAATCGAACATGAACAGCATGCTGGCACCGCAGGCGGATCGGGTCATGGCACTCGGAGAATGGGAGGAACGCTGGCAGGAGGACCGGATAGGTTTCCATCAGACTGACGTGCACAAGTAAAGGCCCCGCTTGTATCTGTCTCCTTCGGGTGGGATGAGGGAGAACAAAAGTATTCCTGAATGCATGTGTGATTTTGTGAACTGCAAATGCATGTTACCACTTTCGGGGATCCCATTTAAATGTAAGAGAAGGTGCTTTGTGAACACACTGAAAGGACCATCAACTTGGCTAGTTCAGTGTACACATCGCCATCTCTCTCAGAGATTGTATGTTTAAGTGTGTTTTCACAGGGTTGAGAAGTTTTAGAAGTAACCCTAACAATTAAAAATGCACGTATGGAAGAATGTCTGGTGTTTGCCGCTAATTGCCGCTGTCTTGTGTTTTGACAGGATGCTGGAGGACCACATCGATAAAGTTCTCTCTGGACGGACGGGAGTTCGCTTCTTCTTCCCTCTCTGTGGGAAAGCTGTAGATATGAAGTGGTATGAATAGACATAATATATATATTCAATAAGGAAGATCGCATTTGGTGTTCACATTGTCAGTTTAGTCAGTATAACCTTCTGTAAAAAAAAAAAAACTCAAAGATGGCCTTTCCTACTCAAAGGTCATTATAATGAGATGCTATCTCAAAATAATTAGGAGATACGTCTTTGCTAATAACATAGCGACTGTCTGCTAAACAAGTGTCATAATTTATGAGTTAAGTTGGAATTATGAGACACTAAGTCTGGATGCTATCTCAGAGTTATGACATGCTAAGTCATAATTATGAGATAGTATCTCATTATACTGACTTATAGGATCTTTATTCTTTCATCCCAGTGATGGAAATGGGCTTCCATAAAGATGTCTACGCGCCCTATGATAAATCCTTTGCCCGTGTGAATCCCAGGCTAGCAGACATGGGCCATTCAGTGGTTGGAGTGGAGATATCTGAGAAGGCCATACAACAGTTCTTTACAGAGAACAACCTGACCTACAACGAGGAGCCGGTCCCTTCCTTACCTGGAGCAAAGGTTTACAAGGTACTCGCAAGAGTGAGAACACTAGTGGTGTGTCTACACGGAGCTAATGCGCCATCACTCTGCATGTCATGTCTTATTTTATTGTTATCAAACTTTTAGCATCATGACACGGGAAATACATTTGTAGAGCAGACTGATTTAACTTTGACAAAAAATAAAAGCACACAGGATGGATTAAAAAAACGTTTCCACATTCATGCAATGACTATATGAATGGTAAGTATCTCATGTCCAAGGTCCAATTAGTGTGTGGCCTTGCCTGTGGCTGTGAAAAGATGTTGTATTTCCACAGATAAGGACACACCATGGTAATCCACGTTGTCTCTGTTCCACAGAGCTCAGAGAGAAATATCTCCCTCTATCAATGTGACCTGTTCAACTTCTCCAGGTCGGTGAACTGATTGTGTTTTTAATCCTTTTGTTAAAAGATGTTAAACCTTTTCACAGCAGCCATTTTGACACGTTATAGCAGAGAGAACACAGGTGAAAAATGATTATTATGATCCCTTCTATTTAGTGAGTCCAGTAATTCCAGCGGGCCAGCATGCACAATACAAAGGACCCTGGCCACCTGTATGAAACAGGGCAATTACACCTGTGTTTATCCTGCAATGGCAGTAAAAAAAAAAAAAAAGAAACATAACTTTGCTCAGGTAAATGTTTAACACAGAATTTTTCTCTCCATTTCACAGTTCCATTGAGGGTAATTTTGGGGCAATTTGGGATCGGGGATCTCTAGTGGCCATCAACCCAAGAGACAGAGAAAAGTAAGACGAGAGAGTGAAACCGTCCATTGAGATGTGATATTCTTATTATTTTTAAAGACTCAACATGGCAGATTATTTTAAAACATAACTTCTATTTGAATGTGATGACCCCCAATCAACCTGAAATTACATTTAAACTCTCCTGAAATTAATCAAATGTGCAGTTTACATAACTTTATGAAAGTAACCGGCACGGTTTGGTAACATTCTGGAATAAATACATAATCTCCATTCTCTCTCTCAACACCACAGATATGCTGCTCTCATCATTTCTCTCATGGCCAAAGACTGCAGATACCTTTTGGACACTTTGTTGTACAACCCTGAATTACATAAAGGTAACTGTCCATATTTCCTTTGTCTAAAACACCCGGCACATGCGTAAGGTCACACACATCCCTGGTTTCTAAAACAAAACGAAAAATAATAATTTATATTTTTGTGGTTTAAAGGTTTTTGTTTTTTTCTCTGAGTTGGGTGAAAAATAAAAAAACATTTGTGACTGCATTCACCTTTCAGGTCCTCCATTTTTAGTGCCCGACGAGCAAGTAGCCAACCTGTTTGGTGAGTGTTGCTGAGAACAATCAAGGCTGGCTGTGTTTCTGTGCCACCATGAAACTATGAATGAGCCATCAAATTATGAACGGCACCACAGTACAGTAGAAAGTGGCTCGTGGATGCATGTTAGAAATTGAGTATACTTTCCTTTTCTTCAGGGAACAGCTGTGATGTGGAACAGCTGCATTCATTTGATGCCCTGACAGACAGACAGCGAGCCTGGAACCTGGACTACCTGAACGAAAATGTACACCTCATCACTCTCAAGAGCATTTAGAAACTAACGTGAGTGTTTAGGGAGCTTAGAAAAGCAGATTTAGGGCATTGCTGATCCCCTCTTTTAATTATTAAACATCTTTTTGATACAGTTCCCTATTGGGAAGGAAATGAGCTGCTTTGAAATAAAATGACAAGATAATCTTTTTTTAACTTGTGTCTTTATTAGATTGCTAAGATCTGGAACATGAAGTTATGAATGTGTGTTTTTTAGGTATTCTAATTAAATACCAAAAAAAAAATGAATTTACAACAAAGAAATGCAGAAAGACTAATTGTAACTTCAGACATCAAAGCAAAACAAATCTGGCACTTCTGGCCTTCAGCTGCACAAACATACAACTGTGTGGGATACAACAAATGTTGCAATGAAATTTAAAAAGGGGGTTGAATATTTTTTCCCAATTAAAAGTGTACAAAACAATCTATATGCTGAAATGTTTCCCCCCCCCCCCCTAAATTGTTCAGGTTTTGTAAAATATAGCGCTGCACTCAAGTACGCTATGACATCACGGAAGTCCTTTCAACATAAAGTATTTATGGCAGATCCTTTTACCGGCTGCTGTCGACACTTACCTGCAGGTAACAGAGTCACCCTGGATGAATATACGGGATTGGTTTTGTTCTTTTTTTTTTTTTTTATATGAACTCGCCAACAGAATGAAGGTAGAACATACATGTATTACCCTCCTAGGGGGTCTAAGGATGGTCATGGTTCCTGGTTGGTCAGTTGGTTGGACGGTTTTAACCTAATAGACCGTTTCTCATGACGTGTGTCTTCATGGTCCACAGATGATTAATCCACATGGTGCACTGTACCTGCATACAGTTAAATATTCAGCCAATGTATGTAAATTACCAGTTTAATGAGTAACAATCCATATGGTATTGTAAACATCAACAAACACATCCAGAATTCAGCTGCCCGTCTCCTCTCCCACTCCCGCACCAGAGACCACATGACCCCAGTCCTCCAAAACCTCCACTGGCTCCCATACAGCAAAGAATCCAGTTCAAGGTTCTCCTCATCACCTACAAAGACCTTCACAACCTTCACCCCTCTAAACCTCTCTGACCTCCTGCACCGACACACTCCCACTCGCAACCTCAGATCTGCAGACGCCAACCTCCTTACTCCTTCACTCTGCTCCTTACTCCTTCACTCTGCTCCTTACTCCTCCACTCTGCTCCTTACTCCTCCACTCTGCTCCTTACTCCTCCACTCTGCTCCTTACTCCTTCACTCTGCTCCTTACTCCTCCACTCTGCTCCTTACTCCTCCACTCTGCTCCTTACTCCTTCACTCTGCTCCTTACTCCTCCACTCTGCTCCTTACTCCTTCACTCTGCTCCTTACTCCTTCACTCTGCTCCTTACTCCTCCACTCTGCTCCTTACTCCTCCACTCTGCTCCTTACTCCTCCACTCTGCTCCTTACCCCTCCTCTCTGCTCCTTACTCCTCCTCTCTGCTCCTTACTCCTCCACTCTGCTCCTTACTCCTTCACTCTGCTCCTTACTCCTCCACTCTGCTCCTTACTCCTCCACTCTGCTCCTTACCCCTCCACTCTGCTCCTTACTCCTCCACTCTGCTCCTTACCCCTCCACTCTGCTCCTTACCCCTCCACTCTGCTCCTTACTCCTCCACTCTGCTCCTTACTCCTTCACTCTGCTCCTTACTCCTCCACTCTGCTCCTTACCCCTCCACTCTGCTCCTTACCCCTCCACTCTGCTCCTTACTCCTTCACTCTGCTCCTTACCCCTCCACTCTGCTCCTTACTCCTCCACTCTGCTCCTTACTCCTCCACTCTGCTCCTTACTCCTCCACTCTGCTCTTTACCCCTTCACTCTGATCCTCATGTGTTGATCATGAAGCAATAAATAATGACAATTTAAAAAATAAAGAGACAGTTGGTTTATTCTTTCCTGTGCTTCCCATTTTTACCTTCATCACTGTATCATCACGGCACCATCATCACTGTTACATAAACATTCAGCATCTAACCTGTTGTCTTATAACTCTGCTGTCAGTGTCTTCGCCCCTCTGACAAAATCACATCTTCATAGGCACTTTAATCTGTTATAGCTCTGTGATGTGTGTGAACACTGTGGTCGGAGTTGACTATTTGAGTTATTGTATAAGACTGAAACATGGAGAGCACAGCTCTCACATTTTGAAGATGTCTCACATGGTTTCTTGGTCGCTGTTGTTGCCTGTTTTCAGCCATAGTTTTTGGCCCACAACACTGACTTGCTATAGCAACTTGCTGTAAAGTATAAATGTTGTTTCTGGGCCAGAATCGAGTCATCAACATCAACATCAGCCGGCATTTTTTTATGCCAGGTGCAATGAGTGACAGCATAACAGAGGCTGAGGACCTGCCTCAACGTTGCCTTCAGGAAACATAAGTACTGTTAGAATTATGACTCAATACTTTCTATACAACATATTCACGGGATTGGCAGTAAACTAAATTGAAGCCAATGACAAAGTTATGTCTAGCAAGCTATTTTAGACCATACTTGGCACCAATAGCAGTAAAAGAGCAATCATTTATAAATAATAATATACAAACAGTGGAACCACTACTCCTGAGCTATAGAAGGAACTGAAGGCATTACAGAGTACTATTAATGTAACACTCAATATTATAATATTTCTACAACATATTCTAACACTGGTTGCCTTTTCTTCTCGCATCATTTAACGAAATCAAATAGATGATTGCATAGGCAACACCCGCTATGGTGAGCTATGTGCATTAATGTTATGACAAAAAAATGTCGTTAATGATGATTATTAATGATATAGTTACTAATGTGAGTGTTACATTAATAGTAATCCTTCAGTTCCTTCTATAGCTCAGCAGTAGTGTTTTTATATTTACTTTTTATATATAGTAGTGGAACCAGTAATGCAACATGAAGTCATGGTAAGATATATATATAGTTTGACCATATATAGAGGTCAAACTAGTATGAAATTGCAGAGTTGGATTCTCAGGTATTTTTGAACAACAAAGTTACAGAAGTCTGGTTACGAAATGTAACGAACAGGAAATGAACAGCAGCGTTCACTTCAGATCATATTATCATTCTTAAACCTCGCGTTGTCCTCAACGTCTCCCCAACCCTAACCCTAACGGCACTCAGCCCCTCGGTTATGCTCGTCACAAGCACCAAGGTCTCCTGGGTGCCCGTCCGAATCACATCAAAGGATGGGACCGATCTGATGAAGGTGCGAGAAGAAAACTCGGCCGGCGAAGGAGTGGCTAACCGTCGGAGACATCCAGTTGTCCTCGGGTCACTCTGACCCGCGTATATCTCCACATCCTCAGTTGTCCTCGGGTCAACATGACCCTGTCAAATCTCACGTACCCCCTGGGGTTCCTTCACGTTCCCCCATTTGAGAACCGCTCGTCTAGAGAGTTTTTTTTTTTTTAAAGTCGTGGCATAGCATGACGGTTAAAAAAATAAAATAAAAAGGTCATAGTGTAGTATGTAATAACTCTTAAAGTATTCATAGTAGATGAATACTGGAGCAGGTTTCATGAGAAGGAGGCTGGTTCGGATGTGTCCTGCCTCCAGACCTGTAACCATCAGGAGATCTGATGCTTCAACAAACAATAATGTTGTGGTACTAAGTAAGTATGAACTATGAAAAAAGTCGAACTATGAAAAAATTATGTTTTACGATGTTGAAAGTTAAACCCCTGCATTGTATTTGTGACTACAGTAAAAATATGCAAGTATCCTGATTAATACGGATTATTTTCTCCAACAATTGTTCAGGGTTGTGAAACGATTAACATGATTTGCATTGTCCCGCCAACAGTCAGACGTTAACATCATCACTGGAACATCACACATTTTGCAGTTGGAAACATCAAATGTGTCACATCCGCATCCGTAACAACTTTCACTTTTATTTCTAATGTTTCCATGTATGATGCAGCAAAGATGAAAACAGGAGTGAAAATCTAAGACTGAATTCATGTTACCTCCATTACAAACATATGAACCAACAGCAGACATTTCAGCACAGACCTCAAATTAAACAAAGCAGAATACCAACTGGTAATAACAAAAACTAAAATTAAATTAAAGAAAATATATTTATAGCTGTGAGTCTGAGAAAAGACTCAGTATGAGAAACTGGCCTTTATAGATTTGTATTGTAACATTGTATACACAGTTAGAAGATTCTACAGGTGAATATGGTAACTAATATATGTGATGTATGTTTTTGTTTTGTTCCTTACTTTTAGAAGGTTATCTATCTGTCTTTGTATTGTTATTGCTTTCATTGTCTCTGTTATCATGTAAAGTGCCTTTTAACTATCTTTTAAAGCACCAAACCAAATACATTTATTATTATTATTACTAGGCATGAATCGTCCGCAGTTGTGTATTCACATTAAGATAATTGTTTTTTGTATTACAATATTATTTTGAATGGTATGTGTAAAGCATCATCTAATACTAACTTTTTAAAAGTAATATAATAGACATCTAAATGTATATTTTAGATGTTATCATTCCACTAGTCTGAAAGAAGACATGTTGTTGAAGCATAGTGCCTGGAGTGTCTGTATAATATAGCTCCAACATCTTCCCTCTCTTTTAGTTCTAGTCACACAAGGGAGGGAGTTCTGAGGAAAGAAGGGCAATCCAATGTCATCCACAGTCTTCAGCTGCGATTAGAGCGGCCTAGGGCAGACTCAACGAGTCTGCTGTGTTTAGGATTATTTAAAAGGAAGAATAAATGTAGGCCAAAATCACAATCGTTCCCCCCGGGTTGGCTGAGAGCTGCGCGTTGGACCCACAGAGGGCGCCAAAGCATCAGAAAGGACCTGAGCCCGGATCAAGGGGAGTTAGACTGTTGTTCAACTCATGAGAACGATCCTCTGCTCGTCTCCCGTCAGAGCGTTGGTAATTGTTGGTAATTGTTGGTAATTCCTGAACAGATGCTGATTTGCATTTGCGATTACTTGCTCCATCACTTTAGAGCTTGCACTGGTATCCCTAGAGTACCACTTTTTAACTTAAAAAAATAGGGAAAGAAAAATAAATCTTTTAATTTTATATATTTGTTGCATTCATGGTATTTAGAAACTGTCTCCAGACACAATTGCATGTGACAGACAGTTAATACTCAGGAGGAGAGCTGGATGGAGGATTATACTGCAGAGCATGTGACGTTCATATGCATCACAATGTGATTATTGAGCCGACGTCCCGCATGGTACCTTAGTTACTCAAAGTACAAGATGACTGTAAACCACAACCATGTTTTCAGTTTGGCTAACAAAAAACGTGCTACCACTTTTAAAAGTTGGTGCTGAGCCCTGACACAGTGCGTGGCATATGACCTTTGACCCTGTTCTGAGGAAGCTCTCTGTGTCGTGGAGGTGGCTGTCTGTTTGCCACGGGACAATCCATCGGGTCCCATTCCAGTCCGCTTCCTCCTCATCATAATGTTGTGATACTATGTGTCTTCTTCCTCTTTCTTTCCACCAATGACTGTGTCTCTGTGTCTATATAGAGGACACGGGCATTGTTCTGTATTTCTGCACCCTGTCCCCCTTCCCGGACTAACCTGCCAGTGTGGACATCGCCGCGGAGCAGAAGATGGTTGCAGAGGCTTTGGCCAAAAAGGAAGCTGGCTGTCTGCTACTTCAGCCTAATCATGGACCAAGAGACAGAACAGCATCAACACGCATCATATCACAAGTATCGTAGGTATTTGTTCAGATTCGGAACAGGCGGGAAACAGAGAACGGACCATCTCTTCTGCAATATTTTGGCTGTGTAGCTACCAGGCTGGAGATTACATGTATGCAGGAAATCACAAATAAGATGTGGGTTTATATGATTGGATTAGGTTTATTGTGGTAATTTCAGGGAAATCTTGATGATAAATATGCTTTTGAAGGGTCGCGATCATCTGGATGCCATCAAAAAACACTCAGCTGTCATTCTAGACAAATAAGTATCTCATACTCTACATATACCCTCCCAGACAACAACACACACAGAGGAAGAGAGAGTGACTATATCAATGCACTGAATATTAACAACCTTTAACCTTTGATACCTTTTTAATTGGACAGAAAACAATGTATCACGCTAGATTATTTCATTAGTTTTTTATGACTTGTTTTTCTTTTTATGATTTCTTCATATTTGAAGCGTGGCCATGGTTTCTCGTACGCTGGCTGTGCAGTTGTGTCTCAGGTCCGAGTCTTAAGTGTGTGTTTTGTTCTCGGGTCTCTCTCAAAAACGTTTTCCCCTCAATAAAGCATACGTCTATTGGACTCAGCTCGCTAATAATGATCATGTCGTGCGATCAGGATCCTACAATGTGCTACAAATGTACTGACCTCTTTAAATGCAAAAGGGCCGCTCGGATGACTCCGCCGACCAATCGCCCAATTGACTCGATGCATTTGACCCGTAGCTGACCTGAAAATGTCTTCCCTGTCTAAAGCAGCAGGTTGAAACATCTGAAACTGCGCTGCCTCATCTGCACAGAAAAAAGAAACCCAGAGGCCTTCAGCTGGTCAGCGGTTCACCATCTGTGAACACAGACGGCGTGTGAGCAGAACAGAACCACACTGAGTGCTGCTTGTGCCTGGTGGCCTTAATGAATCGCTTAACAGGGGAGATGTTGACTCAACACAGGTGCTTTGCTTTGACAGGCTCCCCTCGGTATTTATTTAGCCAGGTGGATGGAGAGGGAGAGAAATATCATGCCAACAAGCAGGAGGCCGCTCTGTATACGTGACCTTTTTCTTTTGAGGACAAAAATAGCAGTTGTGACCTTTTACAAACACCGAAGAACACAAGTGGCTATGAGGAAGAACGCTTGTTGAGCGTTCATTCAACAAATGCTTGAACAAAAAGGATGAATGTGTAGTTATGGAATTAGGGAAATGAATGATTTGAGTCACCCCCAGGTGGCACTCCTCACTCCTCACCCTCTTTTCTTTCCCCCTCACCTGTGTGTCCCTAGTGCTTGTACAGCTTATGGATTTTTTTTTTCTTTTCTTGCTGTATACAGCCACCTGCTGCTGCCCGAAAAAACATTTCTGATGAGAGTGGTGAAGCAAAACAGCAAAGATGCCGGCCCCCGAAAAACAAAACAATAAGCCGGAAAAAGCTGGAAAGCCCCGGAGAGCTGAGGGCAACTGCAGAGTGAGGTAATAATTCTCAGGGGGGTCATCACTACCAGCAACAAGTCTTGTGTACGCTGGAGAAGAAAAAAAACAAAACACTCTTATCTTCTCTTCCAGTTTTCACGAGTTGAAAAATAAGATCTAAGACTTCTACGATGCACACAGAAAGCTTATTTATCTCAAATTGTGTTAAGAAATGTATTAAATGTTTCTCCTTGCCAGCCAAGATAACCCATTCACCTGAGAGGTTTTAAACAGCATGATTGTAACACAGGTGGGATGTGTGCACACTATCATACAGCACAATGCCACAGATGTTTTGAAGGAGCCATTGGAATGTGTGTAGTACTGCAGAGATGTCCACCCTGCTTAGGCCCCTTTTCACATGTCATTACAAGGTAAACACAGGTGTAATTAATTACGGCCCTATTCCATTTAGGTGGGCCAGGAGCCTGGTATTGTGCACGCTGTGACACGCCAGGACTATAATTCATTTTTCCATCAGCTGCTGTGTAACGGGTCCACTGAATGTTCAGTTCACGGCCACAAGCAGCCTCTTAATGTTGTTTTCTAAAGATCTGTCCTGTAGGACCTCCACATCCGGCTTCTTCATCCGCAAGACTGTCTGAGAACAGCCACCTGGTCTGCACAGCCAAATCATTTCCGCACAGACCGTCAAGAAAAATCCCGTCGATGGCGTCTGGCACTTTGGAGCGAGTGTTCTTCTCACCAAAAAATTATAATAAAATCCATTTCTGTGACCCTAGTCATGTGAAATGCACGGTGCAGAGAGCCTAATAAATGCACTTTGTTCAAGGCATAAAAGTGCACATTCTAGAGTGGCCGGTTATTGGGAGCAGCTCGAGGTACACCTGTAATCATCATACATCTTCATATGCAACACCTCTCGGGTGGATGGACTCTCATGCCAAAAGAGAAACACCCACTAATAGAGATTTTAACAAATGCGTGAACACAAATTAGGAGGAATCAGACTTTTTTTGTCTAGAAAAGTCATATATAACCTCCTGGACTTATATTTATTTCCACTTGGTGGAAACTGGGAGTGAAGAAAAGTTGTTTTTCTTTTTCTTCAGCGTACATGAGAGATGTTGCTGGCAGGGATGAACCCGCTGGAGAACGATTACCTCACTCTGCAGTTGCCCTCAGCTCTCCGGAGCTTTGCGGCCTGGTCCAGGTCACTGTTATTGGCTTTCAGGCCGGCATCTTCACTGTTTTGCTTCACCACTCTCAGCAGACATCTTTTGGGCAGTGATCATAGGAATCCCTAGTTCATATGAAAACATATTGATGAGAGAAGCTTAAACTTATCTTATGATAAATCAATATTGTCTCACCATCAATGTGTTCAACCACTCTGACCCATGTTTTACTCAGTAGGTCTAGCGTTAAAGTTGTCTGTGTTTGACAGACGCCACGTCACACCTCTAACTGGAATACGATGATGGACGCGGACAGATTCTAGCTTCGTCCGATAAGAGGGACGGACTGACAAGCCTGTGTCATGTTGCTTTTCCGTTTTCTGACACAAGATTGGCAGTTGCGTGAGGCTGTCGGAGGCCCGGCTCTTGTTTCCTGCCGTCAGGCCCGAGACCAAACAATCAAAAGCTCGGCTGGAAACCCGCTCTCCTCCTGAGGCGTGGATGCACACTACAACAACATGATTTGGAGAGGCGTCAGCTCCGCCTCCAGCTGTCTGGCAGACACTGAACAGATGATAATGGTGAAAATAAAATAACCATTACACTATAAATATTGCTTTTTGTATTTGCACCTGGATAGTGAGGATTTTGGCTTTCCTCGTGAATTAGTACTGGATATTTAAGTTTCCACCTTTAGAACTATAAGTATGTATGACATGATGATATATGTGACGAATGTCTCCTTTTGCTTATACAGCTGTTGTCTGTGCGTGATTGAAGTACTGCATGAACAGATCTTATATGAACATGCTGGTGGAAGTAATGGTGTAAAAGATGTTTATAAGGTCACTAAGGCTCTTATTTTATACGAGCAGAGAGTAATACACTCGTTGCCCTCTGTGTTTCCTATGGCTTTGCATGCTTCCCTTGGGTGTTCATATACAATAAACTGAAATCGTTTGGCCTCTGCTCCTCGATCTGACTCCCGATCAGAACGCACCCAAAAAAACATCTCTCACAAAAACACTACTGATAAACTACAGGCTTCTCAAGTGGGTTTTCACATTACTAGGTGCTTTAACTTCTTCACCAGCCACTGTATATATATTACGTAGGGAGCCGTAATAATAATAATAATCTGCCATACCATGTGTGTGTGGCAGAAAACACACACGCGCTGAAAGCTCCATGTGGCTGCAAATTCAGTGAGTCGAGTACAGTGACCCTCGTTTGATTGTGTGTTGATGAAACTAGTGCTAATATTACTTATGATTGTATTTGTGGGTGTTTTCCTCCCGTTTGTTTTGGTTCAACTTCTTATAAATGTGTAACTAGTATGAGAAACTGAACACTATTGCGCTGTAAGACTCACTGTCAGCAGCGTTCCCCTGGGACATAGTGGGTTGAAGAACGCTCTGTCTGGTTTTCAGCCGCGTAATCTCAGATTTCACACGTAATGGGAATCTTTATTGCCATCTAACCGGGTCGTTAATCAACTGAAAGAGGCGGATGATACCCACATATGCAATTGTGCTTATTTCATGTGTGTGTTTTTTGTTCAAGGATGCAATAGAAAGTTGGCAAAATGTTTTGTGGGGGAATTTACATTGGGAAAAAACGTAGACATTGCATGTGCATTGCTGTCTTCCAGATGCGTTCCCCGACACGGCCCACGGGGTCAAAGGCCAAGAGAAAGACTGAGTAGGAGCGAGAGTTTCCTTTCTGAATGTAAATCAGTTTATTATTTACCAGCTGGTGGTGCTGTTGAATAAAATATAACAAAATAAATTATAACATTATAACTTTAAAGGTCTGCACTTTTTAAAGAGTCTGAACATATATATTCAATTCACATTGCTTTGATTAATTCTCATTGGATAATATGTATTTGGGAAATCAAATTCACAGTTTGTAATCCATATCAGTGGTCTTTTTCTTCTTTTTATTAAATACATTTAGATTGTTGAAGGTGTCTCTGTGGACCTTTAAGTCATTGTGTGACCTTGTGCTGCTTCACAACAGGCTGACAGTGACATAACACACACACACACACACACACACACAAACACACACACACACACCCCACTCTCTGGCGAGGCTTGGTAGCAGAAGGGCTTTGCCTTCGCCCTAATTGGCTGCGTAATCTGGGCCACCAGGAGTAGAGTTAAGCCTTCTGAGGAGAAGGAGGAGGCCTGGGAATCTCGTGCAGCACAGAATGGGGGATGGGTCACAAGATATAGTCTAAATTCTAAGTGCTTTTGCTTCAAATGTGTGCTGTTACACGCCCCAAAACTGTGAGGTTAGCTCTCCCGTTGGGTCCGGGTATTTCTGGTGTCACTTCGTCGCCAACCTTGAGGAAATAGTTCGGGGATATCTGCTCCAAAAGAACAGGATGTCCCGCAAACGTTACCTCATAATGCTTTTTTTTATTACTTTGACAGTTTTTGTACAGATTGAATAAATAAAGAAGATCTGACGTGTGTCGGATGCTGGTGAGTGGATTTAGTGACCTTTTGGACCGACTAGCTCCCTCACCCTGTTTTCAGTCTTTATTCTAAGTTCAGCTTCCCCTGACGTAAACTAACGACTACATATCTACTGAAACAAATAACCATATAGTTGCCCTTTGGACACCTCTGTATGTAAAAGTGTGTGACTTCTGGTTTGGTTGTCAATCACCTGTGGTGTAGACGTCTCAAAAGGAGTAAACACAGCTGGATTCCATTCCATGTAAACTCTCAAAAGACCATTCCCAATGGATGATTCGCTCTTGCATGCATAATATTCCCGTTAATCGGTCGGAAAAGAATTAAGTTGCCTTTAAAAAATCCCCCAAAGTGTTCTCTTTTTCCAGCCGCGACAGTCATTAGCAAAGCTGTGGTTGGACTCAGCAGTTCGGTGGAGCATGACGTCCGTCAGAGAGCACCAATCCCACTTCTGCCAAAAGTCTTTCGGACACATGTTAAGATTTCTGCGGCACAATCACGCCGACCGCGTTGAAGTCACCTCGTGTCTGCAGAACTGACTTGCAAAATGTGTGGCGAAGGAATTTAGTTTGGCAGTGTACTTGTGATGGGTGGGGGGGGGTGGATGGGGAGTTGTTGGAGGGTTCACTGTGCACAAAGGGCAGACTGTTATTGGGTGGGATTAGTGGTTCTGGGAAAAGAACGCTGTTTACTCTGTTCTGGATGGATTTTTAGTGATGTGGAAATTCACTGCGAGGTGGAAGACACAGTGGGCTACAGCGGGTTGGACGTTAGAGCATTTAAAGGCTGCTATCACACCTTTTGTTCCTTTGAATTAATTGAATAATTACTAAATTGCCTCTCAAATCCGGCACTAGTTGCACATGTTTTAAAGTGTGAAGCATAAAGGGGAACGCTCACAGGCTTTGGAGACAGAGGTTCATGAAGCTTCTTCAGAGAGAGAGGACATAGGTTTCATTGTAGCTGCTACAACCAGAACCAATGAGGAAACTATAGCTGTGATGACGTTTGTGAAAGGTTTTATTGAACCAGTTAATCTTTTACAGAAAAAACAAACAAAAACAAAAAAACACTTGAGATTCAAGGCGGGCCGGAGGTAAACGTTCAAATCAGGGTAAAACTAATCCTGCATGCTCACACCTAAGTACAAATTAAATTTTTGCAATTAAAAAACAAACAAATACAAATTAAAAACATAAAATTATAGACGAGGGGGGAGGTATTAATTTACACCAGCAGGGGGGAGACTTTGCCCATAAATAGCTGAACTCAGTGGGCCTGGTGGGTGGGCTTATTATAGTCATACAACTGATTGAACTCTTTTTAGTGTTAAACTCCATCTCTATAGTGCAGCGTGTTGCTAACGGCGTGTTGTGTTCTAATTCATAGCGTGTACACAGACCGGCGCATTGATTTCACGTCATGCCAGATACAGTAGCCACGACCGACTAATCAGATGTGTTCACGTAGCACCGGAGCTGCATAGTAAACGCGAGACTTGATTGCAATTTAGTGCAGTGACTGAGTGAAATTGTGGAATCCTCATTAGGTGGGGCGGCAATTAATGATCGTTATCAAAACAAGAAGGAGATAAATGTCCCAATTAGTCTGTTATCCGACCGCCCCTAGAGCAAAACAATATATAATACAATTATTAATCGCTATGAGTATCTACAGGAAGCCAATACACCACATAATTGGTTGGTTTTGATTGCTATGTAATTATTTACTTCCTTTTTGTGTGTATGTGTGTGTGTGTGTGTGTGAGGGGGTGGGGTGGGGGGGGGGGGGACTACTTTGTCGCAAGTTCTCTCTCCGTCTCGCGGTGACATGGCCGAAGAGAGCGCACGCGCTCGCCATGAGCGTCATTCGTGCTCGCGCATTTGTCGTCGGTATTCTCAAGTGAGCGCCGAGGGAGAGAGGAGAGCGAGGAGCGACGCGTTTCGTGCCTGATTTTCGCTGACACAAGGCGCGCGTGGAGGGGAGGGAAAGACTTTGCAATTACGCCGTGGTTATTTGTGTATCTCTTTTTTTTGGTGGGGGGTTGTTGTCAGATTTACGCATTTAAAAAAAGAAGAAGAAAGAAGTGCCTGGAGAGAGAGAGAGAGAGAGAGAGAGAGAGAGAGAGCAAAATAGAGAGAGAGAGCGAGAGAGTGAGGGAGGTGAGGGGGGAGGAATAACCAAAACGCAACACGTATCCGGTGGGATCCCACTCCTGAGAGAGCGAGACAGAGAGAGAGCGAGAGAGAGAGCAGCGGCAGGAGTTGGAGCGAAGGGTGCGAGGAAAGCGAGAAGGGAGAGAGAAGAAGACGAAGAGGAGGAGGGGGAAACATTTTTTTGGGACATTTCGCTCGCAACAACGCGGTTTGCAATTAACGGAGAGGAATAATGAGGAACGTTTGGATAATTTTGACCCTCGGGCTGACCGTCTTCCTGTCCGGGGAAAGGGTAAGTTTTCATTTTCATTTTTGTTCAAAGCAAACTTAAAAACGGGGTAAATATCTGTGTGTGTGTGTGGGGTTGTTTGTTGTTGTTTTATTTGCAGATTGTCTGAGGAAAAACTACTCGGACAGCGTTTGCTGGTCCCCCCTCTCCCACTGTGTGGTGCGAAACATAATATGATGGAATAAACCAGTCCAACGTGTCACTCCGTAGTTTTTGCCCGCTGGATCTCTGCGTCTGACGGGCAGCCACTTCTCTGGGAAATCACACCCAGACCCCGAGATCACGCAGCGGGGCGAGCTCAAAGTGGAGCCCGTGGAGGTCAACGTGCTTTCTGTGTGTCTGTGTGTGTGTCTGTGTCCAGCGTGGAGCTGTACTTTATAGAGGACCTTTCTGTGGATGAAGTTTATTCGACGAGCCGTGTTTTCTTCTTCTTCTCTTTCCCCTCTCTCTTCAATATCTCCGTTCCGAAGCTGTGTGTGACGTAGCTCCGGTAAGAGGCACGTTTTTAGAGGGAGAAATAATGGAACTTTTGACGTGGAAGAGATAGACGGATGAGCACGGGGCGCCCTCCGCGCGAGCGTCACAGCCGTGCGTGCGTGCGTGCGTGCGTGCGTGCGCGCGCGCGGATTTGTTGTCGTGGGATGTTGGTTCCTATGTGACAGCTCCGTGGACAGGTCCGTGTTCACCGACATTAATGCATCATTGAGTAGATGTCCACATTATTGGAGCCATTCCAGCTTGAGCGGCTGGAACAATTTTCATTAATAAGGAATTAATATATATATATATTAAATGTACCTATAGGTGTAAACCAACACATTGATACTTTTTCTTCTTGATTTGGTTTTCAAGTCCTAGACAGCGTTGAGCTTCTTATCTCTGTGTGTGTGTGTGTGTGTGTGTGTGTGTGTGTGTGTGTGTGTGTGTGTGTGTGTGTGTGTGTGTGTGTGTGTGTGTGTGTGTGTGTGTGTGTGTGTGTGTGTGTGTGTGTGTGTGTGTGTGTGTGTGTGTGTGTGTGTGTGTGTGTGTGTGTGTGTGTGTGTGTGTGTGTGTGTGTGTGCGCGCGCGCGCGCGCGCGCGCGCGCATCAGCCTCTAAATTGGCCGGGGCCCGTCGGAATGACAGATTTTGGCACTTCAGTGTGCAGCCCTTGTCATTATTGTCCCCTCCTGTTGTTTCTCTGTGGGTTGCGACTTGTCGCTTGGCGCAGTGCCTCCTCTGTTCGAGCCGCCGATGAGCTGATTCAGACTCTTGTGTTTTTATTTTTCATGACTTTTTTGTTTTGCACGAGGTCACCCTCAGAGTACTTTTCAGTGCACGTTTTCTATTAACTTTTTACATTTTTTTTTTTGTCACACCAAGACTGTGCTTATGTGCACAACAATTCAGTTATTTATTGAACTCTCACATATAGTCGCGTGCACACGCGGTGGGCCCCCAAGTATACCGGGGTGACCATAACATGGGATGGATACAGCGCTTCTTATGCGGTTGCTTTGCAGTACAAACAGGGTCGACGGATACTGTCCTGGTCACATGTAGAGTATAATACCCCACATGCAGAAGCTCTTTTGGCAAAATATGAGATAATCCATAACAGCAATATGACACGATTGACCATCATCTAGATGATTTACACAGACCAATCATACACACACTTTAACCTGATCAATATCTCTACCCCTCTTTTATCAGCGTCCCACCCCCCGAAGGCCTCACTGGAATTTGACAGGGGGGCATTGATTCTCAATATTGGCACTAGTGCTGAGTGGTTGATAACCTGCTCTAGGCACATCTGTCTGCGTTTTAATTACCCCGTCACGTCGCAGGGGTACAGAACCGCCCCTCAGATAAAACCCAGCGCTCCTGGCTCTGAAAAACTCATTATTTCATTATCAAGCAAGCGATAAGCGTATGATGTTATGAATGATATGAATGTGATTTTCCCACCTGCAATCCCCCTGTACGTCATACGAAGCGGTTGTGCCTTTGTCGAGAAACCATTTATGTTCTGCTGTTTAGTTGTTGTTGTTGTTGTCGTTGGCTAGCTTACTTAGCGAGGAATGCTTTGACAGTAGTGCACCATGGGAGGTCCCTGCTCATGTCAAAGCCTCTGGTTGAAGGTAAAGACTGTTGTGCAGGATGCAATGAGAAAATATCACATCATAAATGTCATATCTCCCATTGGATGAGGTCAACATAGTGTTGCTGCGATTATTTCCTGTTTTCTCTCAGACTGGTTTCGCTGTGTTTTCTGCTCCTCTGCGTCCAACTTCTGTAAGCGAGGAGGACATTTTTGTTTTGTTTTGATGCTTCACCCACAAGTCGCGTTTCGGTGTGCGCCACTCGCCAGATGTTTGCGGCCTGTAATTTGTGTCTCGTTTTGGGGGGAGAAGTGGGTGTCGTTCACCCTCCCCGTGTACGTCTGCGATTCACAACGGCGGGTTCTGAGTGCCGCCTCGCCGCCTCGCTCTGATGCCGGACTCAAAATGGCCAATCGCTTTCGAGAGGAGGGTTTGGTTTGTTTTTGGGGGGTAAAAGTGTGGCGGAAGAGAGAGAGAAGGGAGGAGGATGGAGGAGAAGCAGACTCGAGATCACGCGGAAGTTCAAGGGATTTGTTTGTAATGGGCCCACCCCGTCCACGAAGACGAGGCCGGGCGGAAGCGGCCTCCGTCCTGTTCTCAAAAGGGCAAGTGAGGTCGGACCGCTCTGATAAACCGGTCAGAAAGGGAACGGCCATGCCGAGCCTGAGGAAATCCCTCATAGTATTTCAAGGGTGAAAAGGCCACGGCAGCAACTACAAGACTACAACTTAAAGCCTTTGAGGGCTTTTGATCCGAGGGAGGAGGAGGGGTGGAGAGGGCAGGAAGGTGCACGAGGCCTTGTGTTGTGAGGGACGCGTTATCGTGTCCCGCGGCAGCATTCCACGTTCATTTTCTGGCTTGAATGCTAGTTTTCTTTTCTGCTGATTTGGTGGTAATGAAATGAACAGCACGGACGCACACGCTGACCTTCCTCTCAACTTAAGGCCGTCTTGAGTACATTTCCCCCCCCTCCTCCGATGAGAACATCTACGCCTGTCATTCGTTGTTAGATTCACCCAAGAACCAACCCACATGGCTGTTTCATTTGGGGTAGATTGATGATCTGAAGGCTATTTGTAAAAAACAACTTTTTCTTCCCTGTCCTCCCAGGCGCTCTCTGTAAGGCCACCGAGCTGAATGCCACCCGTCACTATTTGTTTCACAGCACAAGGCTCTTGGTGCTGAGTGAGGTGTGCACATTGGATGCTTCCTCTTCATTCGCCGGAAATAAAAGCAACGTGCTTCATCTTAAAAACACTTCATTGCCGATGTACTTCAACAATGAATAAGTAAAATGCGGTGGGCGGACAAAAAACAAACTATTCACCCTCTTCTGTGCCGTTCTGTGTCCGAGGGGTCGCGGAAACGTACAGAAGAGAAGTGTGGCGGTGGGGGCAACAAGCGAGGATACAAATGAACGTAACGCAGGTTGAGGTGTACGAGAGGGGCACGGCAGAGTAATGAAAGGTCGAGGTGCCACATGGAAGCCGAGGCCAGATGCTGTGATGCTACTGACTGCTGCTTCGCCTGCTGTATATTTAATGATGCTCTTTTATTTTGCATTAACCTAGAATTCCTCAAACTGGAGACACAGTCCCCCCACTGCCCCTCCCGCATGCAACTGCTTGTGTTTAGTTCTTTTTTCTTTTTGCAATGAACCCACCACTGGCAAGCACAGGAACACTGTTTTTTGCTCTGCAGAGCAACCTATGCACTCCTTGCTGGTGTCCGACCCTTTGGGGGTAGGGAGTGTGTGTGTGTGTGTGTGTGTGTGGCGGCGACGTGCATTCACCCGGTCCCTGTCTGCCAAGCATTATGCAATCGCTAATGGACTCTACAGAAGGCAGAGGCTGGACCGCTGAAAGCACCAACAGCAACCCCCCCCCCCCCCCCCCCCCTTTTGAATCCATCTGTGTCCTCCTGTTTTGTCACCATGCACACACAAATACACGCACACACATACAAACACACACCCACACACACAACATAGGATAAACACACACTGGCACACATGCTCTCTTGCCTCCCCCGTGTTGTTTTTCCTCAGTTGCTCTCTGCGTGGTCAAGATGCCGGCTGCCCGCTGTTACCACAGTGTCTTGGATTTTGGCCGAGAACAGTGGCATTATATTTCCCACTCCGGCATCTGGAATGAATGAAGGGAAATAGTATATACCCCCTCTCCTCCACACAAGATACACCCCCCTTTCTTTTTCTTTTTTTTAACCCTTTCCCTTCCGCTAGGATGTGAGTGCTTACATTGCATTTGCCAACATCTGCAGGTCGTATGTGTGTTTTGAAAGGAGCTGTTCTCCTCCTCCTCCTCTTCCTCGATGACTAGTTGGAAGGTTTTCACTCTGGCAGGGGGGTCCTGTGCACACTGGTAAAGACTCCCAAATAGTCGAAAAACTCTGACTGTGCATGTGTGTGTGTGCACTGGTGCTCTGTGTGTTTTTTCATGTCCCTCCCGGTTTTCTCTCTCTCTCTATATGTGTGTGTGTGTGTGTGTGTCATCCCAGCCACCAAGGCACAGGGAAAACCCATCAGGGGGATGTGGCTGCAGCAGGACGGGGCGACGGCAGCCTGGTTTGTGTTGGGCCAGCCGCCACCTTTTAGCTATACAGCAGGCTATCGGAGGCTGCACCGCATTGGACAATAAAAGCTGAGAACATTTAGACACAGTAGACCTGGAACGTTACTCTTTCTCTGTTCCCACCCCGAGCTCTTTCTTCCGTCTTTTCTCTTCTTTTTAATTAGCCTAGCAAATGGAAACTTCCTTGGCAGCACTGCAGTTGAGGGGTTTGTGGTCGTGACGAAGAGGGATGGGAGGGGGTGGGGGACCCAGCGTCAGGACGTCGGTTTTATTCCTTTTTTTCCTTTTTTTCTTCCCAATGGCCTGGTGCCTCGCAGCTTCAGTCGGTATAGGAGGAAGAGAATAGGAAGATGAAGGGAAAAGTAAGGCGCGGGGGAAGAGTGTGAACCCTGCCTCCCCTTTGGTGTCCAGACAGGACCTGTCTGGAGCTTTCACCATGTGAGGTGTGAAAAGTGTCTAACTTGGCAGGGGATGAAATGAAAAAGACAAAACCATGTGGTTAAAAAGAGTGCCGGTGCTATGTGACAGCTAGTCTGCTTCAGGTTCAGTTTGTAGGAGTTGTAGGAGTCTGCCAAATTAGATTAAAAAAAAAGAAAAAAAGAAGCTGTGGTTTCTTGTTATCCCCGAACAAAGATATTCAGTTTGATATAAAACTTAATCCTCATGTGTTTTGCACTAGTTTTCAGCTCAACTTTGTTGAATCTCACACCATGTTTACGATCATCATGAGAATCCTACTTTGCAAGGTTGCTGCCTTAATAGTTACTCCAAGAAACTTGCATTTTTTTCATTTTAATTTTCGCGATCACCCTGGCCAAAAAAGCGCTGGTGTTTTCCGAGCACCAGACCCACTTTCAGGAAAACCCTCTCATTTACTGACAAGTCCTGGTTCCGGTTCTCCCGTGCCTCCCCGTTTCCTCCACCGAGGCCTCGGTATCATCATTGAGTTTTTCTATAACCCATTTCCTCACAGTAACTTTAACCGTACAGCTGGAAGTCTGACACTAGACAGCTTGCCCTATATTGCTCCAACCAAGAAAGGTCTCTTAAAGCTATTGTTGGCACAGATTGCGGCCCCTTCAGGTTTCGTTTGTCGGCTCGTCAAAGAAGCGAGGTGAAATTAAAAGCTGCTTGTGAAACTTTCTTGGTTGACTTTGTTCTGCTGAACAGACAACGATCTTGAGGCCCAAAATGGGTTCCATCTGTATATTTTGTCCCGAAAACAAATGGCAGGCATTTGAAGCCATGACGTCAGCTTTTTTTTGTTTCCATCCAACTCCCAAGATCGCTGTGGAAAAGAAGAAGAAAAAAAAAAAAAAGCGGCATGGCACATTTAACACATCTGCGCTCTCACCCGTATTTACGAGCCCACTTTATCGCCTCTAAAAGGCGCCAAATTGATATCTGCATTGGCGGAGCAAGAATACTCGTGACGTCTGGAGTTTCCATTATTTAACCCCCGTCTCCAATCAAAACGGCACCGAATGAGCTTAGGCGTGCAACTCGTGCGTTCTGTGCAGGGCGTAACGCCGACCGCAAATTATACTCCATGCACTCACTTAATCTCGAGCCATTTTCATGGGGGAAACTCTGGGACTCCGGAGGGTATTTGTGGAAGGTGATGAGCTGGAGAGGGGAATTCATTAGCGAGCTAACCCGCACAGCTCAGAGCACTCCTTCCTGTCGGCGCATGCTGCTGCGTAAACTCCTCTCGTTCTAAGTGACAAGCGGCGCCTTTTTTAAAAGGCTACAATTGAGCGCTCATGAATATTCATTATTGAGATGTGTTCGTCATCGTAACGCATCATAAAAAGAGGAAGTAGCTGTGTTTCCATCCTTGTCTCCATGTGGGTAGTCTCAGGAGACTCCTCCTGAATGCTTCCAGCTTATAATAATTTCCCTCTGAGCAGCAACCTTTAATTTTATAACAAGCTGGTTGATCCTATGCTTAGAAAAAGAAGAGAGGGAAAAAAGCGCACCCGTCTCCAGCACTCCATCTTCTTTGGCGAAAAATAAACATTTGAGTCTTCAGCCGTACTTACTCGTCCTAGTTTTTAAATCCCGGTTTCATTTCTCATCTCCTCTCATTTCAAAGGGGCGACGGTTTGCTTCATTTCCTTGTTTTGACTCGGAGGAACCGAGACGGCGAGGCCGCTGGATCCGCGTCCAGATGTTCCGAGTGCTGCTGTGGCAGGCGTCCGATGTTTGAAAGTCTAAACTGTGACCACATCAGCAAGCCGGTCCAGACAGTGACTCACTCTGTAAGGCTGAATGAGCTCGAGCGGTGAAAAAGGGGGCAAATGTATAAAGGGACATTGCTGGGCACTAAATTAAAGAAAATACGTGGAGGGGAGTTTCATTTGCGCCTGAGGATCAAACTGAGGGCCTTTTCACACCGAGTCTGAGGCTAATTTATAGTCTCTAATCTGGAAAAAAAAAGAAAACAGGTGTTGTTTTTATGTTGTGTTTTTCTCCAAAATGACCTGGAGTGGGGAAAAAAAAAGTAAAACTTGTGAACATAGCTCCTCCGATGCTCAGAAAGTTGAAAATATGTAATATTTGGTATTATTGCAAAAATAGAAAAGTTGCCAATTCCTTTTCTATTCATTAGTTAATTGTTCCGGGCCCAGTTGTCCAAAAGGAATGGGAAATAAATAATGTACAACCTGTGTGACCAAATGTACTAAAACAAGTATACACTTTATTATTCCTCTTTTTAAAAGATTTGGTGCATATTGCAACCAACTTAACACCCCTTCACTCTTCTTAGTGACAATGATAAAATACAGAGAGAATAACTAAAATTAACATTCTACACTCATGAACAGATTTTCATGAATATTATATTCCATTTCTGCTAATAGAGCACCCCCCAAAATACCACACACTGGCTCTTTTTAAGAGTATCATTACTTCTCTGCACAGTTGGCATCTTCTCACCATCTGTTTGCAACTCTGTTGGATATTCTTACTGTATGACATTTTCAATATCGCCAATATTATCCAAAAGGAGAAAAATATAGATGTATGAATAAATAAGACATTTCTTGCAGTGAATCTGACACACGCAATTAACTGTGCAGCCCCGGGTCGAAATGCATGGCTTATCGTACGCCACGCCGCCTCACCGCCGTGGTTGTTAACGTGATCAGAGGCACTAATGTGGCGACTCTACCAGGCGAGTTAATCTGTACTAATGCACTCTGTTAACAGCCATCTGTGATCTCCACTGCGACTGTAAACCCTTTCAGCAGAGCATGATGCTGCATCCAGCGCCCCAGCAGTCAGTCCTCCATTACGCCGAGGGATTGGGTTTAGAATTCAGCCCCCCCGAGAGGCTTTAGACCCGGAAAATCATGTCAGATGGAACCCATTTAGATTTTTTTAAATGCAAATACCGCCGACGCGCTCGTTGCCGGCGCTCTCCTCGCGGGAGAGGTCAGAATGTGTCGGGTACATGGCTCGGCCCTTTAACTGGGAGTCTGTTTTCAGGTTGCAGGCTTTATTTTGCTTTGGGGGTTTGGAAATCTGAAACGGAATACTCCATCCCCTCCCCTCCCCAATATTTCAAACACAATATGGAAATCTGAAGACACTCACCAGTTTTTAACATTGTCCTCTTTGACACTCCTGTCCCTCTCCTTTTGGATTCCTCCATCCGGGTCGGCCTCTTGCTTTCACCCTCTCTCTGGCTGTAACCGTCTTACTTCAGCCCCCTGCAAAGAAAAAAATATAAGCCCTTCTGACAGCGACGTCAGCCAAGGTCATAGCTTCACTTCTAATCCGTTTTCCATGCGATGCCTGGACCGGTTTTCACGGTGTAATGGAAGCAGGCAGGCAGGCTGCAAAGCTTGATTACCGCGATGATGATAATTTGTATAATCAAGTAATTGGGTGGGTGAGTGGAGCGGCTGCATGGCCGCTGTCCTCCGGGCTCGGCAGGATATCCTTTTCTGGCCCCGGAGTCTCCTGGCTTTCACTGCGCAGTCTCTGTGGGGCTTTTGAGGGGTTCATCACAAAGAACGAAATAGAGGATGGAAAGCGAACGAGGGATCTCCAGAAGCTTTAAGCAGCTTTCAGCCTCAGAACATTTGGGCAATATCCGCTGGTTGCTGCTCAATTAACCCTTGAAACCGTCCTCGGGTGAACACACGGGAGGGACTTTCTTAGTTTTCTCAATGTCATCGTTAAAGTCAGCCGAGTTTTAAAAAGGCACACGTTGGAGGTTTTGACCACCGATATGGAGACATTGGGCACCGAGTCGCACCCGAGACAGATCCTCTCTGGGGTCGGGCCGGAGTGGAGCCGAGAGAAGACGTAGTGTGCTCCGCTCTCGATACGAATCTCTGTGGTTTGGAGTTTAGTTTCTCTCACTGCGTTCCTGTTGGTACTTTTGGATATCAGCTTTATTTCACTGCCTTGCTTTCAGACGTGTTGGATTGCATTTCCTGAATAGGCTGCTTCATAATAAAAATAAAACAGAATTCCGAGGCCCTGCTGTGGAGAATATGGAGCTTTGTTAAAGGCTACTATGAATACTAAATCTACTGATACTACAGGGAGGAAGAGTAGGAAATATAAGATACAGGAAATGAAACGTGTCCATCCACCTTTCCTTTCGCCTCTAGTTGCGGCCGTGGTTCCACACCCCTTCAAGCGGGTAGCCCGTTGTAATGGAGATGCAAATCCCTGCCACGGTGGGCTGTCAAACAGAGTCAGACCAAGCCAGCGCATGTGCATGGAAAAAAGGAAATAGTTGAATTATGTCTACTGTGGCTCTGGAGGAGCTTTGTCCAGTCTGAGAAAATGTCTCGGTTTGGACGTGGAAAGTCTTTGATTCAAACCGAGAGCAAAAGAAAAACGAGACATTTAAGTTGGCCAGGCAGGAAAATAAAAAAGTCTAACAAAAGAATGCTGTTGAGTTGCATTATGGGAAGAGAAATCACTGTTTTACGAGTCCATCCCAGCCTCGAGGAGTCTGATACAGATGCCTATTGTGTTTTAAGATGATGCTTACTGTTGCAGCTTTTTTGTTTCGTGTGATTTCGGTGACCACAAGAGACTTGTTTTGTTCGACCTGCAGTTCAAAGAGCTTCTGCAAACCTCTGTGGCCTGCTGGCTTTTCTAGATAGTGTGTCCTCTTTAATATGGGACGTGCCAAACGCAACCTCTTTTAGCTTCTTAGCTTTCACAGCGTATATCTGTCTGTTCTTACTTGAGAGATCAGCTTTTTATGCGCGTACCATCGAGTGCAGCTCATTGCGTCATCTCAAAATCTTTCCTTTTTGTTTTAAGAAAAAGAAAACGCTGTCTCTTAACATATCTTCAGATTATATATTTTTCTCTCCCCACCAGTCCCGATGTCTCTTCGAGACCCCGGCATGCTCAGTTAGTTAGGAGGTTGTAAAGTATGAAACCTCGAGCACAGGGTGGAGCGCCAGTCGGCCAGCATCTCGTGTTGTTTCAGGACCTTTTCAGGAAAGCCAGACTGCACTCTTCAGAAACCACACATTCTTGCAGAATTACAGCACGGGGAAAGAATTGGGGAAAGGCGATGTAGTTGAGCAAAAGGGAGCGTGGGGTTTGGCACGCGCATTAAAAGCCACTTTTAGCTGCTGGAGTTCTGTCAGCCATATCTCTCCCGCATCGAAAAAGGACGGAACGCAAAAAATAAAAAAAAGATGTCGCTCTTCTTGAAAAGACGTCGTGGGCTGTGCTAATTGCGTGTGCTCTCCAGTGAATGTGTGTTTTTCTGTCTTGATAATCTGGCGCTCTTTCGGAGTCAGTTTATTCTTCCGCAAACTCATTAAAGATTGAAAACGCAGCCTCGCTGTGGTTGAAGCACTGGGCCTATTTTGGTTGCCAGAAGTCAATTATTTACATCGGGTGGAACATAAATAAGAATTTCGCCCCATCAATTCTAAGTATGAGCCAGAGGCTAGAACACACACACACACACGCACACACACAATTATCCCCAAGAGAAGATTGTTTTGTGTGAACTTGTTTTAATTTACCAGCGTATGAAAAGCATTCAGTCGTCAGAAGAATCTAATCAAAGCTGAAATGCAACATGTGATGCACCCTGGAGGATGTCGTCCAGCATGACGTGAGCTGTTTACTCGTATTCCTGAGCTGTACTTGTGGGCTCTCTGTTGTTTGGGCTGATAGGAGAAGAAGGCATTTAGCATCAAGCAGCTGGCCCGCATGTGTAAAACATGGAAGCATTTTTTCCCCTTTTTTTATTTTTCCTTTTCTTTTTTGTCGTTTTTGTTTTCAACGAGCATGGGAAGCGAGCGCTCGCAGACGGACGTGCATTACAGCGGCGCCCTCTTTGGGTGATTGGCGTTTGATCCTTGAAGCTGCGCTTGCAGCGAATCAGGCATTTGTGGTTTCACGCTGATGACGCGGCGGCTCGATGAGTTCAAGGAAGGGCCGTAGTTTTCGTCTAGATTCCTGCAGTATGTGCGTTTACCAATACCACACTGTCACAAACCGGGCTGCGCGGCCATGACAAAGAATGGGGATACACTCAAAACGAGTGGGTTTAACAGAAAAAGGGTTTATGTACTTTCACAAAAACAGAACCAAACCGTGATCCTGTCACCAGTCCAACCCGGTGCAGAGAGAGAGAGAGAGAGAGAGAGAGAGAGAGAGAGAGAGAGAGAGAGAGAGAGAGAGAGAGAGAGAGAGAGAGAGAGAGAGAGAGAGAGAGAGAGAGAGAGAGAGAGAGAGAGAGAGAGAGAGAGAGAGAGAGAGAGAGAGAGAGAGAGAGAGAGAGAGAGAGAGAGAGAGAGAGAGAGAGAGAGAGAGAGAGAGAGAGAGAGAGAGAGAGAGAGAGAGAGAGAGAGAGAGAGAGAGAGAGAGAGAGAGAGAGAGAGAGAGACAGACCCGAGGTCCTTTGAAGTCGTTGCCGCTAACGAGCACAGGTGTCCCCACTCTCCTGACGACCCTCTCTGCCACGCCCACCTGCACACCTGCAAGGACAACGAGGGTCGTGACAACGCCACAATCTGTAACCTGTAATCTTTTTTAGTGAACTAAAACTCACAACAACTAATTTGTGGGATTAATCTGCCAAATATATTTTTCTGACTAGTTGAGAAATGTGATGTGTGTTTTCAACACTGCGAAGAGGTCTGAGGGGCTCTCGAGGCCCGGAACCGGCTCATCTTCAGCATCTGCCGGCTGAACCCCAGGAGACTCTTTCAAAGCCGCGTTAATCCACACAGGTAACTGTGTTGCAGTGGAAAAATGGTGTGTGTGTGTGTGTGTGGGTGTGTGGGTGTGTGGGTGGATTGATGCTTTCCCGTTCTGTTCCAGAAATCCTGAAAGTTCTTTTCCGAACATTAGTGTGATCGTACCATCAGTGCTTCCGCTGAAGTGTCAGTGACTATACTTTTAAAGCTATTCATGGTTTTACAGGGTTCACCAGATGTGTGGGTGCACATTATTGCCACAATAATCGACTGCAGTGTTCGGCTCGTAAGTTCTCCGTTGGTGGGCCGCGCGGTACTTAAAACCCGCTGCAGGAATCTGATAATATTGCCAAGAAAACATTGCGTTGGAATACATTCCTTTGTCTGCTTTTCGATTATATTTTAGGTTGGAGTCTAAAGATTAGAAAACCTGTGTGGTTGTGTGGACCCGACACTGAGTCTGTCAAGCAGCTACGCTCATGCACCCATAATTAGACGTCATTAATGTGCAATTACATGAGTCATGCTGAGCCCACGTTGTATCTAGTCACTGTTCACACTGGAGCCCACTGAGAGCTGCATGCCCTTTTTTTTTTTCACTGTCATGATTTTCAACTTGCCCATATTTGTCGAAGTTTTGCTTTTGGAAATGCTCAATAATATGCCCCCTTTTGCTCTCACTTAAAACTGGCAGAGGCGACATTTCTAAAGGCTGAAATGGTTGAGGAGACCCTGAAATAAGTTAAACATCGCTCAAGTCTTTTTCAGGATCAGAGAGGAACTATTTTCGGGGGCCATAACAACTTTTAGCACCTCTAGCATGTGTCAAGACACTACAGCGTCAGCCCACAGGAGCTCTAGGAGCCCGTTTCTCCTCGGCGCTGGCAGTTTTGATAAAGAATCTCTTGTCAGTCATGCCGACTTGGAAATGAACTCGAGGCACCCCTGGCTTTTATAATAGCACTTTACAGAATACCAAAACGTCCTTTGGCCCACGCTACCACGACGGTTGTCTGTTCCGACTCACTAATGCAAGGCAAGAGATCGACGTGTGCTCGGTCGCATTTTTTTTATGTTTAGTCGGCAAAAATACTTGGTTAGGTTGAGGAAAATATATTGTTTTTTGTTTAAAGTCAGGTACAGGTAGGTTACCTTAAGTACGTAGACGTTTGGTTTGACACGAGATACGTCAAAGTTTTGTTTGACCCACATCCCGGCCTCCTCCCTATATGTCGACTAGTATCTGTTTTTACAACGTCAACTAACTTCTTCCTTTGCTCCCGTCATAATTACTGTTACCACTAGAGATCACTGCCTTTTAAGATGGACGTACATATGGGATGTATCCAGGTGTCAATCTCCGGTTCTGTCAAATGAAACCAATCCGGAAGCGTCCTAAAACTTGCATTCTCTCTCCTGGCCATCAGGGGGCGACTCCTCTGGTTGCAAAAATAGTCAGATTGTATGGAAGTCAATGAGAAAATGACTCTACATCTCTCTTGATATATTCCCTCAGTAAACATTGTAAACATGAGTTTATGGTCTCAATCACTAGTTTCAAGTCTTCTTCAAGAAAAATATACCAAATACACCACAATTATGCTTTATGGTGGGCTTACTGTGATTGACAGGTCGCTACCAGAGATGTTTACGGCGTCATTGCGTTGATCCTCCGCATTCCAAATATTGTAACTTCCCATCATTGGTTGCAAAAAATGCCAAGATGTGGACGCCCCAATCGTCAAAGTTCAAAACGACAGTCCACAAACCAAGGGGTGACGAGGGCAGTCTCCAGAGTACCAATGATATATTGTTGTTTTGTAAAATTCTGTCACTAATTTAGTGGTCCGTGGTTGAAATTTTGTCTCTGGTTTTAATGATGGGGGTTACAGTGTTTTTCTGAGGCTTAACATGCATGACACGAATAATGACTGCACTGCTCCAGCTGTAACTCGAGTCATCTCACATTATCATGTGACACGGTGGCCCAGACGGGATTGGAGCCAGATGATGAAGCCGTCTTCAAACAAAATGCTCCGATTGGCAGGAGTTGTCCTTTGGTCATGAATGCAATAATACACACATTGCTTCGCTGAGGTTAAGAGCCAGTATTACAGTCAGTTGATTTATGACCTACGGTTCGCTGAGGCCTATATGTACAGAGGTCCTGACTAGGGCTGTCAAAATTGCTCAAAAATGACGTTCGAATATTCCCTTTAAAAAAATACATATATTCGAACATATTCGAAGTTGCGCATTAGGCACGTCAATAACAGGACAACTTAATACAACGAGACATAACTACTTGTATAGGTAATTTATTTAAGTTTAAACATATTTAACAACATATTATCTACACGAAAATAAGTAAATGAACTAATGGCCAAGACCGCGGACCTCTCGCTCGCACACACGCACTCTTTCTCTCTCTCTCTCTCTCTCTCTCTCTCTCTCTCTCTCTCTCTCTCTCTCTCTCTCTCTCTCTCCCCCCCGCACCGTCGCACTCTCTGTGCATAGCGGTTTAAATGAACGACAACAATAAACAAATGCTGAGTGCTGATCAAGAGTTTTGTGCAAGCAATTTAAGGTTGCGATTCTTGTCCCAAATATGGCTTCATTCAGTGATTGAAACACCCGCAAAGCAGACAGTCGCGCCGCTGTTGCCGCTGTTGTGTTTTTTTTATTTATTTATTTTTGTAATTTTTTTTTAACATTCGAATATTCATTTTCACATTCGAATATTCGGTTTTTAACAACTATTCGAATATATATTCGAATATAGAATATTCGTTGACAGCCCTAGTCCTGACCTTACTTACCGGCTAGCCGCTCTTACCATTTCTGTTACTCTCATTCAGCATTTCTGGCATCGGTTCAACAACAAATACTTCGTGATCACCAAAAAAAACTCCCATAACATCCACCAACGCTTTATTTTAATAACTTTTAGCAGCTACCTCAACCTCTGTCTTAAAACACTCAAGTCGGACCTGCTTTTGTCAAGCTGGTGACCTGCTATGGTTTATGGGCTTCTGGGAAATGGTGTACACTAAATGGCCGTTACAAAACAGAAATACTGTGTATATATATATATATATATATATATATATATATATAACAAATATCAATGTGATTTGGTTTGAGGTGTTTTTAATTCTGTAAAAGAACCGGCAAATTCCGGTTTCACTTCAGTGTTAGTTTTATTGGGATCATAAAAAGAAAAATTGAATAGAATTATTTAGACTGTGCTTAATATGAGCAGAACAATGTGTCACCTCACAGTTCACCAGTGTGCTTCTGAATCGGTCTCGGTACATTTTGTGACACACACACATTGTGCCCCAGACAAACTGGCTGGCTGACTATTAATACCCCGTGCATACTGTGCTGAAGGTGACGGCACTTTGGACTCGTGAGGGCTGCCAACTCTCACTCACTCTCAACTCTTTGAGTCGCACCGTGTGTCTGCTGCTGCTCAAAGAAGTTTACACCCAACTTTTAAAAAATGATTTTGTGGACAAAAGCCGAGACGTGCTTTGTTCCATCTGACAAGCCGCGAGCTGTCAGGAGTCTGTTGCTTCATGAGTGAGGTGGTGGTGGTGGGGGGGAGATGGAGAGCCGACAGACACAAGAGCAAAAGAGTGACAAATAGCTTATTACGACGTAATAACAAATATATACTGTACAAGTTTGACAGTTTTGGTAGAACTGGATTGCCTCGCTGAGATGCAGCAAAGTGTGTCCAACCTCCCTGGTCACTTTCTGCTGGCACGCCACTTCATGTACTTTTTAAAGGAGCCATGTCATGCTCATTTTCAGGTTCATACTTGTAGTTCGGCGTTTTTAGTCGAACATGTTTTAATGTTCATGAAATACAATATGTTCCCCTTTCTGTCTTTCCCAATACACTTGCATTGACCCTGTTGCCTGAAACGCTTGGTTTTAGCACCTGTCTCTTTTAGACTCCCCTCCCGAATGTGTGACATAGGAAAGGGAGCCTAATCGGAGTGGTTTGTTGAGTCACGTGTTTTCTTACCACAAAAATAATGACTGGGTTGTCTTATTTCACAGTTTGTGGTTCTGCAGGCCCTCCAGACACCCAAAATGCACAGTATATGTCCGGCTTTCAAAAGAGGCCAGAACGGCGTTTTACACAGATCTCACCCTCAATGTTTTTTCCTCAAATCTGGCTGCAGGTTGACTGATGGACCTGATATGCATCAGTGAGTATCAGGCCCACAAGGAAAACAACACATGCCTATTATGAGCAAACCACACATGCTAACACGCTCACTGCTGGTCAGGATTAGCCCTGGATAATGGGATCAGAGATCACCACCTGCCGCTCCTCTCCCGTCGTCCCGATGCGTTCCCGTTCCTTCCTGTTTATCCGTTCCTTAAATCGCCACTGTCCCCCTCTCTCACTTTCACGGCCCGTCTCTTTCTGACACTTGAAGTGTGTGTGACTCTTTACGTTAACCCTTTTCTCACCATCTCCGCCTCCTTCCCGGCCGTAAATAGCGGAGCAGGTTTTATCCTTGACTTTCTTCCCTTTTTTGTTGTTGTTTTAAACCACCCTGTTTCTCATTTATTTCTCTTTCACTTTCTTTCTGCACCCACGCCTTTCGCCTCCATCATCCCATCACGGGTTACTCCTCCCCTCACACCCTAGTCCAGTGGCCTGCTGACTCCCTTGAGTCTAAATCAACCCTCTTAAGGTAAAGGCCTGGATGGGAATTCAATCGCTGGACCGCAAGGGTTGAACCAGATCAGCCAACGAAGCAGCACAATCGCTCTCTCCTCCCTCTTCCCCCTCGCTCCTTGCATACCTCCGCCCCATCTGCCTTTCTCTCTCTCCCTCTCTCTCCCACCCCAGCTGGCTTTCATCTCAGGTGATAAAGGCCTATTTGTCAGAGCTGGCAGCAGTGAGAGATTGGCGTCCTGGATGGAGGAATGTGGCACATCATATTTTTTTCTTCTTCCCCCTGCGTGCTGATAAGCGCATAAATAGCTACATGTATTAACAGGCATAACAAATATGTTTTGGGTTATCTGTTTTTCCACTCTTCTCGCCATGCATTCATAAACCAACCATCTATTCATGTCATCTAAAATACATGAGGTCAATTTGTAAACGGGAAAACCATTTCCAGTTTTTGGTTGAAGGGTGGCTAATGTGTTTTTCAACCTTATTTTTCCATGTGTTTATACCTTAGTGAGTAATGGGGAGAACTATTTTGTTTAATTCGTCCAGCGTTGTGGGAAACGCTGCAGACGGCAGCTGCTAAACGGGGTGCAACGCATATCTGTTTAAAGTGCTGGTTTGAAGCACGGATAGGCTCAGATTGTTTTGATAAGTGTCTAAAAAACATTATGGAAATGTTACAGTGAAGTACCGTTACCTTTCAGGTCCGTTTCTGTTTCTCCGAGAAGTCTCGTTCTCAAATCCCGCGTCGCAAGTACGTTGTTGAAATCCTCAAATCATCGGTGAATAGAGGACTGCTTGAAAATACAGTAGTTACCCATAAAACTTTTTTTATTTTTTTATACGTTTTATACATGCTCCTTTTCTTACATTGCAGTGCGTCCAGCTTTCAGAGCCGCCGTTCCTCCTCCATCCATCCTCGTTAATGTGGTGAGGGAGACATGCGGCACAGCTCTCTAGTCCTCTAGAGAGCTTTCATGTCGAGGTGTTAATGATCTGACAGAGAAGAGCGCAGGGTTTCTCTTTTTCTTTTTTGCCAACAGATCGATAGACAAACACATAGACGAAAGGCGCTCTAATGTAGGGTAAAAAAAAAAAGAAGCCGGACTATATTAAGTTTGAAACCGATCACGTTGTTCATCCATGCGCACACACACACACACACACACACACACACACACACTTTCATGTATACGAGGGAGCGCAAATGCAGACGCATGATGCTCAACATGGGAACACACACCTTGCCCTGTTTCTTTTTTTTTTTATAACACCAGTGAAACGCACACACTTTTAAAAGGTCAGAGCTGATGGAAACCATGCCCTTCCTTGACAAAGTGACAGAGAAAACCAGGCTGTGTGAGGTGTGACGGACAAGAAACCGCTAATAATCCATCTGCGGCAAAAAAAGGGTTATCTTTTTTTATATTGACCTAAAAAGAAAAACAAAGACATGTGATTGACTAATTGACCTCCCTTGTGTGGAACACACCGTTATTTCATTGACATTGTGAGCTAGAAGTGAGTTGACCCCACACCTTGATTGTTACAAGACAAAGTGATTAGCTTAGCTCTTAGTCTGGAGCTCATGATCAGTGATTAATGACTCTGACCCCTCCCCTGAGCCTTAAACTATGTGCATGCCATTGTTGCAAAGACTAAGGGCACTGAGTTTAAAACACTTTAAAGGCCCACCTTTATGTTGGACATGCATGCCAGAGGTAGAGCAGCTAACGGGAGACGGAGGACGACGTGTGAGGGAGGTGTATTGTTTTTCTTCTTTCTCCCGTATGTAGCGGTCTTGAGCATGTCATTTTTCACACGGCCGGCTTTTGAACAACTGTTCTGCTCAAGAACAAAGAGTCCAAGTACAAAGCATCCACACACGGGCATCATGGAACAAATGCACACACGTACACAAAGCCTAATTATAGTGATCGGGTTCAAACAAATACACATTCCAGTTGTGTGTGTGTGTTAGTGTGAGTGTGCGGGCGCTTTGTTGACAAAAGTCAGGAGGCGGTGCAGAACACGGGACTCTGACTGACCCCAACGTCCCTCAGATGACGATACTGTATATGGGTGTATCTTATGTAATGTGTAGCATAGAGAGATTACCACATACACACACATGCTTGTATATCTACCATAGCTGCATGTGCACACAAATATTAATTTCAATTGACCCGTCCAGCAGCAGCACCTGTGTCAGTGCAGGAATGGTTGATTTTGCAGGCCTGCTGAGGCTTGAAAGGCCGCATTCATCCTTTTCCAGAGCACTGACAGCCGTGTGTGTGTGTGTGTGTGTGTGTGTGTGTGTGTGTGTGTGTGTGTGTGTGTGTGTGTGTGTGTGTGTGTGTGTGTGTGTGTGTGTGTGTGTGTGTGTGTGTGTGTGTGTGTGTGTGTGTGTGTGTGTGTGTGTGTGTGTGTGTGTGTGTGTGTGTGTGTGTGTGTGTGTGTGTGTGTGTGTGTGTGTGTGTGTGTGTGTGTGTGTGTGTGTGTGTGTGTACACTTGTACAGCTATCTTTGTGAGCACCAATGAGTTTTAAACCTTCAGAGTGAGGACATGTTGGTTGGCCCTCGCTTTGGGACGGACCTTTTTAAAGACCTGTTTGAGGGTTCAGGCTTGGTTTTAGGGTTCAGGCTATCATTAGATGTAGGTCAGGGTTTACCATTGGGGTCAGGCATTTAGTTGTACTGGTTAAGGCAAGGTTACAGTAAGGGGGGCTAGGGAATCCATTGTGTTAATGAGTGTCCTCACAAAGATAGAAGTACATGGTGTGTGTGTGTGTTTTAAAGAGATGGGGGCACAGTGTTTGTGCACACTGTATGACGTCGGGTCAATGCTCAGGTCGTAGCAACCCTGTCTATACTTTGTGAACATGTGGCAGCTCACGTGTTCTTGTGTACATGCACTTCTGAGGTGTGAGTGTGTGTGTGTGTGAGTGTGTGTGCGGGCGCTTTGTTGACAAAAGTCAGGAGGCAGAACACTGAAAGGCACCGTGCTGAAAATGTGTGTGTTGCCTGTGGCACAGGTGTGTGTGTGTGTGTGTGTATGCACTGCCCAGGTTTACATAACACGCGGCGCAATAGATCTCAGGTGGGAGCCCCGAGAAGCTTTGAATAATGGTGGCTGCTTATTTAGGAATGAGTTTTCCAATGCAAATTAAATAGAGTTTACCCAATCTGTAATAATTAACAAGTCATTTCCTGATTTGTTAATGGATCCAAAACACTTATTTGTAACACTGAACCTGAACTGTTATACAGGAGCCGAGATGCCGGTTCTTTTTAGTTAAAAAAAACGGTTAATTAAACAGCGTATTTGCATATGGACATAAATCAGTCATTTAGTTGTTTGCTGGCAAAAGAGTCTGGTGGCAAAGTGGCAAGAATTCAGACCACAAACTGTATTTGGTGTTCATGGTCCTGGTGTGACCATGAAAGGACCGTTCTGGCAGTATGTTACGGCAGCTAGTGCTGCCAGATTGTGAGAGCTGAACTATTCCAGAAATGAGGAGGAAGTGGTCAGACATCAAAGACAAACGCCAAGAAAGTGCAGACATGTCCACCACCGGCGGGGGTCTGAGGACACGAGCGTCCGCCGTCTATAATTGGAGACTTCCTCATCAGCAGGAGACGCAGATCTGGGAGTCACTAAAGCAGCGCAGTATTTTCTTTTACACCCTCATTCATGCCAGTTATTTACCCCCTGCTGTGAAATATTTCTATACATCAGCTCAGGTTTTTTCTTCTTTTTTTTGTAGAGGTTTACTTGTCCACTTTGTGTTTGCACAACAGGATGTGTTCAAACAATGTATGTAAATTCAACAATAAGAAAATCTGCCCCTGCTCATTATCCTGACAGTGAACTGTACCTTAAGGTGGAGTTTTAGCCTCCGCTAATAATCGCTGAAAGGCTTTTCCATCCATCGCCCCCCTGTCTTCTTAGTGGGCCAAGGACACGAGATAAAGAGAGACCTGTTTTCTCTCTCTCGCACTCCCCTTACAGATGGTCTTGGCACCTGCTCTTAAGTGTTCCTCCTTCCCAGCTTTTCAAACCAGGAGGAGTCCGTCTGTCTGTGTGTCGGCTGCTGACAGCAGCTGAGCACAGCTCGAGCTTCAGTTCTCGGCCGCATGCTACTCAGCCTCCCCCCCCCCCCTTCGCACAGAGAGGTAGATAACAGTCACACGTGCGTTTAACTGGAAGTATATGCACGCATTCCTTCACCGCTGGGCCGAGTATTACATAGTGGGCCTGAAAGACGAGAAGCGTTGTACAGGCAGTGCTTTGGGGGGGGTTATGTTGCACAGCCTCTTCTATTCCTCTTTCTCCAAATGTACACCGGCGGCTCCTGGGAGAGTACCTGCAAAAGTTAGCAGCATAAGTATTCATTTCCTGCTCTTGCATTGACGGAAGGCTACAGGGCCTCGTGTAATGTGCAGCTGTGGGGCCTAAAAGGAGAGCTGAGCCAGTACTGATGCGGGTGAAAATCTGCTTCCACGAGACAGAAATGAGAACACTGCCCAGATCGAGGGGCCACGTGCCCGCTTAGTTTCACATCATCTTATAAGAATTGAGCGACTGGAGGAGGAGTTTTTTTTTTTTTTTGACAGCAAGCTTTTGTCTTGATGCTAATGTTCTCCACAGGTTAAGTGGCTTTGCCGTTTGTCAGCCATGATTTGGTTTGGAAACGAGGTGAAACAATAGAAACAAAGGACCTCTTTGGTCCATAGAGGTTGCCATGGGCACCAGAGGTGGCTAATAATAAAGGCGATGATGTCCGTGACGATTCTGTCTCGAAGTGTGTGTGTCTGTCTGTGTCGGCCGTGTTGTTGCCTTCACCTTTCAAACATCTGCTCTTTCGATCCCCGGCTCCTCTTGTCTTCGAGAGAGACACTCCAAGTTTCTCCAAATGTAATGTGTATATACCTGAATGTTTATGACGGTTGTAACAAAGTTCGTTTTTTTGTTGAAATAAGACAACTTAGTCAGACATGTTTTTTTTCTTGGTTGGTTGGCTTAAATAGACAGGCACAAAAAACGCAGCGTTTCAGACAGACGGGTATACACAGACAGACAGCATGAGAGGAATATTGTTTATATTAAAGCAAGTGAACATGTTATAGTGGAAACCCAAAAACAAGTATGAACCTGAAAATGAGCATCATGTGTCCCCTTTGAATGGATGGCAGAATATAGTTAATAGTAAAACAATAATTAACCAATTTTTTGTTTGTCGAAAATGTCATTTTTCAGGAAAATATTAATCTTGTTATAGCTTTTCACGTCACTGGAATTGGAGATGAAGTCACTTAATAGATGAGATGTCTGTTCACTTCAGTCATTTTGAAAACAGCTGAATACTGTCAGGTTCGAGCTTCCTCGAATGTGAGCTGGTTTTCCCTCTTTCTTTCATATCATTGTAACATAATATCTTCGGGCCAAACAGGAATCAGTTGTTGCAGGTTTAACGAGGCCGAGGCCTTAAGGTGTAATTAGGAGGCGTCAGTTTTTCTGAAAAGCGATGTCATAACAGACTAAAGTTTTGAGGGAAGATAGTCTACGCTTTCTGGATAACGCAGAATGTGAAGGAGGCGGGGTTTGCACATATGTGAAGGATGATCCTTTTGTAAAGAAGTGAATGAAAGAGTTATTTTCAGGATAATAAGACACATTTCAGATTCCACCAGTTTCCAGAAAGGGATCCTCTCCACTTCCGGCAGAGGGTTATCAAACTGTTTGCAAAACTTCTCCCCGTTTGTCAGGCGGCGTTTCTCATTCCCGGCGCCGCTCACTTTTGTGTGACACACGACTCCGACTCCATTTTGAGTCCCCGCGAGTGGTTTGAGCCTCTGATATCTGGTATATTCATGATATGGGCAGCGCTATTACTTCCAGCTAAATGGAGAAACTCCAGATTGTTCCCATGCTGCGCCTTGCTGCTTTCGGGTTATTGGAGTCTTTTGAGATACGCAATGTGAAACCTGTTTTATAGGACACACTTAAATCTCTCTCTCTCCCCTTACTGTGTTTGCTCTTCCCGTCTCGACGCCGCTCAGCTCAAGCTTTTCTCTTAAGCTTCATATTTCTCTCCTGTCTGGAGGGAAGAAAGCTGCCGTGCTGCAGCAAATCGTTCCCCCCCCTCTGCCCCCCTCCCTCGGCACCAGAGATGACTGGAAGGTGAAGCCCATTTCCCAGTGTCTAGAGTTTCACGGCTGACAAAGAATCGAAAGCTTTCCCGTGCGTATCAGAGGCCGTTTTAACGGAGCGGAGGAATTTCCCCAAGTCCCAACCGGTGGACAGGCGAGTGGGGGAGAGGCTTACGGGGGGAATGGGGGGGGAGGAGGAGAAGGCGGATGAGGAGGGACTCTTCCAACGGAGCAGCAGAGCTCGCCCGGCCTGGGAATCCGCAGAACTCCCTTCTTGCACAGAGAGCAGAAAAAAAGGAGCCAGTTACGGTCCATGAGGCTGGATACCACAGCACTGAGGTATTCTCTAAATAGGGCCATGTTGAAGCCACATGAGCTCCACATTGTTTCCCCCCCTTTCCTCCTTCATGAGTTCTGGCAGCGCCGAGGGAGAAATTTCACAGTGAGAAGGTTTACATTAACTTTACATTAAATCTGATCAGGGCCTCCAGAGGGCCACTTGACAGAATCAGACAGCCTTTAATTAGAGTGGTGAAATATTCAGCGGTCTGAGATGAAGTAAATCAGCTGCAATGTGTGTTGCAGCATGTGAGGCGCGCTCACAGGGACGCATTAATACAAAACTGCTGTGAGAGCTGCAGTTTTTCTTTTCTTCTTTTCTTCTTACTCCATTTTCACAGTTTTGGTGGCGGTTGCATATTCCATTGTTACTTATGTGAGTGTCCAAAACACGATCGGAGAGGCACCATTCTTCCCTCTCGCCCGCCAGTGGTTTGCCCACCTGTTTTCTTTGTAAAATTGACTGTCATCCTGTTGGGAAGCAATACTGCGTGGCAGGAAGTCATAGCATGTGGCGCTGATTCAAAAGCAGCACGCCGTGGTAGGCGGGGTTACGATTACCCCCCCCCCCCCCAGCCCCCCAACCCCCTGCAAGCACTGTTTATGCGCTACGAGTGAGTCCTGTGAGACGAGTCCTGCTCAAGCTCCCTGTTGTGGTTTTTGTTACCCGTTTGTTAGCTTTGAAGTCCCAATAAAAACCACCAGTCAACCCCGATGGCCAGAAAGTATTGATTTAGTTTTAATTGTCAGCTTTGAATCGTGCTGAGAGTAGCCATACAAATCCATATATACTAGCGGATCTGTGAGGCCGTACTGAGGCCACCGGGTGGGATTTGAGAGAAATGCCTAACGTTCTGCTGACATGCTCATGATGACCATGTTAATGTGCGTATCTTCAGCGGGTACGATATCCAGTTATCATGCTCGCGTTTGCTAATGAGCAGGGATTTGGTCATAAACTCAAATATTGGACTTTTTTATGATCTGATGAAGGCATTATATGGACGCTTAAATTGGACCAAATGATATCGTGATACTCCACCCAATAGTTGTCCAGACATTCAACTAAAATCCACAAGTGTCAAGGTCTGCATTCAATTGGCCTGAGGTCTCAGACCGATTACATCATCTTTATGGGAACATATGCACTGATGCACCAGCAAGAGGCCGCTTCATCCTGTTTTATAATGGCGTGCAGGGCGGAACAAAAGGGTAACTCGTCTCTCCACCTTTCACCCACGTGAAAGGTGTAATGTTCAGGATTTATCTTAAAGGGCACTAAATGATATTTGGAAAAAGACAAGTGTTGTGGCTAATTATTCCTCTTTCTTTTTTTGCTCAGTGCAAAACACCAAAGGAGTCCAAGCGACTTTGACATCCAAACAAGACAAGAGAACCAGATGTTTTTCCTCAGGAGCTGGCCGACCAAACTAGGGCAAAGATGTTGTGAGACTTGCATTCGACAGGAAGTAAAAGAGGATTCCTACAGGAAGCCCACGTTGCTCTGTGTCTGACGGCTGTCTTGAGCAAATGTTTGGGAACATTTCAGCCAAAAGAAGTTCACAAGTGGATCCAATACTGAATTCAACTGTTTGAGCCTTTCTCGCAATACTTTCTGAGCTCCTCATGTGGTTCTCAGCGCCAAGCCCTTTAAAACTGGTCAAGAATAAATACTTTTATTTTCCGAAAGGATGTTCTTCAAAACAGCTGGGCACTGTAGTCTGCAGGAAACCCTTCAGGAGTAAATGGGCCTTTTTTTGTCTGACTGCGGATAAACACACATTTGGTGCTCAGCTGTGTGTGTCTGGGATTGATTCAAAATAAACAACCGAGCCCATGTTTATTAAAATGTGTGGTTCATTGATGTATTTCTAAGCTAAATCCGGCTTTGGGCTACAAAGCCACTCTGTGTGCGTGAGGTCAAGTCGCTGTTCATTTGATTGGACTAACATGAAAACAGACTGTCCCTGGACCCGTCTTTTGAATTGTGCACGTCCCTTATAGTGATCCACCTTTTAGAATTTAGGACGTCCGCAAGCAGCAAGCCCCCCCTGGAAGGTTTGAGCTGGAAACCCCTCCGGCTCCTGTCGACCCCCTGACGGCGGGCTTGAGCCCTGTGGAATGTGGCGTATGCCTTTCTCCGTCAGACGGACGTTTGTTTTGGAACAGGAGACGATATGAATCTGAGCCGAACGCACCACCCACTCAGCTGGGGAGGGGGGGAGAGGGGGAGGGATACATACATCCCCCCCCTCCCCCTCTCAGAGACTTCAGCAAATTGTACCCGAAGCTGCTGTTTGCCGTTGACCTTATGCAATGTGTTTCCTTCGTTTTTAAATCTGCGTCTTCAGAGGAATATCCCAAAAATCCATTCATGGATCTACGTGTGAGATAGGGGGGTTTCGGAAGGTGCGTGTCCTGAAATGCACTCTTTGAACTTCCCTGAGTTATTTAAGTCAAAAGCGGAAACTCTCGGGTCGGGTGAGGAGGCGACGTCCACAGAAGTAGGTGTTTTAAAACCGTAAATGTCAACTCCAGACTGCGGCTCTTCATCTCTTTCATACTTCCTCTCTGCTCTCTGTCTGCGTCTCTCTCCCACCTACCCACCCACACACACACACACACACACACACACACACACGTTCAGACACACACACACACACACGGCGGCCATTACCCGCCAAACAGCTCAGCTGGAGTTGCTCCAGACCCTACGGGCTCCGAGAGTTTGATTTGTGTTGACTTCCTGCAGGAACTCCCCCTCTCTTCAGCCCGCGGCTCAAAGACTATCAATTAGTTCCTTATTATGATCCCTGGGAGGGCAATAAAAGTTAGAGTGGGTTCAAAGAGCACAAAGGCAGACACACAAACACACACACACACACACACACACTCAAACCTTTTTTGTCCCGTGAGAGTCCCAGTTTGGACATCCTCTCCTCCAGTCCTGTAGGTGGCTGTTGCTGCCTGCTGTGCTCTTGTTTACGTTTCCCAAACAATGCTCACGACCCACATGCATGACTCACAGAGCCCAATTTTTCTGTCTGCCAGTTTTTGTTGTTGTTTTTTTTTCAGTCATCAGCATCACGTCGTGGGACAAATTTAATAACTCCTCCTGTCCTGCTTTTAGTTTTCATTCTCCAATAACAACATCATCCGGTTTCCAGCTGTTATTCGCGCTTCTTCCATGAAGGCAGCAGTCGTCTGCTCAGGGAAGCCAATTTGCCGCCCTACATAGCCACCGAACTCTCCGCCACTCGTCTTGTCTACAGCAAACATAAGGGAGGCACAGTAGATATTAAGAGATGTTTTTTTACATAAAAATAGTTTTTTTCCCCCCCCAGATGGTATGCTCAGTGTTTGTCCATGTAAAAACACACAAGAATCTCCTGGATATTTTAATGACACTCAATGTGTCCATTATGTTTAATTATTCATATTCGTTATTGTTTCTGAGAAAATGTGTTTTTGTCATTTGGGGTGGTGGATCGCTCTGAATGTCATTCGCAGGAGCCTCAGCCTGCGCTGCCCTTCAGCTATGATGAAGACCATGGGAAATGCAATTGGCATCAAAATGCAGCAGCGCTTCTTGTATCCAACATTAACCAACAATCTGACATTTAAAGCTAGTGTTAGTAATGTCCCTCTTAAAAAAGCTTTGTTGAAATTCCCTCAACAACCCGACAGCAATTAGTAAATTCAATACTCAAAAAAGAAATCTGGTATCTGGAGCTACTTTCATTAGAATAGAGTTGGCAACACTGAGTTTGGTTTTTACAATTAGATTTAAATGTTTTTTTAATCTATTTTATTATTGCTGCTTTCTCAACATTACCAACCTCCACTTTAATTAAAGATAACTTCTGAATATATTATCAGGTGTCCTCACATTTTAGTTTTTAATATTCAACAGCCTACTGTTTAAACAAATCTTATATTTTTTTATTCTTTTGGGTTCATTTCAGATTAATTCAGCTACTATGTAGGGTTATTATGGTATTGCTGCCACAACAATTTGATAAACTGACTTACCTACAGGATCAATGCATTGTTGCTATGTTGAGCCCACTTGGCAACTCCACGTTTCCACTTTGGACGCTGAGCCCCTCTCAGCTCTTATTCCCTCCTCTCCTCTGCTGTTTTTGATGGCCCCGTCTATTGTGCAGTGATAAAAGTCCAAAGGGTGGCCGTGGGCGGGGGTGGGGGGCTTGCAGAAGGAGTCTGGTCCGTGAACAGCAGAGAAAACGGTGCCGAGCGCAGTTGCTGCCTGCTAGACGGTGTTGCCGTATCGACCCTGCGTATGGATCTGTGGCAGGCCAAGTGGAACAGGATACACTGCCACCTTTGCTTTGATAATTAGGGATTAACCACTAGGCTCTCTCTCTCTCTCACACACACTCTCTCACGCACACTCACACTCTCACTCACTCACTCACTCACACACACACACACACACACACACACACACACACATACACAATAATAACAATGAGAACTGATTTCTTTGACTGGACGGAACAAAAGACGCACTCTCCGGACTACTGCTTTCCCCGTGTGGGCATGGAGAGCCCTGATGCTGTGAAAGGTGAATGCACCTGACCGAGTGTGAGAGGCCAAGGGCCGCTGGTGACCGTAGTGCACCAGGACAATGAGAGAAAACAACCATTGTTTATCAATGAATCATTGTGTCAAAGCAGCATCTTCAAGGGGCTTCAAGTCCAGCGCATGACCCGCTGTAAACCTGCCACTTGTCGTTGTCACACCGCTGGGAGGGGGCTAGCTGCTTCCTCCTCGCTTTCAGTCTTCATGCTAAGCTAAGCTAGCCGTCTCACGGCTGCAGCTTCATGCTTACTTCCCTTCATAGCTACAGATACAGATGCGGGAGTGGTATCAATCTACTTTTACTAGGGCCGCCAAAGACATTTTTTATTTTTTATTTAACATGAATATCTGCAGTACACCTTTGAGCCACACGAGGGAGCCTGAATGTTTGTGTCGTTCCGATAATTGTAGCGTACAGTCTGTTTGTTTGACCGATGAGAGTAAATGAAAGGAAGGACGTGTGTCTCTTCTAAATAGCCAATTTACCTGTTGCACATAATGCGAGGTGATGCGGAAATGTTAATATAATCAGGAACATTACAAAACATTTTAGATCAGGAGTCGTTTTGCGACTTGGGCCTAAATGGGTCCTAAGAAGAAGAAAATAAGTTTGGGAAACACTCAATAGGAAGTTGGTGTAATTTTCCAAAATCTTTTTCCCACTAAGAAACTACAGCAAGAGAATGTTTGGCATTTTCGTTTGATAAATGAGTCAAACAATGAATCAATTAGAAAATTGTGGTGGAATTCCTCTCCTGCCTCGTCGATAAGGAGAGTGAAAGTGTGTGCATTTACTGTCGATATAAATATAGGGAAGAGGCACAATGCCTTGTATACAGCGAGCAGCAATGCTCGGAAAAAACCTAGCGGGTTGTTTTCCTCTCGCGGTTCTTTCTAAGCTCATTGCAGTTCTGAGGTCAACTTAAGGAAATAGTTGAGAACCAGAGACGACAGCAGACCAATGAAGGCGGATCTGAGACGCTGTCTGCCGGCCCTGTGCTCTTATTTTCCCCCTTTTCCTTCTCTCTGAAGTCCGTGTTATGATGTGTCTGTGTGTGTGTGTGTGTGTGTTCCTCTCAAGCTTTTGAGATGTATTAGCTGAGTGTGTGTGTGTGTGTGTGTGTGTGTGTGTGTGTGTGTGTGTGTCTCGTGGGTGCTTTCATGGACGCAGATGTTCGTGTGTGTGTGTGTGTGTGTGTGTGGACACATTCCATTGAGGAACACCATTTCCCCTGGACTGACTTGGAGTTGAGCTAATATTTGTTAGAAGTGAGAGCCGTGTGTCAACAAGAGCCCAGGGTTGGTTCAGATGACTCCATATGCATCACCTCCATCCATCTCCTATAGAGGGACGAGAGAAAGAGAGCGAGGTGCAAATATTACACCGACACACACATACTGTAAGAACATATAGGCCCGGCCCGGCGCCTTTCAAGCCCCGCTAGGCATGGACATGCTGATTTTGACAGGCTTTTATCAGAGCAACCTCCAGGCTACGGGATGGTCTGCAGCAGTGGGTTGTCCACCCCTCCCTCCCCTCCATCTCTCTTTTCTCATCCTCACCCCTCCTCGTTTGTTTTGTCCACCCCCCACTCTCTCTTTTATCTCACACTCCTCAGTCAGCCCCTCTCCCAGGCTCATCTTTATCATCTATGTTTTGTCCAGTCTTGGTCTGCAGCTCTTCATGTCAAACGGAGAGAGCCACAGGGAGACCCAGACAGGCAGGCAGACAGACAGACGGACGGACGGACGGACGGACAGACGGACAGAGAGACAGGCAGGCGGACAGAGAGACAGACAGCCCTCCTGCTGGCTTATTAGTTAATTAGCGGGCAGACATGCCAATAAAGACAGCTCTCCGGGTAGCTAATAGAGGGCACACGTCGCTAGCTGCTAGCTCATTATGGTAGCTCGCTTTCGCTTGTGTGTCCGTCCCTTTCTCCGTCTCGAAGCTTAGTGAGACTATGGTGTGTGTGTGTGTGTGTGTGTAAAATGCTTTGTAAGTTATTGTAAGGCAGCAGTGATCCACAGGTATTTCCCTCCCCAACTCCCATTATTGCAGATTTCAGGGTCTGATTAAGTTGTTTGTCATTTCTTCTTTTGAAATGTTACATCGTCTTATTTTAAGGTTAAAATGAACAGCGACGTGACTTAGGGCTGGGCGTTATGGCCAAAAATTCATATCACAGTATTTTGTAAGATTCTGGCGGTATCACGGTATTTTTTTTTCAAGTAAACACATTAATTAATTGACGGCGAAAAGAACCACCTGAACAGCTGTTCACGGCTCGCTGTTTACAGCCCGCTGGCCAGCGAGTGCTTCCTGGTCTGTCACTTCCGGTTCTCACCTGCATTCCTCTGGGTCCCAAGTCCCTCCATGTTCAGCTTCTTATCACCCTCTTCTTCTTCTTCTTCTTCTGGCTTTCCGGCAGACTCTTCTTATCACCCTCTATGTACCAACGTACATTTATAACAAATAACACACAATAATCAACATTGCATATGTGTCTACCCAAAAAGCAACAAAACATTTTTCTTCATTTAAATTACGTTTTGAGTTTTTAAAGTGTTTGGTTGCTTGGTCCCACAAAATGTTACATGATATATGACGGAATCAGAATGCATGAAACAGTTGCAGAATGTAAACACTTTTTATTGTGCCAACTGCAACATAGGTAAAACAGAACTTAAACATAAATAGATTGTAAACAACACAACTTGAACAAAATATTTTTAAATAGTTAAACACTATAAACTGACCTAAAATACTCAAAGTAAGAACCAAGTCTGGTATTAATTCACATTATCCTTAAAGCTACAGTATTCAAGTATTCAAAGAGCTATATTGCACTTGCTTTTCTGTTCTTGGTACATATGCAGGAATGAACATTAACTGCAAAAATTACCCTTACAAATACAGGTTTTGGTAATTGAAGCTCCTGGAGACATTACAAATTTCGTGCCAGGAAAACCAGTCTGTCCACAGCATCTGGTTTCAGTGCAGACCTAAGGCAGGTGACAATGTTTCCACCGGTGCTGAAAACTCTCTCAGATGGGCCACTGGTGGCAGGAATACACAGATACGTCCTGGCTAGCTTTGCTACACGAGGGAAATTTGCTTGATGGCATTTCCACCACTCCAATGGGTCAGTGTCACTGTCAACCTCCACGGCCTGCAGGTAGCTTCTCAGCTCCACTTTAATAGTCTCCTCGTCTGAGAGAGTTGCTCTGCTCTGAGCTGTGATGCTGACCAGCTTTTTGGGAGAGATGATGAAGTGCCAGTAGTGTCTGCTTGTTGCTCTGTCAGCAGTGATTTGACCTCTTCCACGGCTCTAGCTTTGATTTCATTAACCTTTTCAGTAGGGCTGGGCAGTATGGCCAAAAATTCATATCACGGTATTTTGTAAGATTCTGGCGGTTTCACGGTATATCACGGTATTAACATTAATTTATTGACGCTGAAAAGGACCTGCAGCCACCTGAACAGCTGTTCACCGCTCGTTGTTCACCGCTCGCTGGCCAACTCCCTCGCAACTGCCCAGCAAGCTGTGAACAGCCGTTTGTGTGGCGTGACTTCCGGTCTGTCTCTTCCGGGGTTTTTTCACCTGCATTCCCCTGGGTCCTAAGTCCCTCCAGGTTCAGCTTCTTTGCAATACATCGTTTTCTAAACTACGTCAGACTTTTCAAACCCTCCAGCCAGCAGACACAGCTCCTCTCTGGGCAACACGTTGTGTTGGTGCGTCTCTGCTCTCTCTTGTTCCTCCTGCATCGCTCTTTTCCATTTTTAATGTAGCGACGGAGTTTCTTCTTTCTGTGATAGTGGGCGGGCTGTACCCAGCATGCAGTTCGGCGGAGTAAATTTAATAAATGTACAATTATTAGTGTTACAAATTGTTTATGTGTCACAAACTGTTGTTTTGTGGTGTTGTGCCCTGTTAAAGAGCGTTAGTTGCGGGTTATTAATTGTTGTTATAAAATTAAAACCATGACTCCAACTCAATGCACGTAACACTCCGTAACTCCGACCGCTTCACCAGTGACTACTGCTGGGCACCGGTTTGCCGGTACATGAAAAATACCGTACGTAAATTTGACACCGGTATACGGTTGAAACGGTATACCGCCCAGCCCTAACGTGACTGTCAAAGCGGGAATTCAGACCCCCAAAAAGGGGCTGGCATTAGAAAGAAGTGCAGGGAGCTGCGTCGGTCTCATGTACTGGTGACGCCATGAAATCCGATCCAGAGAGTCCACGTTAAAATACCCAACCTAACAGCAGAAATAAACATGTCCATGTTCATGTGTCCAGGTGGCGACGGCAGGAACTGTATTGGTTTTATTACTATTAAAAAGAAACAGTAGAAATACGCGTTCTCATTTGGTTGGCGGATGGCGTTCTCATCGTGTCGAGGCAAACGCTCACGTGTGTTGTGTTTTTCCAGACGGGCCTTTAAGTGCGACACCACACGACAACGACACGACAACGTCAGCCTCTGCTTGTGCTTCTTTATTTTTAGGTTCCCGCAGAAGACTGGGTTTTTCAGATGCTGCCATTACGGTGTTGCGGCACACAAAAGGCGGCAGCGTGCGGCATTGAGGATGTGTGCCTTACATACGCTGTGCTGCACACACACTGTTGGCAGCATTGATGTCTCCTGCCTCTGCACTCCAAGTGCTCCGAGGCCTCTTCTCTCTGAAGCGTGATCGTTTTCTTTCCTTTTTCTTTTCGTTTTTTAACCCCACGGCTCGAGCTCGGAGAGTGACACTTGTCAGAGCAGGGCCGGTGGAAAAGTTAAGCCTCATTTATGAAGAGCGACTGAGTGCGTCTTTGATGTGGTTAAATCCTGTGGAACGTTCATGTGTTTGATGGCTGCTGTCATAGTGGAGCATTTGTGAGCCTTTGCTAGACTGCAATGTCGATTTTCTAGTTTTTTTTTAGATGATTTAACACTGAGGCAAACCAGTGAAAATCAAACAGAGGATTGTTATTGATTTCTGAGCGCCTGCCTTCACCGGTGGAGACCCACCTTTTCGATGTTAAGGGCCTGCAGGTCTTAAAAGTTAACAAAACGTTACAATCACATTCCATTCCATCAACCGAACCGCTTATCCTATTCATGGTCGCAGGGAGGCTGGAGCCGAGCGAAGGCTGGGCAGGGTTCACCCTGTACACGTCGCCAGTCCATCGCAGGGCACATATAGAGACAGACAACCATTCACGCTCATATTTACACTTTCTTTACACATTTAAAGTATCTAATTAACTTGAGCTTGAGCCAGAGAACCCAGAGAGAACCCAAGCTGCCACAGGGAGAACGCGCAAACTCCACACTGAAGGACCAGCCGGGATCGGGGATCGAACCCCTCTTGCAGTGCTAGCCACTACACCACCGTGCAGCTTGTGAATGAGGACATAAGAATCAAAACCGTGCCCCTTTCCTCATTTTGTTAAGAGCCATGAGTCAGTATGTTTTTGGACATTCATAGCAACAAAAACAAAAAAGACGTGTCCCTAAATTGGATATTTCCAACTGGATCCATTTCCCAAGCTTCCTGTCCGGAATCATAAGTAACTCTGCAGGATTTCTTTCAAATAAATACTTGCTTAAACAAGAGCGGCCATGCCGTAGTACGGGCAAACTCTGGACTTTCTGCGAGGCTGCATCTGTCAGCTAACTGGTTTTAGGAGTCCACTTCGCTCTACTTGTCGGCAGATTTATGTCTGGTTCAGCTCGCAGTGTGTGTGATAAGGGGCTGAAAGCAGAGACCTGTAAATGTCACTGGGTTGATGAAGAGGGAAAAGTTTATCAGGGCTGCTGTGTGTCTGCACGCACACCGGCGTGCGTGCATGTGTGTGTTTTGGTGACAGAGAAAGTCACAGTTTATCGAGGTCAAACCTCCTCTCAGATCCGCAGGGATTTGGTGTTGCAGAAAGCTAGCTCGCTAGTTTAGCTTAGCACAAAGACTGAAAACAGGTGGAAACAGCTAGCCTGACCGCTCACTAATTAAAACTGCAATAGTTGTTGTTGTTGTATGGGTCAAACAGATAAGATGTGTCTTCATAAGTGAGCTTCACAGGTTGCTGGTGGCTGGTTCTGTTAGCTTCACGACAGAATGGTTTCTGGCTTTCTTTGTCATCTACGACAGTAAAGCGGACATATTTGAGTTTCCAACCATCGCACTTACAAAACAAGATATTTACACTATTTGATATCATCAAGAACATAACTTACCATTGAAACGAGGCGATAGCTGCAACCCCAGTACATTGTATCTGAAGGGATTCCTGGTTGTACAAAGAATACATCAAACTATAATTAGCGATCTGCTTGTGCAAGTCATCCATTTATTCATTTAACAAATCGGGTGAAAGTCAACTCATTATAGTTATAATGTCTTTGAAATCTTTTGTGTAATAGGCTCGAGGGGGATTCATTGTTCACGCGTTTGGCTCTTCGTGTGTGTATGTGTGTGTTCGTTCATATGCTCAATTGCTCACTCTAATGTATGTATAATCAGTGAGTGAGTGAATGCTTGCAAATATTTGTAAAACATGTCCACTCGTGTGTGTGTGTGTGTGTGTGTGTGTGTGTGTGTGTGTGTGTGTGTGTGTGTGTGTGTGTGTGTGTGTGTGTGTGTGTGTGTGTGTGTGTGTGTGTGTGTGTGTGTGTGTGTGTGTGTGTGTGTGTGTGTGTGTGTGTGTGTGTGTGTGTGTGTGTGTGTGTGTGTGTGTGTGTGTGTGTGTGTGTGTGTGTGTGTGTGTGTGTGTGTGTGTGTGTGTGTGTGTGTGTGTGTGTGTGTGTGTGTGTGTGTGTGTGTGTGTATGTGGCCTCTATCTCATTAGTGCCCTTGGTCACCATTTGATCTGTGGCCTGCCCTCCTCCTGCTCCATTGTGCCCATATCGCCAATGCATAAAGAGCTGTGGACCGGTGAATTGGTTCGCTGGGCTGCTGCGGCGGTGGAGCCGGGGGGAGGGAGGTGGGGGGGGGGGGGGGGAGTGTTTGGAGGAGACGAAGGCAAGAAAGGTTAAGATAAAGTTGCTTTGAACAAATTCCCCCTTTGATCAGGCGGCTCAGCGGTGAAAAGGCCCTTTTTCTAACAGAAGTCAGAGCCGGTTGAGGGGAGACGAGATCTGCATTGTTCCGTTTCATCTCTCCTCTGTCTTTCTTTTTTTGCCTCTTTCACACTGTTGTTCGCTGTGTATACTCCCCGCCTCTTTGTTATGGAGAGCGCCAGGCCCCTTTCTCTCTCTCTCTCTCTCTCATTACTCCACACAAGCACACACATGTGAACATACAATGACTTAAAAGCATTACTGAACGCGCTCACAGTAGAATAGCGGGTGTAATTGGAAATGCTGAGATGCGTGCTGAAAGGAGGACTTTTCCCTCTGTTCTCTTGTTCCTTCATCGGGGGATTGAACCAAAAAACAAATCTGCAGCCAGGGATTCACAGAGCCGACGTGTTCTGTCCTGATAACGGTACCTGGGCTTTCCACAATACCGATCCGATACCGGCGTTTGATCGGGAGGCTTAGCCGAGGGCTGATTCTTCACCATGATTCTTCTGGAGGTGGAGATATTGGAGCGGAGCATCCCTATCATAACCTGTATAATCAATTCCTTATGGTTATTTATCAAATACATTAAATATATATCTGGGTTTTGGACTGCTGCGCAAACAAAACAAGCCATCTGAAGATGCTACTAGATCTCTAGGAAATAATTTCTGACATTTCTTTTTATTAATTTGTTTTTGGAACCGCAGCCAGGGGAAATGGGAACGCTGAAACCCAGAGACAGTAGAGATTATTCACTGACTTGAACACATTGATTGACGCAGACTATTCGATGACAACAGCCCTACTTGCTTTTCCCTTTGTCTAAAACATGATTTTTCTTAATTGCTATTTACTCGTTTGTCAAGCTTTCTCACAGCATGCCTATTATTTGCTCTTAACAAAAAAACACTTCATGCCAAGCCAATTGATTAGATCCTTCAATCAAACTTCCTTCAGCCCATGGTTTATCAGCCCAACATCCTGGAACTGTAGCAACCAGCTTAATGGGTGCACACACACACACACACACACACACACACACACACACACACACACACACACACACACAGATGATATACTATTGTGGGGTCTTTCTTTTGTACTAAAGCGGGACTATCAGTGGAGAAGGGGCCGTGCAGCTGACCACAGATTGGTCTATAGGAGTTGAATGGATGTTGCCATGGATGCGTTTATAGCTATTCCAGTCACATACACTCAAAAGCAACATATAAATAGTTCCACGTACCACACGTACATTTTGTCCAGCAGTAGTTGTGTTTGTATGTTTGTATGTGTCCAACACACATCAGGCTCTGTCAGCCACTTTGAGAGAAAACTCAATTTCCGAGTCTTACTTCCTGGTACAATCTCAATTTACACACCATGAGAAGAAGTGCTGTTTTTTTAACAAACAGGAACTGTGGTCTTTTCAGCCAATCAGTCCATTAAGCTGAAACACAAACATTCCCACCGCTCGGGCTTGTTGTCGAGACAACAACGGTGGGAGGGGGGTATACACGTTGGGATTGGGCAGTCAAACCTCCCAATCTACTGGATGGATTGGTACTTCATTTCATACCGTCAATCTTGGTCCCCAGGGGAGAAATCCTAATGAATTTGGTGAACAAATGACTAAAATCAACCGCGAAAATGAAATCCTTTTGTCTTATTTCAAAGGAAGCTCGCATAGCTGCGATATAAAACACAGTGTGAAGTTTTTAAACTTGCCACCTCTCAGGCATGCACTCAGATGAACATTTGTGTCTGCATTGTGCGGCATTTCTTACTATCCACCAAATACAAGAGACGGGTTGTTATTTAGACGGCGTGGACTGCACACAGCGCTCAGTGATACAAACATTGTATTGCTAACCCGAGAGTTACAGCACATTCAATGGATGTCACAGAAATTATTCATGTAATAAGTAGTAGGCATGGACCACGACCCAGATGACCACGATCCACGACAGCAGAGGAAGGCAGAGATGAGGGGCACAAAGTGTCGGTCTCAAAGCAAAAGGGGGTTGTGGTAAATGCTTTTAAAAGCCCAAATAGAAACCTACACCCTCATATTTAGCTGTCAGTGGTAGAAACACTGGAAAAGTGAGCTGTGTGGAAATAGTCTGGGTGGGGGGACAACTTTGTTGCAATGTGTCGCGTAATTCAAGCTTTTACACAGAGATGAAAAAAACGACGCATGTCCTCAAAGTCTTGTCATCCTGTTGTTTTGCAGATAGCAGACGCAGCCAAGACCTCTCAAACGGATGACCTGTACCTGGATGACGCAGGCTCAGGAGGTTACTACCCTGAAGACGATGATGACTTTAACTCAGGTTCTGGCTCAGGTAAGACTTATATTTAATATATATATATATATATACATACGCACACACACACACACAGACTCTCACCGCATTACTCACTTGCAAGCTCAGCAGGCAATCACCCAGAGGTGTGATGATGACAGTATTTTTCAAGTCTGCTGCGGGTAAGTTTTGTGAACAGTTTCTTTTCCCAGAGTTCCTCCCCCCTCTCACTTTACCTCTCCTTTCTCCCATTCTCTTTGTCTGTTCTTCCTTTCACCGCCTCTCTCTCTCTCTCTCTGACTCTCTCTCTATCTCTCTCTCGGACTCGTTGCGAGATTGCTTTGTCACCCAGACTGCCGTGGGCGAGTGTGCAAATTTCACATGTCTTTTTTTATTAGCTCCTCTGCCCCACTCGCTTTCAGCCCCTTTGCAGCCCTCATTCATTGGTCAAAAGTAACGAGAGAGCTGCACAGCTGCAGCGAGAGAGTGTCGTATTAGGTAAAGGGGGACAAGACTGTGATCAATGGCTCTTCCAATACTGTACGTACACCCTATTACTCTGCCACTCGCTATTCTATCAGAGTCAAACTGTAAATAATGCATTCATTGCATTCAAGTGAAATCCATGTTAAGTAAGACAAACCACATGACAATGGGTGTGAAATATTAATGAGGTGCACGTCTATATTTTACCTATTTGTAAATACACGCAACGTAGTCTTCACGTAACGTTCACAATGCAAAACATGTACAACATTTTTACACTCTGGCCTTTTTAATTGAAAGACATCCTTTGCCTGCGTGTCAACCTCTTTCTCCAAGGTGGCGGTAAAGAGGAGGTGGAGGAAGCGGCGACTGTCAGTATGGTTTATATCGAGCCCAACGCAGCGGAACCCACACAGGACGCCACCAAAGACTTCACGCCCAGGGTGGAGACGGTCACGGTCAGAGACAAGGCCCGGAAACCATTCAGAACAGAGGTAAGTCAACTGTCGATACTCTGTGGTGGACAAGCTACTTAATAGCAACAACATTTCAAATCAAATTTCAGAAATGTCTGTACATATGCAGCACCACCAATATCTATCAGCTGATTTATCAGTCAGTCTCTTGTCAGTATGTTTTGTTACACTAAACATTGCTTGGCCACAGCTTCGTGAAGTAGAAATTATGTATTTGACAACGGATGTGATACTGCTGATATGCCCACTTGTGTTTATGCTCCACCATGAATTTCCACAATATTTTTTTTTTTCAAGTACATTCAAATACTAAAAGTACATGAAACTATTCTGTTCTTACATCCAGAAACATTTCAACTCTTGCTTTATTGCTTTAAGTATATACAAGATTATAGCACTTAAAGTCATTTGTAATCATGGTGGCTCATTTGTAACTGTCCTGACTCAACAGAGAGCGACGCAGTAGCTCAGTGTGTCTTCAGCTGACCCAGTGTGTCATCAAATCCTCTGTAATACCGTGAGGCTGCATTCAGGATAAAGATCAAGTGCTCACATCAATTCCCAATGTTTTTGCTCCATTGCAAATTATGGAGGATTACATCTCTCTCGGACATAATCACATATTCTGGAACCATCCTAGATCTCACTTCTGTGGGATGCACTCTTTCTGTACTGGACACTACATCTGTTGGGGATTAGTGGTCAAGGTCTCAACCCCCAAAGCCAAGCCTACCTGGCCCGGTTCCCTTTTTTTCCCTCTCTTGCCTCTGTTACTACTCCCTAAGGCAAATGCACAGGCCCAGTTCCATTATGGCCCTCTGCAACTATCTCTAGTTTTATTGGGAAAAGAAAAACATGAGATGAATGCATCCATATCCTTTCCAGATAGTTTGCTTCTTTTCCTAGACTGCAAGAAAAAAAAACCTGCCCACTGGCTCTGTTTTATTTAACTACTTTTTTGAGCCTTGCACTATCTTTTTGGGCAATCTGGATTTGTTCCATTTTTTTTCCTCTGGCAAGCCTCTTTAGGTTTCACTAGCCAGGTTCCATTTTGGTCCACATTGTCCTCTTTTGCCATGCTAAATGGACCAGCACCCCCCCCCCCCCCCCCCCCACCCCTATTTTAAACATTTTTGGAAATACACTTATTTTATCTTATTAGAAAGCTGGAGCCAGCAGTTAGTTAGCTTAGTATACATATCTTAAACAAGGGGAAAGCTACCTGGCCAAAAAAAGGTTTTAAAATCCAACTTCCAGCACCTCCAAAGGTCACCAATAAACATGTAATATAACGGTTGTTTATATATTGTTTGTTGTGGGTAAATTTCTTGGCCGGGTGCAGTGAAATCCCGAAAATAACCCCCTGTATTGTCAGTTTTTGAACAGATTAAACCAACAACACTTAACATGTGTATAAGAGAGTTGAAGAGGTGCTGGCAGGTGGGCAGATTTACTTAGCTTTGGACAAACCCAGGCTAGTGGGTTCCCTTTTTCCCCTCTTTATGCTAAGCTAAAATATCTGGCTGCTGACTGTAATTTCCTATTAAACTGACATATATGGATATAAGAGTGGTATTAATCTTCTCATTTAGCTCAGATATCAAGGTATTTCTCAAAAAAAAATAACTAAAAGAATTTTAAGGACTGTGCCTTGACACCTGGCACACAGACGAGGAATATCAGAATGTGAAAGTCAATAAACGACAATCCACCTTAATCTTTCTTCTGTCCACCCTGTTTCTCCTCTCCTCATTCAGGCCCCCGTGCCAGTTACAGAGGACATGCAGAGGAACCAGATGACTAGTTCGACTAGTGCCCCCGGCTCCCCCCAGGAGCCCATTGAGGTCCGCACTGAAAACCTCTTCCAGCGGACAGAGGTGTTGGCAGGTATGTGTCTCAATAAACTGCAACAGACTGCTATAGGCGGCGGGCCTTGTTACTTTTGGACTGTTTCCTACGGATTCAAGCCTTTAATGCTAAGCTAAGCTAATGGTCTCTTGGCATTAGCTTCATATTTATATTACAGAAAGTTCTCATGTCTCAACAAGACAGCGTATTTACCAAAATGTCAAACTATTCCTTTAATATGTCGGCTCACGTTGAATGTAGCCTTTCAGTTTGACATTCCACCAAAACATTACTTGATGCATTTCAGGAGCGTTTGTTTAATTTTCCTTCTCATGTTTCGCAAATTCGTATACGTTAAACATGTCAGCGTGTTTCTGGTAAACAGCTGTGTCTTGACAAATCCAGGAAAATATTCTCCCTACGGTCTCCCACCTGATCCACTTCTCAAAAATGATCATTTTTAATGAACTCCATCTGCATCCCTCTGTGGGACCTTGTAGAGTTCACAGCGTTGTGGGTGTTTCAAGTGTATCGCTTTGAATACATGAAAGAGGGTGGAATTATCTGATTGGAAAACTGTGCTCTCTGATGCCGATTCTCTCTCTCTCTCTCTCTCTCTCTCTCTCTCTCTCTCTCTCTCCGTATCTGAGGCAAACACTGATTGGAACCTCACTTTTACTTTGTTGTGATAACCATCTGGTGTTGGCAATATGCAGAAACAACATCGACGGGGATCAGCACGGCATCAGTTAGTCGAAAGCTCAGCTCGATTCTCTCTCTGGTCTCTCTCTCTGATAGTCTCATTTCATCTTTTGCTCATTGTTCTATGACTTTGACAGTAAAAAAACAGTATTGCCAGTAGAAAGTCGTCTCTCCTGGTGCTACAATCTTCCCTCTGCTCCACTTGGATCAGAGGGAAGATTGTAGCACCAGGAGAGACACTAAGCAGTTTAGGAAGCTGTAAAGTCCCTTTACACAGGCATAATTGGGAGGGAGAGTGAAATACGCCCATATGGCGAGTTAGGAGCATCAGTGAGGAGAGTCGGGTCAAAGCTGGAGGTGGGGGTGCGTTACTTCATGAAGCCTGGTTAAGACAAAACGTCCTATGTAGAAAAACAAAGTGCAGGTACAAGTCAGAGAAAAGCTCCCAGTAAGTTCAATTTAACAGAGCAAAGTTTCCATATTATGTAGAGCTGCGTAGGGTAAGTCAGGACATGCTCTTCCGATAAAGAAAATTATCTTCAGGATACAAATTTTCAATACGTGAACTTGTGTATCGGGCGATACCGAGTACCGATCCAATACCACTGTGTTTAAAAGTAATTTGTTTAAATCGTAATTCCCTCTCTAATATACATTTTATATTGGTGAGAAAACATCTCCTTTAAATTACATTTGAACGTTTGCCCATTACTCATTTTTACCGAATGGAGCTTGAACACATCGTAATGTAACTCAATGCAACCTACATTGCTGTTAGCACTGTGCTGTCCTCTGGCTAACTAACAGCTTATGTGAACCAACTCTCATCCGGCCGGTTTCAACACTGATTGGCTGTTGCAGTAATAGTTTGCACATGTGCAATACCGATTGGGAGGAATGCCCAGTTCAGGTGGCCCGTGTTGTTGTTCCTGTGGAGCGTAAATGTGCTGATGAAGGATATGATAACGTGATGTCGGATAGTTGGATTGATTCGGTCACTTGCCGATACCCGATCCAGCAAATATTTGGCTCAGCTACAATTCCGTTTTACCTCAAATTTCTTTCACATGTCAGATAAGTATATAACTTCTTACACAATTACTATGCTAAGTTTATTTTTTTTTCATTAACTCTACTAGACATACTTGCTGTTTTTTCTTTTCTTCTTCCCATAATCCAATAAGAAGAACTCATGAGAAGTGAAGGACCTCTTTGTGTTGGCTGTCAGTATTGTAGTCTTGCGATGAGATTCATCAGCCAGTTCCGGAGCAGAAAGAGGATTTAGTTCCAAGTCATGCTGGACTGGTTGTTGTTTGTTTGTCCCGACTGTTCAGCGACCAAACCAATATCATCGGCTTCATCCTCTCGAGCTCCAGTCGGCAGTCACTGATTGGAATACAGACCGTGTCCAATCAACCACCATTGGGACAACACGGCTCTGTGCACTAATCAAGGGCGGGAGTCTTAATATCCCCTAAGTGGGAGAGTAACTTCTAAACTCCACAACAGGACACGCTTTAGAGGAAGTGAAACGAACTGACAGAAAATGATTGACTTTGCATCTCTCGAGACAAATTGAGGGTTTCACCATTTACACAAAGTAACCGCATCGATTTCAGCTTTCGGCACTTGGTTTCACTACATTTAAGCCCTAAATTGTATTAGTTTGCTTGGGAATTGAATTAGTATTGAAATTTGTTGCAAAAATAGCTCATGCTAAACTGTTGCAATGGATTTCACAATTGACCGCAGATTAACTCAGCTCATGAGAAGTGCTTTCTTTAGGGCACATCGAAGGTCTCCTTCAGGACACGGTAGACATTGACTTGACTGTCTGAGCATTCACGGTTGCCTTCCCTTTCTGTTTCGGTCTCCCTCAGCTGTGATTGCAGGCGGCGTGATCGGCTTCCTGTTCGCCATCTTCCTCATCCTCCTCCTGGTGTACCGCATGAGGAAGAAGGATGAGGGCAGCTACGACCTGGGAGAGAGGAAACCCTCCGGCGCCGCCTATCAGAAGGCCCCAACCAAGGAGTTTTATGCATAAAACCATCCTGCCGTCCCATCAGCAAATCGCGAGTGACTGTCAAAATCGCAGTCCATGGCAACAGAGAAACGACAAAATGTTTTTCAAGTTGTTCTAAGGAAAAAAATGCTTAAAGGAAAGCTTTTGCATAGAGTATTGTAATTAAGACCTTTTCATTCTTCTTTAAAAACAAAAAATGAAAAAAAATGAAAACCAAGCATTTCTCATTTTATGGCAAATCTCAGTGTATTTAAACATTTTGTGTATCATTTGAAACAGCTGAAAAATTGAAAACAAGATCTGTAAAGGCGAGGAAACTAATCGCATCTGTCTTCTGAGCGGTTTCTGGTCGCTGACTACTTTTAACTGTAGCAGTATGTTATTTGTAAAGAAAAAACAATTTAAAAGTGGAAATGATTGAATATAATTATTCTGTATCAATCCTACTTTAATTTTTTAATTTTGTCCTAGCATGTCTGTTGTTGATCTCTAAAGGTGTATTACATTAATTTATCTTTTCTCTGATGTTTAAAAAAAAAAAAGCCTTTTTGTAGTTTTGATGAAGCTCTCCGGTCTTCATATTAACGCTGTTAACGGTCAATGTAAATGTTCTCCCTTCAGGTTACAATGTTTATTATTTGCTCTCGCATCAGTTTTCTCGTGAGCGTTTCATTATATCCTGTTTATTTGTTTGTTCTCTTCTCATTGTAGCCTTTTTATTTTTTCTCTCTCTTTTCGACAGCGTTTTTATTTACGTACCAGGAACAGGTCTTTAAAAGATAATAATAATTAAAAAAGATAAGCGCATCAGGGCTGGAGAAAAATCACGACTTTCGCTTCTGTTCGACGTCTAGCCGAACTTCTTTTCTATTTAAATGCGTTCTTTTTTTTCACATTGCACATTCACGGCTTTCTGCTTCCCCGCCGCCGCCGTGCAGCTTTGAGTGTACGCGTGGTGCGTTTTTGGGGAGACGTTACTTCTCCGTGGATTGTGGTGCTTTTTGGCCCATAGCCACCTCCCCCCCATATGTGTCCCCTTGAGTTTAGTGACCCAAACTCTGCTCGCACCCTCTCGAAAACACCGCCCTCCCCCTCTCTCCGTTCACCCCGACCTCCCTCGCTCTTACCGTCTTAATCAGATCGGAGCACGGTCAGTCGAGTTGTCAACGCTCTCTTTTCACTCTCCATGGGGCCACAAGCGTAGCCTGGCTCTAGGCCCTCTTAAGATCTGCTCACCCCGAAGGCCGACTACTGCTTGGACCCGTACGCACCGGGCCAGGGCCCCGATCCCCACATGCAGAGCACACATCACCCTCCCCTGTAGGAACCTACCGTCTCTCAGAGGGATTGATAAATACGTCTGCACAGAAAATCTAAGACTCCAGTGTTGTTTCTGAAAAGTCTTTGGAGAGACACTTGCGTTGAGGGCTACTCGTGTTTTTTTGCTCGGTGGAGGCGTTTCCGAAGAGCTCCTGTTGAGAGATGAGGCTGGTTACCAGGTCTAAAAGCGGCGAGTTGAGCCCAATTCAAGGCAACGTAGTTGCATCAAATGAAAGCGCAGCTTACGGCCACATGACTTTTTTTCTTATGTTACGTCGACACGAACTTGCTCTGAAGGGACACGCAGGAGTTTTGTTTGGCAGGTTTGTGAAGTTGCCTTCTTTGTTTTTGCTGTACAGTAATGCGAAGTAGATACAGTAAATGCTGTCACATGGTCCTAACTCCTAACATCACCCACCAGAAGATGTACATCTCCATCTTTCGTGATTCACTCAATCTGCCCGTGACCCCTATGTTGTCCACTAACCATCCTCTTCTCCCCATCCCTGTCCTCCACTCTCGTCATATAGCACCTATAGGTACTGAACTATACTGAAAAACCCAAAGACTCACAGTATTTCTACTCTCCACCCACCCTCCATGGCCACATCATGTTGTTTCCTCATTCTCTTCTTTATCACTCTTTTTTTTCTTTCTTTCTTCTTCTCTCTATTAGAGACCTGACCTTTGAGTCCAATTGCTTATTAGTATATGAAAAGATATATAAATATATATAAATGTATATTCACAAATGTTTTAAACCTTCGAAGTGCCTACCATTTGGAAATGTACTTGCTCAAGGTGAGCATGAGGCGGGTGTGTACACGACGGAGGGGTGTAAACGACTTGACTGGCATTCTGTGAGCATGGATGACTGTAATGGTAACTTTTTTTTAGTCTTACAAAAGCTGACAGTATTGTACCTATAAGTTGAAACAACACTACTGAATAAACATTGTGGCCTAATATCCAACCGCTTGTGCATCTTTACTTTTTTCTCTTTTTTTTTCCTTCACGATCTGATTGTGGATTTACCAAGATATTTCTGATTCTTCACATCTAGGACAATATGATTTATTTTCCCCCAAGATGTCTCTAACACAGTATTGTGTTAGTATGACTATCAACATGTCTGCTGTAGTCGGGTCAGTTTTTTTTTATGAATAACTTCTGGAGACGAGTCCAGGGCCTTGTTTTGTTTTATTTCCAAAGTTGAGAGCAGACACCGCTTTACCAACTTCAGGTTGGATAAACAAACAGCATTTAAACAAAGCTTTAGAGATGCCAGTATAGGCAGGTTTTTATTTATGTTTTTAACTTAGGACAGCTGGCTGTCTTTCCTAGCCTCCAGCCTGTATGCTAAACTAAGCTATTCGCCTCCTGGCTGCTGACTTAACGGACAGACACTGGAGAGTGGTATCAATCATCTCATCTAAAATCTCTGCAAAAAATAAATTAAAAAGTGAATAAGCGCATTTCATAAAATGTCCATTGCAATACTTGAAACCAGTCTCATACTATCAATTAAGCTGTCATGCTGTTCTGTTATAATTAGGGGGAGTGTGTGTCTTTAAATGTATACATGTTTCCATTATATATACATTTGAGAAAGTATTCCTCCTGGGATCTATTACCAAGTGTTTTGTCTAAGAAGTTGAAAACAGGCGCCTTGCTTCACGGCTCATTAACCTCTTTTTCCTTTTTATCGCTAACAAATTACTCATCTGGTTAATTATTTAAAGGTAAGAATTTCTTACCCAAAACACCCCATAGCAAAGCTGCCATTGGAAAAAAAGGTTATCTGTGTATTTATAGATAGAAGACAGAACATTTAAAAAATGTAGGGCTGCCTTTAATACTCTGCAGCACATTCGCTCTCTTAACCTTACTTAAAGTCTAAGGGGATTATCAATGTGCAGATGAGTAATCTGTATGTGGGTTATGTGCTCCACCATATCATTTTAGTGACCTAATCTCCCCAGCGTTACAGAGGGAGATTAGAGTAACGGTGGAGGATAATCTCACGCAGGATTGCACGTCTTGAGTGAAACGAGGAAAAGCAGTGAGGCTGACGTGACGCTCTGATGGAGCTCTCAAGGGGGTTAGGGTTACTCTCATTAACAGCTTTGCTCATTTAGAGCTATCACATAAAACACTCCAGGACTCGTGCCCCAACGCGCTGATGACGCACGTTAAGAACGTGCATGAAATATCTGCTTTTCTGACTCTGATTTGATCCATGCTGACTTTGTAATTATACAGGCCGCTCAATCACAATGGGGTTATTCATAGTCCAAAACAAAAATCCTTCATGTGTGCAATAAAAAAAAAACACCTTGTGAAGAAGTGAAAACTCCTCTTTCTGCCCTTTTCTAAGGAATCGGGTCACTATGCTCCATTATGGTACGTGATATTTACCCAGAGGCAGTTTGTACAAGACATCCCACCAGGATAGGACCCATTCAGAGGGTGTGTGGGGGGAGAAGGTGGGGGTGGTGCAGCAGGCAACGAATAGGAGAGGCCGCTTATGTGTTTACCCTTTTAGTCTCCAGCGTGTGTCAAAGTGCAACCAGGATTTATATGTTTTGTCGGGTTAATGTAAGGGGTTTGTATGTATTTAAGTTGAGGAGAAGAGAGGAGAATACATGTAAACCACACTATAAAAGTGGATTGCTCTTAAAATATTTGTTGCCTTTTCTTTTTTCTTTCACTGTTGCCCGGTTTCTATCTTTTCCTTTGTCTCTTGTTTCTGTTTTCTTTAAATTCTATAAAGCTGTCGGCCATCAACTGGTAGTCAGCGCCAAACCATGCAGAAACGTCAGGGAAATGGCGTCCAAGGTAAACAGGCTGTCAGGCCTCATAAGATCTCATGGCTGGAGACTAAGCCCGGGCCCGACTGGGTGGACACGTTGCACCTCGCTGACCCAAACACGGAGAACAGCGGCAGAGCACGCCCAGTACACTGCATTGCACCAGGCCAGCAAAACTGTGATGATTATAGCATGCCGAGGTTCAAGTATATATTCTTGCCCGCCGTTGGTCGTAGTCGCCGTTGCCACAAGCCTCAGTCTCAACTCTACCAGCTGGGAGGCTTCAAACAAAGCAGTTGAGTCTCGTTGCATAGAAGTGTATCAAACTGTAAATGAGGCGTCTGCATCAAAACAGACAGCAGGCTGAGAAGACCGAAGCAAGGCCGCACTAGATATAATTTAAAAGCCTGTTTGAGCCTCAAGCTATATGCATCTGTGTCTCGCCGTGGAAAGGGAATTTAAATACACCACAGAATAATGTGTAAAACACAGTTTAGGTGCATCTTTTTGAGATGACAACAAGCACACCTTTTTATTTCAACTTTATTCTCATTACTAAAAACACCCAGACAAAAAAAAAATACTGAAAAAATAATCAACAAGTAAGAACATATACAAAGTCTATTAAGGGCCCTATCTTACATCTGGGGCGAAGCACAGCACGACTGTCATTGCTAGTTTCAGACTAGTGTAAATGCACCCATTGGTGTGTTGGTTATAAATTTGGTGTGGTCAGGGGAATTGTGAACATTATCTACACCTACATAGGTGTCAACAAACAATACCAATAACTTCACATCATTAAGTCTAAAATTAAAAATGTTTTGAGAAAGAAAATATATGTAGCTAAATGCTTCCAAAATTCACAAAATGTCTTAATCCACATCTGTTGGCGTTTAGCCTTTAAAAAAATCAATGTCACTGCAGAAAACCGCTTGCTTCTCCAATATGCTCCATCTGCCGGATTTAAATAGCAATGAGCCAGATGCAGGCACGTGGGGCTTTTAAAAGGATTGAAATGGTTCAATTAATTTAAGCCCAAAACACAGCTATGATCAGTGAAGAGACTGCAAAAAACCCCTTTGCCGCTTGCGCCTTACTTTGTGACCAGTGTGGGGCAGGGGCGTGGTTTAGCGCGGCTGCAGAGGGGGAGAGAGAAGGGCGGCTCAGGGAACAGGTGCGGGCAATCGGGGAGATTGAGCCACACCTGGGACTGATGGGGTGCAGGTGTGTGTGTGTGTGGGAGAGATATTTAAACCTCTCAGTATGGCCCGACAGGGAGGGTGTGTGACGAGAGTCAGAGTGGCCTGCGGAGAGTGTGACAACGCTGCTAATAAAATCCTTAAACCGATCCCTGCTACGTGTGGTCTGTGGGGTACGTGTCTGGTGATTCCCCGGGAACGAAGAACCTTTGCTACAACCAGATTATGTACCATTAAACTAACTGAAGTGGATATGGACACGCCATAAATGGTGTTTTATTAAACTTAGTTCAGGAACAGGGACCACGCCCCCGACGCAGCTCGTCCCCCGCGCACCGGGGTATTTAAATGAGACTAACCTGTCCACATCCTCTGTGACTCTGTCTCCACATTCGGAAGCATACAGCAGCCAGCGAACGCCCGACATGGAACCTGAACTGTCACTCACCCCGTCGGACAACGATCTTTACGACATATAGCCGTCTCGTCCCACAACTCCGGAGATCCCACTTTCCCCGCTCATCCTTCGCCGCCAGCGAGGCCGGCCGCGATCATCGATCCACATTCCCAGCCAGAGATCCAAGGACAACTCCGGAGCCACCAGCCCAAGATCGAGATCGCCGCTCCCGCGCTCTCACACCGGGTCGACATCCAGCCGCCAGCGCCACGACCCGAACGACCGAGACCCTCACCCTCCACGTCGACGCTCCGCCAGGCTCCACTCGCCCAGCACATCCAGGTGGACGGTCCAACAACTAAAAACAGCCCTCACCGAGCTCAACATTCCGTTCCGGCATTCTGACAGGAAAGCGCACCTCTTCCAACTTTTCACGGCCGCTCGAAGCGGCACCAATCGACTTCCGGAGTCCCAGCGCCGAGTCAGCCGCCCCTCCCGTGACGTCATCACGCACAGCACGGCCCGCGAGGTCCAGCCACCCCTCGACGGTCAGGTCGTATCACATCCCGCTCAAAACACGGCAGCCGCCCTCACACAGCCGGCACTTCGACCCCACGCATACGCACCCCCCTACCCCTTCGCATCTCATTCTTCCTTCCTTCCTGCCCTCCCAGTCTCGGCCACAGTCGCGGCGGGGCCTTCCCCCAAAACCTTTCATTTCCTCCTGTTCTCGACCCCCCCTCCTCCCCAACCCTTCCCCCATGACCCAAATGTTTTTAACACTAACATCCCACCACAAACTGCCCCTTTTTTCCACAGGTCCACCAGCATTCACCCACAGTTTTTTTTTTTTTCCCATCCTATTTTCCTCCGCTCGCCAGCTCTACTTTAGCCACAGCACGACCTCCACCACGCCCGGCAGCACCCGCTCGGCCTTCCCCCCTGTCGCACACGCTCAGGCAACAGATACTAGCCGGTAACTACATAGATCTAGCCCAGCTAATTCTCCCGTCCACCGGTAACCCCCACATCCCACGAGAACTGCTCACCGCTTTCGGTCCGATTGAATTAAAACAGCCCATTCCCACCCGGACCAAGGAGCTCACCACGACTGAATTCACATACGCATTCTCACTATATCGAGACGTCATACGCGCCGCGTTCCCCAACCGCAGGCCCGAGCTAGACGACTATCTAACGTTAATCCTTGATCTTGCCCTGTGTTTCGGAGGGAACGGGTTCTACACGTACCACGTCCCGTTCGCCTCTGAAGCCGCCGGTCGAGTGCAGCAGTTCAACCAGGGCACTTACTGGGGCACAATCGACCCAGAGCTATATTGCAGAGTCTTTGCAGCTCTCCATTCCCTCTCCTGCGAGCTCTGCGGCGCACCATCTCACCCGGCCGCTACATGCACCCTCACGGCATCCCTGCCCCTCCCCCCTCCTCCCCCGAGACGCAACCCCGGCACCCACCGCAGCCCACCGTCCGCAGCGAAAAAAATAAAAAATAAAATAAAATAAAAACGCAGGCCCCAGCACATCATTAGAATTCCTCGGCATCACTTTAGATTCCGTCCGATTTCAAGCATCCCTCCCTACCGAGAAAATCAACCGCATATCCTTAATCATTTCAAACTTCCTCCTGGCCCCTAAATGCACCAAACGCCAACTCCTCTCGCTGCTAGGTCACCTAAACTATGCCATTCGCATCATTCCCCAGGGTAGATCCTTCCTGTCACACCTCCTCTCAGTCACCACCTCCGTCATGAATCTCCACGCACAAGTCTCACTTGATGCAGCGTGCAAATCAGAGCTTAAACTATGGCAACAGTTCCTCTCCTCCTGGAACGGCATCTCCTTCTTCTTCGACGAATACATCACCACACCAGAAGACATACAGCTGTTTACAGACGCAGCTCCATCCATCGGTTTCGGCGGCCTCTATGGGAAAAAATGGTTCTCAGCCCCATGGCCGCCAGAATTCGCATCCCTCACCCCCTCCTCCGCAATCTCCGAAACATACCCCATAATAATAGCAGCCATCCTTTGGGGTCAAGAGTGGTCCATAAAAAACCATAGCCTTATACTCCGACAACAGCGCAGTCTTAGACATCATCAATAAAGGACGATCCCGCTGCCTAGACATCATGCTACTTATACGGAGACTTACCCTAGTGTCGGCCCAGCACCAGTTCATTATCCGAGCCATTCATATTCCGGGCCACAAAAACGCCATCGCCGACTCACTCTCGCGCTTCTCGTTTCAGAAATTCAGGCGATTAGCACCAGCCGCAGACCCACGGCCAACCCCGGTCCCACCGTTTTCAGCCACGATTTTTCTCTAAACCCTCGACTGGAACAGCCATCCTCAATAGCGTCGCTCCTCGAACACTCATCGTACCTTACTGGATGGAAGAGCTTCAAAGCCTTCCACGCCTCCCATAGCCTGCCATTCCCGTCGCTCGACATTCTCACCCTCACGCACTTCATCACTCACGCGCATTCCCTCCTCAGAATTAATCCTTCCACCATCCGAGTCTACATAAGCAGCATTAATTTCTTCATGAAACTGTCCTCGGGGACCCCGTGTCCAGCCACATCCCACTCACACGTAGCATTGCTACTTAAAGGTCTCAGCAAGGCGGAACCACGCCCCGCGCCTAGTCGCCTGCCCCTCACTTCGGACCTCCTGGCCCGTTGCATCCACACGCTCCGGTCAGGCTACCTGTCTCCATTCACGGATAAAACATTAGAGTCCATGTTTTGCTGGCCTTCTTCGGTTTCCTGCGCTGCTCGGAGTTCACCGCGCAGAGCTCTGACCACCAGCCTGCACGACACGCAACCCTGTCCGACATTTCAATCCATCCCCCCGATACCATAACCGTTCAGCTTAAGCACAGCAAGAACAACCAGCACGGTCCACCCCAATTAATCTACCTATTCCGGCTAGGCTCGTTCCTTAGCCCGTACGAGCCTATTCTAGACTACTTAAACTTTAGATCCGCCGGCCGAACCTCCGGAAGTGACCCCCTCTTCATCACAGAGACGGGTAAGGGGGCCACACGGTCCTGGTTTCACCACCACCTCCGCACTATCCTATTCAGATCCGGAATACCCCCGAATCATACTCGGGCCATTCCTTTCGTATCGGCGCCGCCTCCACCGCCGCTAGCCAGGGAGTCCCGGACCACCTCATCAAACTGCTTGGCCGCTGGTCCTCCCCCGCATACCTCTCCTACATCCGCTCCGACCTTAACGTCATCAGGAACGCCCACCGACACTTATCTTCATGATGCTGTCTTTTGGGGACTCTGACATCCAGAGCCACTGAAGAGACGGCCCCCACTCAGTCTCTAACACCCCCGACGCCACGGCGGTCTCCCATCGCCCGCCTTCGACTTTCGCACCACAAACCCTCTCCCCTCATCCCGCACCCCCTCCCCCCATCCCTCCCCCTCTTCCCTCATCCCTAATCCCCCATCCCACATCCCTCACCCCCTACCCCTCATCCCTCATCCCTCATCCCGCATCCCTCATCCCTCATCCCTCACTCTTTCTCCGCTTCGAGAACCTAACAGGTTCGATAATAAACCATTTTGGAAACCAACTATCTAGCGTGGTCCTTGTTAGTGAAATGGTGTTTTATTAAACTTAGTTCAGGAACAGGGACCACGCCCCCGACGCAGCTCGTCCCCCGCGCACCGGGGTATTTAAATGAGACTAACCTGTCCACATCCTCTGTGACTCTGTCTCCACATCCCTCCCACCCACCCCGTTCTTGTCTCTCTCTCTCTCTCTCTCTCTCTCTCTCTCTCCAGCAGGAACGACGGGGGGACTCTGACATCCAGAACCACTGAAGAGACGGCCCCCACTCAGTCTCTAACACCCCCGACGCCACGGCGGTCTCCCATCGCCCGCCTTCGACTTTCGCACCACAAACCCTCTCCCCTCATCCCGCACCCCCTCCCCCCATCCCTCCCCCTCTTCCCTCATCCCTAATCCCCCATCCCACATCCCTCACCCCCTACCCCTCATCCCTCATCCCTCATCCCGCATCCCTCATCCCTCATCCCTTACCCCTCTTCCCTCTCCCCTCATCCCTCATCCCTCACTCTTTCTCCGCTTCGAGAACCTAACAGGTTCGATAATAAACCATTTTGGAAACCAACTATCTAGCGTGGTCCTTGTTAGTGAAATGCACAAGGGCCATGCACTTTAGACCATATGGGTTGTTTAGATAGAGCCCTAAGAGTCTGAAGCCACGCTAGCAGCTCTGTGAGGCTACTTGCTAAATGTCTGCATGCTAACATGCTCACAATGACAACGCTAACATGCTCTCAATGACAACGCTAACATGCTCTCAATGACAACGCTAACATGCTCACAATGACAATGTAACATGCTCACAATGACAATGCTAACATGCTCACAATGACAACCCCTAAGATGCTCACAATGACAACCCCTAAGATGCTCACAATGACAACGCTAACATGCTCACAATGACAACGCTAACATGCTCACAATGACAATGTAACATGCTCACAATGACAATGTAACATGCTCACAATGACAATGTAACATGCTCACAATGACAATGTAACATGCTCACAATGACAATGTAACATGCTCACAATGACAATGTTAACATGCTCACAATGACAACCCCTAAGATGCTCACAATGACAACGCTAACATGCTCACAATGACAACGCTAACATGCTCACAATGACAATGTAACATGCTCACAATGACAATGCTAACATGCTCACAATGACAACCCCAACATGCTCACAATGACAATGAAACATGCTCACAATGACAATGTAACATGCTCACAATGACAATGCTAACATGCTCACAATGACAACCCCTAAGATGCTCACAATGACAACGCTAACATGCTCACAATGACAACGTAACATGCTCACAATGACAATGCTAACATGCTCACAATGACAACCCCTAAGATGCTCACAATGACAACGCTAACATGCTCACAATGACAATGTAACATGCTCACAATGACAACGCTAACATGCTCACAATGACAACGCTAACATGCTCACAATGACAACGCTAACATGCTCACAATGACAACGCTAACATGCTCACAATGACAACGCTAACATGCTGATGTTTAGCAATTGGAATGTTTACGATGTGCATCGTCCTAGCTTACTGTGTTAGCATGCTAACATTTGCCAAAAAGCACTAAACTGAAAAATAGTTCTGTAGGTATTTGGTATGAAGGTAAGGTCCATCAACCACGTGAACATATGAAAGCAAGCAAATTTATGGAAAATGTCACAGTATTTTTGGATAGAAGGTTGACTAGGCCTATTTATCATGGAAAAATAATAACAGATGTGATCAGAGGTGAGTGAAGTCCACATGGGATCAGACAAAATTGGCAAGAGTAATCAGTTGTATTTTATTTTATATTAATCTAATTCATATTTGGTCGTCCCTGCTGTAAAGACACTGGGCGTTGGCAACTCCTGCTGAATACTCCTCATTGCATTTAAGGTTTGACTGGTCAAGAGGGCGGAGGAGATAAGCAGTGTTTCTCGGCCTTTCCTGAAAACAGCGGCGTCTCAGAGCTGTAGTGTAACTCACCCCTGTGAGGGAGGTGAGCTCAGCTAAATACTTCTGAGGATCAGAGGTTTTAGTGCCCATAGATGATTAGGAGGTGAATCATGTCTACATGCTGAAGAAATGAAGGAGCTGCAATAATGTGTTGAATTTGTACCAATCTTGTGTGGGCTTAGTCTCCATCTCCTTTATTATCGTCCCACTCTTTAAAAGCTCTGAGTCATGTTTGAAAAAGGTAATTTGGTTCTTGAGGTTTTAAAGCTTAATGATGCTTTTTACATTAGGCAGGGAGGCATAAAGTAATTATGCAACAATTGTGCTGTTTGGATGATCCACTGGGGAATTTGAACAATTTTAATTCCTTGGTTGAAAGCAAAAACAGAGCCGGTCCAGGTTAGGAGTGCAACGCTTGGCTGCTACTGTAAATTGGTTGTTGCGATTGTTTCAAACATTAAGCAATTAAGTCCTCACTGCTGCATAAAGGACCGCACATTTGGGATGCAAGAAGAATGTAATGACTGCTGCTAAGTAACACATTCAGATAATGAGAAAAGAGGTTGTTTCCAGCACTCTGTTCCAGCAAAACAAACGTGACCGAAAGCCACAAAACAACATGTTTGAGACTCCCCTCCTTGGAAACATTGTTCTTTTGTTCATTAAAAACATGCAGTATGTTGTGACGCCCGTAGCTGTGGGTGGGCCTATATGGACCTGGCTCCTCCCACCATCCACTCGGGCCCACCAAAGCGGAGCCTTTTTGGCTGGGTCATCCACTATTTGGAATTTATTTTATATCCTACATGTGAAAATAATATAATCAAATGTATGCCTAGCCATTTTGTAATTAGCAGCATTTTGATTAGTAACTGTGATTTGATTAAATATTTGTTCTCAATAACTGACTAATTATAGACCCAATCATTTAGGCTAATAGTGGTTATTCCCCAACAGTCATTTAAAATTATGCATTTACTGAAAACAGCTTCAACAACAAAATGTTATGTTTGATGAATAAATTAAATAAATAAGCCCTAAACCCTCACAGACTTCGTGGGAGCGCACCTCAAAGTCTGTGAGTCTGTGATTGTGGAGACTGGGACTGGGCCTCACTTTTGTAGAATGGGAGGAAGATGGACTCCACATCCCTACAGCCTAATGTGCCAAGTAATAACGACGTGTATGTGGCGCCACCCGTGACAAGCCGTACTGTTCAAAGGCTATTTTCAATAGTAGGATTAAAAACTGGCACCATCCTACAGACTGAACTTCAAGAGCCTCCTCTGCTCCTGCTGTAATCATCCAAAGTAAGCTCATTTACAATGTTGGACTGTTGTGAAGTAGTTCAAAATGTGCCGGTAGTCTTGACCAGTTGCGTCCGAGCAGGCTTTGGTTTAATTCAGGTGAAATGTCCGCATGGAGAGCAAAAAGTGGCAGAAAGCATTGGCCAAAATGTATTCTGGGAACCTATCGTATGGCGGTGATTTTCTTTTCTGTTGGTTTAAAATTGATTCTTTAAACTGCCTCATTGTGAAACACTTGGGTCGCACACGTCGCTTCTCAATTCTAACTCCGGGTCTCGCCGCTCAAGTTGCTGATTGGACTGGAAACAATGAGCAGCGCAGGGAAAGTGTTGGCCCAGGCCTCCGCTGGCTATACGACCAGAACCCCAGAAATACAGCCCCTCGGCCCCCAGAGGCGCATCCGTCGTTGAAAGAAAGCTGGGATAGCTGGAGAAGTGATATGGAGGAGCTAGATGAAACGTTACGGGATCATCGGGGTCAGTATATATCCCCGGGGGATTTGGGGGGGGGACTATGAAAGGTCTGTTCCAAATTTCATAGCTGGCCATACAACAGTAAAAGAGTTCATTAAAACCCCAAATGTCAACCTCGAGGAAAAGTCAGGGGATTAACAAAATCCGACGGCCTTATTCGAATGTCTGTGCCAAATTACAAGGCAATTAATACAAATATGAAGAAAAAAACAATCAGAGTTGTTGAGAGACCAAAGCGGTGGACCAACCAACCGATCTTTGCTCTGACGAACCACCAGAAATAAAAGGTGACTGCTGTAAAAGCTATGTAATTGCTGTCTGCATGTTACAAAAACTCTGATGGGTTTCAGAAACTGATAATATAACCTTACACACACAAGACAAACTCAATTTAGAGAAACGACAAGCTGCTCACTTTGCCACTTAATCACAGTTTCTTGATTAAACACTGACTGATAATGAATGCCAATGCGCCACCTTGCTTCCCTTTTGATGGGATTTGGAAATCACGCCATTCCCACGAGCACTCCAAACAGGCCCCCCACCCCCCCACCCCCCCACGCACGCATGCACACACACACACACACATACACACACTTCTCATCTTCTCATCTCCCAGCTACACCCTGCAACATAATATCACCATCATTTCATTTAAACACAGCCAGCTCCTTGGAGGTCCGTTGAGGGAAAATGGAAGTTTTGATTGGAGTGCCCGTGATGGGAACGTTTATAACCATTATATACTAATTAGATCTGAAGCAACGGGGAGGAAAAATCATATGGATTTGTGCTCGGAGCCTATGGGAACTCTTCGTTTTCCAGGACTGGAATACTTAATTAGCTGATGGTTTGAATTATGGTTTTTAGTTGTGTTAAGGCCATTTAACAGACTCCGTCTGCACTCACTTTTTACTACATTGAGTATTTAGTGTGGTAAACTAGAAGCAGTCTAGGGAATACTGAAGGATTTAAGACATATCCAGACAGTTACTGTAAAGATCAAAGCAGAGGAGGGAAAGATGAGATTTGATGTTGAAAATGTTGTGATGTACTTCATAATAAAACACGTATACATTTCAATGAGAACGGTCAGTAAACACGCCGATCACATCTTATTGTGTCTTTTTTTTCATCCTTTTATTATGTATTCATCGCAGAAAGCGGGTGCTTTTTCAGTCACTGAACTCCGGCAGACGTTTTTCGAAGACCTGGCTTTGCACTGCTGCCTTTGTTCTCATAATCATTGCAGCAGCGCAGCAGCATATGATGAAAGCTTCATATCTCCAAATAAATCGTCTTTCCAGGATGTAAAAAAAAAACAGGGGAGGGGGGCAAGGAAGGGGATGCGTCTTTGAAGTCAAAGCCGTATGGAGAGAAGCAGGAGGTGATGTACACGAGTGTGGCAGCCAGACTAAATATTTGTTAATGCTGAAATCAACACGTGGCGACGTGAAGAAACCGTCCCGATGAGAGCACGCTGGTGGCAGATGGGCTGCCGTCACATTAATCCACTGGTGATGGATGCGGTGAGTCGTGGCCGACGCCGCGCGCCCCTCCTGTGAGACCAGGATGTTTGTTGGTGAGGACGGACCGGGCACCATGTGGTGTGAAAGCTTCAGAGAACCTGTAGGGCTGCTCAAGAACACAACATTATTCATTATCCATCCTTAAATAAGGCTATGAGGCTATTTCAAGGCAGAATCCTAAATTGGTGCCCTTTTTTTTTCTCCAAGATTAGGGTGAATATTTCTGTATTATTAGAACAATGTAATTTCTTTCCAATATCGTGCTGCATCCAGACGTAATGAGCCAGCCAGCAAGAGGATACGCTGTGGCCCAAAAATGGACTTTCGGCCTTCGCGCCACAAGTACATTTTTTTCTTTTAGCCACGCTAGCATAGTTCTAGGGATTCCAATCCTTATATCTACCACCAATCCACCACTTTGGTCTGGACTGAATCATCTCGAAATTGCCGTGAACTTTGTACGGATATCCATGGCTTTGGTGATTCCCAGGCTTTTCCTGTAGCGCCGTTTTTCTCACTTCAGACAGTTAGACGAATTTTTGCTTTGGTGGTGTGCGTAGCAGGTGAAGTGGAGGCAGATAAATAGATTGACAAACATTCACTTTTATATGGACCAGCTTAAGTCAGAGATCGGTCAAAGTCATATTTGATCAGACTGTGAATAGAAAGCTTCTGCCTGCCTGAACTCCTGAAAAACCGACAATACATTTAAGTCTACTGAAATAAATTGTATCAACATTGTTACCCCATCAATAATACAAATTGATAACAGCTTTGATGCCGGTGTTTCTGTACCTCTCATTAGTGGAGCTGACAATGCGCTCAAATCGTACACGCACTGTGCCGCTGGTGTGACACGGTGGCCTGAGCCACATTCAAGTAGTGGTGCTAAAAACTGTCTCTGTGCGATACGGCTCTATCGTTCTCTCATCAGGTTTTTTTTCGATGCTTTTACATCTCTTTTGTCAGTTGCTCCCATTGTGTACTGATGCGTTTCATTATTTGTGACAGACAGGATCTCCGCCTGCAAAGGGAGCTATTTTTATTTATTTCTTTTGTTATCCCGGCTGACAGATGTCCACGTCAGCGTGTCCAATCACAGCAAAATGACACTTTCTTTTTCCTTTTGATTCTCTGTCTGTATAGACTGTAGTGTGTGTGTGTGTGTGTGTGTGTGTGTGTGTGTGTGCGCCTATGCACTCAGAGCGTGTGTACTCTTCATCCTGCTAATGATCAGCTGTGCTGCTCCCTGAATTCTCCCTTTCACTTGGTGTGTATTTCATCATTGGACCTGATGTGTTCAATGCCTGTCGGAAAAAAACAACAACAATCCAGCACTTCAGCAGCAACAAACACACATTTGTGCCATCACAAGCTGGTCATGTGTGCAAAATATCATTAAAAACAGGTGACATTGTTTTTTGAGAATTATAAACATTATTATTATTGTGCGCAGCACTTATTGTTTTTTAAAGTTCCACGTCACTTAAGTCCCGAGACTTTTTGGGAACACCGCCTTTTCATGTGACAGCTGATAAGTTATGTGACACATCACCCTGCCACGGCGGGCTTCAAGCACCGTGAAGCATTCGCCTCTGTTTCTATTCTGATTCTTCACTCAAGCCTGCGCACCTTTTCATCCGTCTCTGACTCAAACCATTCAAGCCGTAAACAAACAAGAGAGGAGCAAGACAACGTCGCTGATTGAGCTTGAGCAACAACAAAAGAAGATAGATTCTAAGAAAAGACATTGCCCATTCGACTCAGCAAACGATGGCTCTCTGTTGCCTGCATGGCTGATCTTTCTCCCCTTTTGTGTGCTTTTGTCTCTTCCTCGCTCTTCTTCTCTTTCACCCGCTCCTCTACCTGCTGTTTTTAATGGCTGAGTGAAGGCGGAGGGGGGGAGATGGGGGTAGAGGGTGAGTGAGACAGGCAGCGGAGAAAAGAAGGACGAAGAGAGGAGGATGGAGGATGGGAGAGAGGAGGGGAGAAGGGAGAAGGGATAAGGGAGAGAGGAGAAGGGAGGAGAGGAGAGAGGAGAAGGGAGGGGCGGGCTCCCGTCTCCAGGCAGGGCTTTAATGAAGAGCCTTTGAAGTTTACTGTGATTGAGCAGCACCCGTGTCCTCTTCAAAAGGGACCAACTTGGTCGTTTCCCCTCACCCATTCCCGTCTTCCCCATCTCTCCCTCTCGATTCCCTTTTATTTGTCTCCGTCATTTTCACGCGAGAGCCTCACCTCCTCTCACTCCTCTCTCCTCTTTGACGGCCTCCTTTTACCACCAGCACGCCCTCACCTCCCCCTTCTCTTTTTCCGCCGACCCCCTTCACCTCCTGTCCTCCTCTGTGATCAGGACATGGATCATGTCTCCACTTAACTAACCGTGGTGGTCCCATCCCGTTAGCTTCAGGACTTTGAAGCCCCCGTGACCGCAGGGCCGGAGGGATGTTTTGGAAATGAAAAAGAAGAAGAAGAAGAAAAAAAAAGTGGGGTGTGAGTAGTGCTCGCTCGCATATGTGTGCTGCACCGTGTGGTTGCCTGGGTGCTTGTATCTATGTGTGTCAAAGGCACACATTCATAAAGCACACATGCACGCCTCCAGAATTCAGGAGGAGATAGTGATTCCCTCCCCGGCGTACTGATACCACTCTGTTATCTCAACAAAGTGGCTCCGCGGGCGCTTCTCGCCACTGTCCACCCATCCATCCAACCCTCCCACGCTCTTCCTCGTCTTCTTCTTCCTGCGGGTCATCCTCATCTCGCGCTTTCTCCTTTTATACAGGCTCTCCATTTACCCCTCCCCCAGCTAATTTATCTGTATTCCACCGTGGTGGGCTCCTGCCGTACACTATCTGCGACTCCTGCCTGAAGCAATCTATTACGGCCATGTGTTATCAAAAGGAATATATACTGCGCTGCACATGGTTTGCATTTGAACCGAAGGGGGGGAAGTGGACTTTTGCAGTACTTTCAGAGTGCGGCGTAAACTGCGAAACATATGATGTCACACACTGTTCCTCTGATTGACAGCTGGTGGCAGTAATATGGCAAGAAATAAGCAGAAATAACAACAACAACAACAAAACTGCTTTGCAATGGCTTGTTTGACATTAAGGATGTGTTGAGAAACACCCAGCGGTGGAGGAAGAAATCAAATGATTTTGTGAGCTAAAATCATCAATACCACTCATTGAAAAGATTTAATTGCAAGTGGCGAGTTCAAAATGTTACAAAAATCTTCTACGAGGAACTTTAATTTTCCATGGATTATAAGCGTCCCTGTGGACAAAAGCGGTAGTGTCTCCGAGCACCAGGGTCCCTTTTTTTTTAAAATCTTTACGATAAGTCGGATGTGTGTCGGTCTGCAGTGGTCTGGTGGCTGCCAGATGGCAGATGCCGCCGCTTTTGAGGGGGAATCAGACCCGATGACGATAACTATATAGAATACTCGCTCCCGTTGACTATAGGTCATGTCAACACACATCAGTATTCAACTCTTTCACAACCAGTTAAAGGTTCCTCACACATACACGTCCAGATTAAATGTAACACTCCACAGCTAGAACCTCTGAATGCAATGCTGCTCCATGCCATTGGTTTACAATGTGACTTTAGCTATATATACCACGGCGGCGCTGACTTGCAGTCATGTGCTGATGTGTTTGTTGGGGGCCGAGGCTGGCATGCGTTAACTGGACTCTGGGTGTTCGTGTAGCGGTCAGTCAGCCACTGCCGGGCTTAGTCTGTGTGATTACAGCCCCTCTTCTCATCCAGGCCCTGTTTATGCGGCCTGGCCAGCGAGAGATTAACGGGTTGAAAGAAAACATTAGCGCAGCGCTATGGTCCTCGCACCACCCCCTCTCCGCTTATGCCCGGCGACACCCTCGCTCTCTGCTCCTCCTCTCTTACTCCATCTCCCCCTCTCCGCCCTGAGCTCCGACACCCTGCATGAACCTGTCTTCCAGTGCGAAAGGAGACCTTTGAAGGATGTTTTAATGACAACCGCTCCAGGACCTGCCACTAGCTAATCCTGCTATTTGATATGAATGTTTTGCATACCAATAGTCAAATCAAAGCAAGAAATATATATTATATTATAATAATCTGTTTTGCGCACTACAGAAAAGATGTATTAAAAGTATTAAAGCTCTTTTTACTTGCAAATCTGTTGATGATACCAAATTAGAGGCGTTATCACACCATGGTTTGTACAACCGACACCTGAAATGTCTCAGATCTCGAGACACCGGGTCAGCAATACCCTGAACTGCAAAAACATTGCACAGCAAGTAAAAAAAGAAAAAAAACTGTCTTCAGGCGGACTCGAGCAAAAAGATTTTTGTAATGCTTCTTTCTTTTCATGTTCCCTCTCGTCTCTCTCCGCTGCTCACCGAAGCGGTTGTCTGAGGTTTTGAGTCCCGCCGTGCTGCTTCATGCCTGGAGAACAGCTTTGATTGTTAACCCATAAATCATTCACTGAGTCATATTTTTAGGCTGGAGCCATTTTGAATGATGTATCTATCAAGTGAGCTGTTCAGTATGTGTCCATAATGGAGTTGGCGTGACTATGTTGATGGGATTTTAAGTCTGGATGCTTGGGTGCTTTAAGATGCTTTAAAATATTTATTTTCACTGCCTTGGTTTTAGCTTAGGGGGGATGGGAGTATACAATATTACAATATTGGATGGTAATATTGTTATATATTGTTCCTGGCTGGGTTTTGGTTAAAATATAGTTGACTGAAGTTGACTGTGTATCAAAATAGGCATAGGCACTGCAATTGTTAATTCCAGCTTCCACACAGGCCCCAAACTGTACTGTGGTCCCACCTGTTATTGAATCTCTCTGCACGTCTCTCTGCACATACACCTTGTGTCAAACTTCAACACAAACATACCCCTGCACTCACAGCTCTGGCTTTCTAAAAAGTAGGATTAACTTTCCCTCTTTTGTAATTTGTGGTGCTGCCAATCAAAGGTTATGTTTTGTAGGAAGCCATGCTTATATATGTTAGCTAGGTTAACTCACTTCAACTGCACTATGCAACTAAATATGGAACAAATGTCAAAGCCCATGCAGGCTATCTTCAGGCACCTGAATGCAGTACCCAGTTCTCCTGAATCAACCATGGTCAGACTTGAAGCTATTGGAATCTAGATCACTGGAGTGTGTGTGCTTACTTTCCAAGTGGCACACACACTGAACAACACAGTGGATGTTCCTAAATGTGACATAACATCACTATTTGGCCTTGTAGAAAAACAGCGGGATAAATGCCTTGTATCAAGGCAACCGATTTTGACAGGAGGTTTCTCTGAGGGAAATGGATGCTTTACACAAAGAACCTACAAAGGTGAGCCCACTTAGGAAACACCATTTCTCCAAAGCTCCACACAAGGACCAGATGATTGATCCGTTCCTTGTTTAGTTCCCCACCCCGGAGCTAGGAGGTGGCCGCTAATGTACCTGTCACCAGAAACCATAGACCACACTGAAGTCAGACGTCAAAGAGGACCCTTTCAGCACAAACAACACAATTACCTGCCTCATGCACACACACACACACACACACACACACACACACACACGTAACAGCATGTGCAGACCTGTAAGACAAAGGGAAGCCAGCCAGTCACGTTTTACGGTGAATGGATGGTCTGTGTGAGGAAACAAAAGGATTCATGATTCATGTGGCGAAGTGGGATTTCTGGTCTCGAGTGGCACTCTGAAAACGGCGTTAACGTTTGTTGTCTAAGCAGCGAAAGCCTCTTTTGTGTGTCTTGCAGCAGGGTCTCAACGTTGCAATGAGATCGATGGTTAGTGTGAGAGGGGATGTCAAATGAAGGGGCTCTAGAGATGAAAGAGCTTATGGGCGACTGTTGTTGTTACCATAGTCTGTGCCCAGACTGTGTCGTCCCAACGCTTTGCATTGTGGGATACAGTACGCAAAGGTAGACTGGTCGAATGCATCCTGGCAATTTCTTTTTACAAATAAAAATGTCTGGCATACTGGCATATTCTTGCGTATGTATATGTGAGACATGATCGTGCTACTGTGTCGCAAAAGCCTATCAGCGTTGAGATTTCTCCTCCTGTTTGTCAGAGGCCGAACCAAACTGTGTATACATGTATGTGTACAAGCCCCACACTGTCCGTGGTGCATCTACAACGTTAGCATAGGCTAGCACTCATGGATCCAAACTCCATTCATAAAACGAACATTTTAAAAGTTGTTTGCTGGTTATCTTGTGTACAGAGCTGACAAAGCTCAAAAATGTAATCTTTTTATTTTGTTTAACAAATTGCCATCAATGTGTAAGTACTTCATCAAAATCAGTTAACTCGGTGTTCATGCCGCTGTCGTATACAAAGTGTGGCTTGCTAGACATACATCCCGGTGAACTGTTGATGTGATGAACCCAGTCCATGGTTGATGAAACATTGTTGGTGTCTATAGAAGTAAGGGTGTGGCAGCAAACGTGTGAGAAGCATTATTATGACTAAGGAATGTATGAAATAAGATATAAACAAAAACAAGTGCCATGTTGTTCAAATCTTTTTTCTTTCTTCCCGCCGCGACACGTCTTGTGGCTTCATGTCACCGGCTTCCACTGAAGATGACTTGCAGCCTCCGGCTGTGTCGCTCACAGTGAGAGAGCGCGGCATTAAACGCTCGTGCTTTCAGAAACACCTCTTAAGCTTAATACGCGAGTCAGATTTTTAGAGCATCTTAGACTTAAGATGCTTTGCGTAACAAGGCCCTATAGTCCAGGGATGATGAGGGAGGAGAAAAAAACGGAAAAGAAAAAATATGACAAACTGAAGCAAGGAGCTGAACCACTCTCACACACACACACACACACACACACCGCGCTCTCCCGGGCACGGCTGTTTTCCTGTTTTGACTTATTGCTTTGCGATGCACTTTTCACCTTCAAAACATCATGAAAAATAAATACGTCCACCTCTCGCTCAGAACTGAGACGGATGATAATCCGGGGAGCTGAAGACGGGCTCTGCACGTTTATCTCCTCTTCGGAGTATATTACACCTTTTTTGCAACGATTACTTTGACGAGCAGCAGTAATTGGGCGCCGTGACACTTTTCATAAAGAAGAGGAATGAGATTTGATTGTGCTCCTGGCTCCCTACATTGCTTGTTATTCAGACACGTCGGAGACTTCACACGCTCCTCGAACGGCACTTTTCTGTGTTTTCAGGTACTGAGCGCCTTTCTATTTATGATAATGCATTTCTGAGCTCCCCAGTTCTCTTATTACCCGAAGCCAGGGGTAACGGCTGACTCTAAATCACATCACAACGTGGTGCGGGGAAGAGGGGGTGTCGGAATGTGAAGAATCTTTTATTCCTCAACTTCTGCAAAAGAAATAAGAATATATTGTTCTTCAGATACTCTTCTAATGCTCTGCCTGCCTCCACTCTAGCTCTCTCTTAGTTGTAAAATCAAGGCGGAATAAGCAGATCTAATATTCATCACATGTACATGTATTCGGATGCCAAGTGTTGAAAGAAAAGAAACTCATGGCTTTTATTGGCAGTAGATTGCGTGGCATAGTTCAAAACATGAAAAGACAAACAAATCCAGATGGGTCTCCGAGAAGTTAAACCACAGCATTAGAATCGCATATTTCATTTTTTATCAACTCATAAGCCTCCGTAGATGGATAAGGAAAGTAATAATCTTGCATTATCTGTGTCTGCGGGTATATATAGAACACATCTCACAATAATTACAGAACGTTGACTGACTGGTTTACAATAATCCTCCCAACAGCAGACGGAGCTGTCAGGGAAAGAGGAGCTACGGTAGTGATATCACAGCCGTGTAAAATCATGATTTGGTGATGCCACAGCTAGCAGGTGACCGCATTAAATCACTTTAAAGCATATGTTTCCCTCAGGAGTTGGCAGAGGAAAAATTGGAGCTAAAAGAAACGGGAATATTTGACACAAACCTTCCTTAAAGTTGCATTCTTTCTAATGACCATCAGAGGGCGCTCCTCTGGTTGTAAAAAGTCTGATTGTGTGGACGTCTATGATAGAAATGGCCCTACTTTTCACTATATTTAATACTACAGTAAACATTGTAAACTTAATAAAGCACATTTTATGGACTTTATTTAAATATTCTCAATTTTTCTACAATATGGTCTCATTTAGAGTAGAATAGATGAAATAGCAGATTATGCTTTATGGAGTGGCTTCCTTGATATTGGCAGATGCTATCAGATATATATATAGCGTCACTCAGTCCAGATATGGTCAAATCTGTTCACTGTTTGCTAAAAAACAAGATGGCAACGACCAAAATGCCGAACTCAAAGCTTCAAAACCATAAGACCACAAACCAGTGGGTGACGTCCCGACAACCACGTGCACTCCTCATGTACAGTCCATGCTCCAAATGAATTACAATGTGACTGGCTTGTTTCTGCTGCCCCCAGTGGCTAAAAACAAAAGTCATTATTGCAGTTTTAAGTAAAAGCAATGTTTTTGTTTCACTATTGGTGTCGTCAGCCTTGCGGTGTTGTTGGAGGTGTGCTGGAGTAACACAACTTACAATGTGGTGTCTGCAATCTGGAATATCATGGTGCTCGAGTGCTGAGGTCACTTCCAGCAGGGACTATTCTGAGCTCAACCTTTCTGTTTATGTTCTCCAATGTTATGCTTGGGCCTAGTTACAGATCGCAGTCAAGAGCTGCTGAAGTTGTTATGTTTGGACCTTGACTCCACCCTGAACCAGAGCACCGAATCACCTCAGCCTCAACCCCATCTAACTATACCCTTCTTTGAGAAAATTGCATTTCTCTCTAAGGCACTTAGAGAAAACCACTCCCTTGTAAAGTTCTAGCGGTGGCATGCAACTGCTTATAAAAACAGACAGCGGCCTATTAGCACCAAATTAGGCTTTTACGCAGTGTTATGAAACGGGGAGGTGCTGCAGGGTGACATTTAAGGGCAGGTAAATGGCGGTCAAAGAGCATATTGGTGCTTGTACTGGAATTAGTTTATTTTGTATTTCCATCCCTCTTTACCTTCTTCTGGGTGTTTTTTTGATTCATTGATATTCATCTCCATCGACGGCCTTGCTTTTGCTCTCGACGTCCACCCTTGACAGTTACACGAGATGTGGACAGCCTTGTCTGCGTAACATATTGTCAAACTGCCCCTACAGCCCTTCAAATAATGCGTCGATGTAAATCTCTGTCCAGAGGAAAGAAAAGGCAAACTTGTGTTTATTCTCTCCGCTGAGAGTAAGCCTGTGGGGAGATCATGTGTTTGGTGCGTGCAAGTTCTAACAACTGTAATTGACAGCTCGGCGCAAAACTCAAATCTCCTTCTTTTTTTTTTTACCGCATACAGAAAAATAATTTGAGCTGTCAGTGTGTGTCAAAGTCAGTGTGAAGCGTCAGAAACTCTAAATGTTATAGGTTTTGTCATCTATAGTGGTGATGTTTTAATTTGACTTTAATGTATTACACGCTGTTTAGAGCTAGTGCTAAGAAGGCAACTGGGTCATGCTTCCCTCTACTATCTATTATATATTGCTACAATATAATACATTTCTGATTAAGTTAGTTTTATATTCACAGCTTATTTTAGACTTGCAGTTGTGACCTGTATGTCTTTTCACAGACACAGTTGTGTCCAGACTGGCCGGTCACCAACTGACCGATCAGCTAAAAACTGGATCTATATTTAATATTGATCATCCCACATTGCAAAACAATCCCAATCACATCAAGGGTACTGGTCTCATCCACTTTGTCTGTGATGGGACCAGCAACCTGTTTCCTGGGGGGGAAAAACAACTTGTTCTTGTGTCAAGTACATTTCTTAATCATAGTTCAGTCATTTGTCCCAGGGTAAGGAGAGACGCTGCAGGACTTGATTTGGCACCAATACCTGTTGGTGATGTCAGTGCAATCTTAATTTTAATCAATGAGGTGAAATTCCAAACACTAATGCTGGAATGCCGAATGATTGCGGCGTCATTTCCTGCGACTCCCCTGTGCGTGTGAAGGACTCCAATCCTCTGCTGGAATGGTGGACTCCATGTCCCACTATGGGCCACTATGAATAGACCGCTAATTACTGAATGTAGGCATAAACGCACCAAATGGCTTTTGCTGAAAAATAAAAAATTGGGTTTGATTTTACGTAAATCTTAAGGATTATAATTCCAATGGCTCATAAGAGAAGACTTGTTAAGATGTGGGTATTTTTGAGTTCAGTTGTCTGTACTTTGATCTCTCAAACAAACACAACCTTCAACCTGTTTGCTTTCGACTCCTGGTGTTAGAACACCAATAACGATGCACTTTAACCTGCACTCCGGTATTGATGCACAGGCAATCACGCAGAACCACAGCACAGACCTAACAAATAGGACTGCATTTTCATTAGTCTGTATCATTTGACCTCAGCTACTTGATGGACGTATACCTGCTCTCTATTTCTCCTCATCCAGACTACCTGATGCATTTCAACCATATATATATATATATATATAGAGAGAGAGAGTGCGGCTCTATTGTTTCCAGAGTGGGGGAAACTGCCCAGGGAGCAGAAAGGCGCCTTTGTTTCTCCTCGAGACAAGAGACGTGGGTGTGCCATCACTTGAAACACTCCTTGTCTGGACTGCACACCCCAACAGAACCCTAATAAAGCCCTTGGGTTTTGTATTACATCCAATCAGCATACCATGAGGGTGCGCTTCAGACACACTCGTGTGAGCAGAGGATGAGGCCGTCTCCCCGCTTCCAATTTAAACGGGAGATTCCGCCTCAAATTAATCCTCTTATATCTGTGTTTTGCGTCAGCGCTGCGATTACTTATCTTTGGGAAAGTGCCCGAAGCCAAATGCGTGCAACGCACCTATGGTGGATGACATAGCTTCGGTTACTGGAAGAGAAGCGCGATAATGGTTTTGTGGTGCAGGGGGTGTCACATTGAAGGGGGTTTACATGATCTATCTGCGTGCTTTCTCATAAAGTACAGCTGTGCTTTCACATCGGGTAATACAGGGGACACTTGAAGTGTGTAATTGCTGGTGTTCACCATGTACACATTAATCAAGTTAATCAGAGTACACACACACCATGGTTGACAAGCACACGCATAGATTTCTGTGGACTGTCAGCATTTCGTAATCACCGCTGTGGGACGGGCGGGGTTGGGCAGCAGATTTGAGTTATGTCACACGGAGGCGCTTTCTAATGAGGACGGATGTGATTGAGCTTCGGATCAAGTGGAAATGTACAAGAATAATGTAGTCTGACATCAGCCAGATCAAATCTGCATGGCTATTTTTAAACTTTACAGGCAACCAAAGGGTGTCGTTAAAGAAGCCATCTTCCCTCTTTGTCTCCTGCAGCTGATCTTAACCGTCCCTACACCACTGGGTGTATTTGATGCATTAGATCTTGCTAAGTACTGCATTATACTGTGAAACTATCAACAGTGCTTCAGATCCTCAATCAAAGAGCAACGCCTGTACGCTCACACTTTACCGGCAGCCGGATGAAAATATCTCCTGACAGCAGATAACTCATAATGCCGTGTATTTCTGAATGCGTCTATACAACATGCTAAGCTGGCTATACTTATGCCCGTGTTTCATTAGAAGAAAAGCCTTTGCACCGTGTCTCTGAGGACTCTCTCAGTCGTTTCAGGCAATGAGGATAAATGTAACTTTAAGTAGAGGTAGATGAGGTGAGTGCACCGAGAAACAATAACTCCATCATACGCATCCCAAAATAACTCTTGGAATGCACTAATCTTCTGGAATTGCAGGCACATACATGTCTGGAGGAAGTGGTTAGAAAGTTCTCTCCCCTCGCTTAAGCCCCCCCCAAAAAAAACTAAATCATGGCTGGATTACAGGGGCCTGCATACTGTACTGAAATACTATAATAAATATATAAAATAAATACTGAAATCTGCACCTTTCACACTACGGAGGGAAAAAAAGAGTATTTATTCAGAGACCTGTTGGAGAACTTATTGTTTTTGGCAGCAACATTGTCAGAGACCTTTATATGAACATGAGCATAATGACTGAAGTGACATCCGGAGTTAAGGAAGTACTAAATAAACCATAAATTACCTCATTATGTTTCATTACACTCCTCCTTTCAGAGGACAACCCCGTCTCCTAGTAATATATCTCGCAGCAGCAAATTTGTTTTGAAGGAAACGTAATGTTGCCTGTGTTAAGGTTGTCTATTAAAATAATGACAAATGAAATGATTTATGTTATTTAAAGAGGACACAATATGAAACACTCACCTTTTCCGTGCCTTGTGAGCATTACTTTTAGGTATCTGGAGTTTCTACCGACACACAAAGGGCGAAATAAGACACTTTTGCTCCTCTTCCTATGTCACATGCAGACTCAGTAGAATACACCCGCTGCAATGCATCTGGCAAGTGGCAACAATGTTGAACAAATAAGTAAAATGCTCACTGGCAACTTTTAAAAAATAAAAGGTTTTCAGCCAAGATATTAGTTTTTGAAATACAATTGTAATAACTGTGAAAGCAATTCAGCACTATATAAATGTAATTTCTCAGAGACAGGGTTGCAATACAGTCCACCGATGTTCAAAGCGAATCGCTTTAGCCGGTGAACCAACGAGTGAGAATGAAGGGGCAGTCGGTTTCACAGCAACATCTGCCTTCTTTTTTCGAGCTTTTGTCACACGAGACCAGCAAAACGTGTGCACGAGTGTGTTTTATCAATTCCACTTTTCATATGAGAAAGACTGTGTAATTTGCTCTTTCGGAAGATACTCAGTCACGCCTTAACGGCACCGAACAAAACAGCAACCTTGACTTGCTTCAGTCGAGAGCCCAGTGGTTAAATGATGAATCAGGGCATTGCTGAGGAGCGTGTGTGACATTTTAACTGGATAAATACAGGTTAGAAGTACTTTTTTTCCCCTGTCAGCATTCTGCCGGTCCATTCCAGCGTTCACCAGGAAAAGTGTCTTTCTCACTAGAAAAAGACTTGAAGCATCTTTATTTTTACTTAGTGGGTCTTACGGGACAAGCACATACATTCAACATACTATGTCTGCACAAGATCATTAAAAAGCTCTTTTTAGATGTTACAAATGTTTTTTGTAACCTTTAGACACACTGCTCTTTCCAATCCAAATAAACCAAGGAAAGAAGTCGGCGGTGTTGAGACAGTTACGTGTTAAGTGTTGACGCCCAAGCAAGTTTTGTGAAAGTTGGGGACGAGAAGTGCTCATTCTGGAAAAGATGGGGTTTGAGTAGTTTCATAAAAGCAGCTGAAGCACAGCATCACGGTCGCTACATCGGGTTAAGGAGCAAACCATGTATCTGTAAGTGAAAAAAGGCGGCTGGAGCCAAGAATAAGTCGGATGCCAAGGGCGTTGCTTTTTACCCATGCTGCTGCCAAAGACAAGTGATGGATGGACAGTCACAAAGTCACTTCCAACCAGTTACAATTAAGGTGTAACAGGAAACTAAATGCAGATTTAAAGTGTCTAGGGACTTCCAGTTATACATCGTAAAAACATTGGGGAACTTTGGGAAAATCGGACTGCTGGCAGTTCATATTATTTTTCCCTGCATGCTCGTGATCCATGTGCTGTTCTATTCAAAGGCTGGTACATGATGCCACTGTTTAAAGTGTATTAATGCAGAGGCCGAGGCACCGAGAACACGACTGATTCGTTATTTATTAAAACGGCTAGTCGGGGCACGCTCTGAAGCAGTCACGGGAACGTGTAGTATTCCATTCCTTACAAGAAGATGGAGCGATGCACTCGGTGGAGCAGCAGGACGCGGCTGAGGCAGCACACATGCCGCACGCACAATCTGCAGATTGAACAGTAAAAACACTCAAGCAAAAAAATTCACTCGCACACAACCTCTCATAAACCCCTTTCGCCCGGCTCAATTCCACCCACACACATGCAGGGTAATGCGGCAGCAGGCGTGATTAGAGCAGGATGCATGCGGCTGAGCCCAGCTGCGGCGAGCCAGCCAGTGGATGTGGCGTATCAGCCTCCCGGCCCGCTAAATGAAAACTAAATGAAAGGCTCTCAGATGGTGTGAGTGGTTGCGTAAGCGAGGCGCCGAGCAAGGTCCCGGGATAAGCTGATTACGTGGCGGACACATATTCGTTCCCCACATCCCTTGAAGAGCCGAGCGGCGTGGCTTAGCAGGGCCCCGTTCCTGTCTGCTCTGGCACCCAATCTGCTATTCTCTTTGTTCCACGTCTTCCTCTACTTCTCTTTTGTGTGTGTGTGTGTGTGTGTGTGTGTGTGTGTGTGGTGTGTGTGCTGCAAATTATCTCACATGCTTTCCCCCGACCGCAGGAGTCAAAGGCTAAATCTGCTGTGGATAGCTGTGGCAACGAGGCTGAAAAACATGTGCCACAATACACACATGGTTGTGCATATATGTTCACACACACACACACACACACACACACACACACACACACAAGCACAATGCTTCACATGGCTCAGCTTGGTGTAATGTGCACACCAAGGTTTCGCAGCTGTGAAGGTGAAAGCGACATGACAGCTGGGGGAGGCGAGGGAGGGGGAGGGGGGTGGGGGGGGGATTGTTATCCAATCGTCAGCGTGCGCCCCGCATGCCGCGCTCGCGCCCACTCGTGCGGTTGACCCCAACAGTAGCCGTGCCGCCACGGGGGTCACGGCTGACATTGCAGGCAGAAGAGGTGGCGTTCTACGGCGGCGCCGGGGCTCAAGGTGACTTGGTGATAGTTTTTTTTTTTTTTTTTTCTCCACGAGAAGAGGGAGAAGGAAGAGGGGGCTGATGGGAGAGTGAGGCCGTGACTGGAAATGTTCTTTAACAGGTGGTAGCACTTCGTCTGTCCTTTCCTCTCATTATGGGATATGCCTATGTTAGCGTGTGCGTGTGTGTGTGCGTGTGTGTGTGCGTGTGTGTGTGTGTGTGTGTGTGTGCGTAACACAGGGACTGTTATTGTACAGCTAATCCTCCGCTGAGGCCACAGCGCGTAAACGGAACAACTGTGCTCACCATGTGACTGACTCACAGGACCGAGGGAAACACAGCCTTCCCCGGTTTACATTAAAATCCGATCGGATGGTTCAGGAACAACATTTTTAACACAAAGGCTGAATTGTACGTGGACCACCCGTAAACATGTGCATACCTGCTCACACTGGAAGAGGAAAAAACTGAATCTTGACATGTTATATTCCATTTATTTAGTTCCAGCCGGCTGATAGTTAACAGTAGTCTCTCATTGTGCCATTAGGTGCTGTTCATTTCTCTCCACCCCCACAGCCGCACTTCTTATCTATAATAGAGAGGAGCGGCACTATCATCCCTGCAGTACAACTCTGGAGATGGTTCTGCAATGCTCAATTTATTTCAAGCATTTCCTCCAGTTTAATAACAACGTCACGGATTGGTGAGCAGGGTGCTTCCTCTCCAGCTGTAACCACACTGAGTCCTGTGCAGAGGGAATGAACAGAGCATATAGAGGACGAGTCAGAACAATGGGCACGATGCAAAAAAGATCAACGCAAAACTTGGTACAACATAATAATGAAATTTCATGTCATAGGGATGCTATTTGTTCCTGATATTAACTGATCATGGCATAGACGGTGAATTTACTATTTCCAAAGGGCTAAAACACATAGTTAGACTGTTATAAAAAAATAACAACAAAGAACTAATAAAAACGTAGTGTGATTTCCTTCACTTGTGTTCACAATTGCCCGTGGATCCCTTGTGTATCTTTTTGTGTACTAGATTATCTCAACCACTTTATTTGCAGAATGAGCACACCCAACATGTCGATCATTGCAGAGGAACATCGTTTTATATGGTGGGGAAATGGTTAATGGACTGTACTTGAAGAGCGCTGTTCTAGTCGTCCGACTACTTGAAGCGCTTTAACATTCACACATCAATGGAAGGGGCCATGCAAAGTGCCACCTGCCAATCAAGGGAAGAATTCATACACCGATGGCACACCCTTTGAGAGCAATTTGTTAACAGCCTTGCCCAAGGACACGTCTAAATAAACTAGAGCCAGGGATCGAATCACCGATCCCCTAATCGATGGACGACCCGCTCTGCCTTCTGAGCCACAGTCACCACAAGTACTGGACAAGAAGCAACAATCTCTGCTTCCTGATACATTCCTCTTTACAGACATTATATAAGATATATTAGAAAGACTTCAAAAACCGGTTGTAAGAAACTGTAATATCCGTCTATTACCGTGTATAATTGAGTGGATTGCCTTTCTTCGACTCATTGCATCTGACTCATGACTCATGAAAGTGAATATTTTGTCCTTGTTGAATAAAGATTGTCTTTCTGATTGCGGTGCTGGTGACATTTCTTCTGCTTCCTTTTTCCAATGTTGCTTTCGCCACGTACACCAACACCGTGTTGTGTGCTGTTTGTTACCTGCCGGCCAGCCAGCCTATTACCAGAGCAGTGTCACAGTAACAGGCCTTTATCCCCACACACAGATTCACATTCCCACCTACCGCCTCCGTTCATTACCACGGCCCCGCTCTGTGCCATCTGTGTCCAACTGGACAAAATAAGTTACTTGTTATAGGACGGGGGCTCAGCTGGCAGGTGGTTCTCAAGAGATTTGTCATATCCTCTTCCAAACAGGTTGACAGCACATGAGGCAAAGGAAGTCAGAGGTTCAGGCTGTCAGTTTTAGGAAATGAAAGTCGTCTTTTCTCCTGTTACGGAATTGTTTTTGTTTTTTCTTCTGATGCCCGATCCCAAAGAGAAAGCTTCATTTTTATCCAATAGTTATCTAATGACAGAAACCACATGGCGCCCACATCATATATTTGTGTTTTTCTGGTTGTGTGGTAATGCAGTCTTTGAAAAGTCTGATGACTTGTGGTGTGATCATGTACTGGCGAGAGGTCACACAAATCACATATGATGGCAATTAGCTATCAAACAGTATTGTTTTCTAGACAATTAGAGATGAAAACCTCTTCCTTAATGACTTACTGGTATTTGTAACTTCAGAATGTACGGCCGTTAGCAAAAGAGAAACACAATAGTTTTTATATGATTTGATAATATTCATAATTCCATTATTTCCCTTATCCCAGCCAGAAGTTTTTCAGAACCTGGCAACCTGAAAGGTGTTCTTATTAATGGCTAATAATGGACCAATGAAGCTGCAATTAATGATTTAATTAATTAATGACTGACTGTGATCCCTTTATAAAAGGAAGACTTAAAAAAAATATTTATGTCTCAAAAATATAGATAAGATACATAAGCATGCATGTTTGCGTACGCTTAGTTCTCACTACATCAATTGAGTGACACTTCAATTGGCTTCCCAGACTGAAAGAGAGTGAAGCGAGGAGGAGGAGGAGGAGGAGGAGGAGGAGGAGGAGGAGGAGGAGGAGGAGGAGGAGGAGGAGGGCTCTCAGTTGGTAGCAGCTGCTGGTGCAGATTGAGAGATAGCGTTTCAGATTGTTAAATTCCTCCCCTATACCCCCTCTGTCTTCTGAAGCACATCTGCGTGGAGGCCAGCAGGCCCGGGACCTCAACAATGGAGGACATTCAGCGGCTCAGATAAACTGTTCTGACCGCACCGGCATCACCGCTGTTATCTCAACACTCCCCCACCAGCACCTCCTCCTCCTCCTCCTGCCTCGGTGCTCCTACAGTACATTTACTCCTCCTGCTTCCTCTGTCCTCCACATCTCACCACCACCTCTGTATCGCCGCCCTTAACCCTAGATAAACCACTTCACCGCAGTCCCCCCTGTTATCACTCTGCTGTTAAACTGCAACACCAGGGCATTACTTTCTCTTCTTTTTGGTGTGTGGAGCTGTCAATGTGTCTTTGTTTCTAAGTTGATATAGTGATCATGTCATAAAAGTCACATTTTGCAATACATTGGAGTATTCACCTTCCCAAAGACAGTATTTTCAAATTAAAAAGTTCTTCCTGGTTCTTATAGATGTCTTTACACAGATCTCATTCCATCTTGTCCTTTATTTGCCGGTGGGCACGATATGCTTTAACAACGCTGTGGGCAACACAACTACGTAGTTATAGTTATAAAAACAAATCACAACTTAAGCATTGGACGTAACAATGACATCGTCAGGAGAAACATCTCCGCTGGTCTCATGGGGTAAAGTTCTGTGTTTGTTTCACTCCTCCACCATTCCTTCCTCTGAGCCTTTGTGGACTTTCTCTCACTTAACACTACGTCCACTGCTCCAAGCGTCTCATCATGGTGCCGATTGGTTTACATCGGAGTCAGTTGAAAGCCCGGTGCATCTCATACAGTCTCTAAAGGGTGCCTTGTGCTTCATATCGTAGTCTGTATATTGCAAGTGGTTCTAGTCATTGTGATGTCATCCGTTGGTTGGTTTTCTGCCTTTTTTGAAGCCTTTGCGCCATCTTGGTTGTTGGCTGTCTCTCGACACACGAGGTTGGAACAAAGAACAACTGAATGCCGAATAACTCATTTTCAGGCGACCAAAAAGGTGAACAATTCAACTTTCATGAATTGAAAACACACTTTGAAAGGGTTAAAGTTGACCAGACCGGACAACGCCATGGCAGCGACCTGTCAATCACACGGTAGCCATGCCTATAGCCTCGTCACTTTTCAGACCTGGAGGTTGCCACCTGGGTCAGTATCGTTTATACAGTAAGTGTCTGTATTTTACTCCCTGGCAAAGACCAGGCAATTGATCATGCTGTTTATTATGTTACCAATAATCAAATAATAGACCATAAAAACAGTATTTTGTAACTCTGTCATAATGTTCTTTCTCCCTCCTTAAAACAAAAACTGACGACCATAAATCAACCCAATTCATTCCATTATTGCCCAAAACTTCCTGAAACTAATCCCATTTCCTTGTTGTCAGCAGTAAACACATTGCATTCATAGCTAAATGCTCACAGAGGCTGAATACGGACTGTAACACTGCACCAGGCTTCAGGACACGGCCACTGCTACTGTATTTGCTCTGCTCCGTCAGAGCAATTAAAAACAGCCAATCAGGGCGGTTGGAGCTTCATTAACAGAATGCTGGATTACATGTATCAGCGTCAAAACTGTAATAAACCAAATCCTCCCCATAATGAGCACATTAATCCACACCACCCCACCCAATCTCCCCTCTCCCTGTTTGCAGTAATAAACCTGTAGAAACAGATAGAACTAGACTCCCCACCAACTACTGGAATTAGAATTTAATCACAGGAAGTTTCGTACAGATCACTGACTCCTTTGCAACATTTATTTCCTGATGCAACAGGGAAACTGACATAATCCTGCCGATAATCCGGCCTATGCTGTAGGTTAACAGACACTTAATCCTGAAGGGTGAAAGTGTACCCATTGGAGAGGAAGCAGAACACCGTTGGACACCAACAATGATGGACTTGGTAGTTCTATTACATTAATAAAGTGATCCATTTATTGCATCCATTTCTAAATGTTATCCTGTTATCACGTGACAAACATGAAAATCTTCCTCGGCAAACAAAGGTCATAAGCATATCTATGACATATTGATAGATTCAATTTGCATTTAAACTAAAAAGAAATGGATGATAAAAAATATCATACATTTTTCCAATGAATTACTCAATTTTACAACAATAATGTATGAACTCAATTTGAACTCAATCTCAATTTCAAAATGAGCTCACATACTGACATGCCGTGCCAGCCGTGACCCCACAGACAGACCCCTCCGTTGGTTGGACCTTATTTGACTCATCGGTATTTGCTAATTATTCTATTTAAGTTGGAAAATGAACCTATTGCTACATGTAAAAATAAATGTATGCATTTGAAAGATCTTTCAAAATGTAATTACTGATTAGAAATCAAAAGACAAAAGAAAAACAATTAGAAATCATTCAATTGATTTATTTTACTGCAAATTATCTTAACGCATCATTGGACAATGAATCAGTCGCCATAGTTAAAGTTAAATTCCTCTCGTCTTCATCTGTTCGCTGTTATATTCGCGCTTCTTTCCCCCACTTGTGTGTTTGTACACTGCGTGGAGGTGGCAGCACTGGAGGAAAACGAAACACTTTGTTTCCCCTTATCACCAGGCACATCATTACCAGAAGTATGCCATTTACCGCGTCCTCGTGGAGGAGAGCAGCGATACCAACGTACAGCGCAACAATACGAACGGAGCACATCGTGGTCCTTATTACCCTCGCGAGGCTGAGGGGGAAACAAACAAACAAGCAAGCTGCTGAAGTCTGTTTTTTCGTGATAAGTTCAATTGCCGTCTCAATCACGCGCCGCCATACGGATGATGGCATCAGCAGCTATTAGTGCGGAGCCGCTCAGCTCCTCGATCACGAAGGTAAATGGTGAAATGCAACCGCTCCATTGGGCCCCGACTCGCTTACAAAGGCCATGCCCTCGAACACGTTGGTTGGGGAACAATGTTTCCTATTAGGACTACTGTTGTCTCAGGGCCTATTAAACGCTGTTCCCATGACAGCCTCAAGTTTACCCAACAAATTCAAATCTGGCTCATGGCGAGAATCAAAGATTGTGTTGCTCGCAAGGAACGATGATGTTTGTTTGCGATGGAGTTCCTTTGGAGCAAACTCCAGAGCCAGTGCTATTCGATTAGCGCTTGCAGAATGCCAAAAGGATAATGAGGAAACAGCCAATTACCCACATTATGACCCTCTGCAGCATGACCGCTGCATAATCCGGGAAATTTACAGAGCTGTTTAGGGTGAAGCATGTGACTCCAACAGTTGTGTGTGAGGACATGCTGTGTCCTGACGTGTCTCAGCGTTTTGAACTTTTTACAGATAAGTTGAATGTTAATGTTCTATCTGCCGTTTAAAACGATGCCGTTGGGCCTCAGGGTTCAGACATGTACCCTCCACCCTCGTCGTTGTTTTTTTCTGTGGTGTTTTGCAGGTTTATTTTAAGCATTTTGTTTATGCTGGAGATAAGGAGAGGCTGTCTAAATCCTCTTCAAACCCTCCTGCCGCAACAGATCGACAGTGACGTTCCTCCCCAAAGATGTCATTTGGAGTATCATGGCAAATGGTGCTACATTAATAAAGAACACCTGTGATGAAAGGGTGATTCTGCTGCCAAAATGAGTGCTTAACATGTTTTTTAATGTTCCTGGAGCCTTCACACACGGCAGTTTTATTTGGGGTGAAATGAACAAAAACCAAACAACAAGACAAAGAGTCTAGAGCCATGCTGGCTGCTCTGTGAGGATGTACTTGAGTTTACATTTTAATGTTTAATGTTGATGTTTAGCAGGTATGCTATAATATCAACAATATTCATCACTTCAGCTTTGTTTATGCTCAAGAAGTACACTTTAAGTGTACGCAAGAAGTGAATAAGTGTTAGCAGCAAAACACCATGACCCAACCTCCTCCTTGCCAAGGAGGGTTTATAATACCTCATGTGTCATATTCATGTACATAATTTATCGCCAAGTATGAAATATAATGAAAAGGTCGAATCAAATTGGATGGATTCAATTTGAATCGGCAGGGGAAATATTGCTCAAATGTAGATATTCAAGACCCCCTGTTTCTAAAGCATTTAAGAAATGGTCCTCAGCTGCGGTCGCTCAAAGCCCATTTCCCCTCAGCTAAATATGTATACATATACATACATATGAGCAGAACACGTGGAGATAATGCCGGCGTGTGATGAGCATGCAGAAATATGGTTAATGTGCGTTACGCCTCACGCCTTCAAACCCAAAGCTGGACCCGTGCGGCCGTGTACACGTTACCCTGGATATTCTCAACAGGGGGCGCTGTGTGGCGACACCACCTTCCCAATACGGATAGATCTAACGCTTCCCCTCCTCCGATCCTTTCATCCTCTCCTCTCCTCATCTGACTCTGATCTTCCTTGCTTATCTTATTCAGGGAGGTCGCTGAATGACGGGGCCCTTTTGTGGGAAGGACGCATCGGAAGATAAAAGGCGAGTTTAAAACGCCGGGGACTCGGCCGGGGCGCCGTCAAATAAATTGGGACGACACCTCTCGGGTCCCATCAGACGCGATACCTGCTTCGTTTCGATATCCCCCGGTTCAGACGAGTGAGCGTCCACTGACGAAAGGTGCGATACACCTTCCTTGCAATCCTTGGAAAGATTCTAGTAGTTCCACTCTTTCTCTCTCTCTCTCTCTCTCTCTCGCTTACAGACATCCATCGGAGTTTTTTCTTTTTTCCTCCCTCAATCTCTCTCCTTTAATCAGCTCTTGGTGTGCTTATTTAGAGTGAGTGATTGCCTGTAATGTGCTCTGGCACTGAGAGGCCAGAACCCAGGCCCTCATTTAAAAACATAGATCTTCTCCCACCGCTATATCGCTCGCTCTCTAGGTGTGAGTGATGATCTCCATATGCCCCGGCTTCCCCCTATTCTCACCATTGAGGCTGTGCGTATTAGTCATGTCTGCATGCCATTATCACCATGTGTCAAGTGCACACCTGGTGTGTGTGTGTGTGTGAGAGTGTGTATGCCCGAATACAAGCATGCCTACATGTGTGTGGTTGTGAGGGTTAGAGTGTCCAATTATATATGTGTGTGTGTCAGTGTGTGTGTGTGTGTGTGTGCCCTGTTGCTGTCGCCTCACTGCCTCACTAGCTCAATGACTCACCTTCTTGGTCATTGTGGGCGTGGCTAGCGCGCCTGCAGCACGGAGAGGGAGAGGGACGAGCATGTGGATCAGCTGTGTCTCGTGAGGAGGCACAGCTGATCCACATGATCGTGGGATTGCGTGGGCAGGGGAGGAGCTATAAAAGCTCCCAGAGCCACGCAGTCAGGGGGAAGTGTGGTAGGCTAGACAGGGCATGAGAGATGTGAATGCCTGTGAGAATGCCGAATAAAAAGATTAAACGTGCCAAGGGAGCAGCGCTGGTGTCGTCATTCTGTGCTGAGCCTCTGGAGACCCCCGGTAGGAACGGACCTTGTTACAGTCATGTTCGCTTTTTGCCACAGCTGCTCACTGGTTGTTTACATTAACACTGTCTGCACCTCTCAACTCTCCTGGGCTACACCTCCTGACACACAAACTGTGTGCCATAGATGCACAGAGCCAGTGAGGTCTTAAGAGGAAAAACATGCACACAATAAAAAAAGACGCCACATATACGTATACCCACGTAAACGCCACTGCCAGTTGACATGGGACTAAGAGCGCTTTCACACTGGCACAATCCAAAGAGTCCGAACCCCGACTTTAGCCCAGTGCCTGGCAGCAATCTTCGGGTCTGTAAAGTGAAGCTAATGTAGAATTGATTTTAACTTGCATTCTTTCTAATGGCCATCAGGGGGCGCAAAACGATATCTAATCGTATACCAGTCTATGAGAAGATGTCCCTACCAATACCCTGATTTAGGACTTTAGTAAACATTGTAAACATGAGATCAAAGCAGGGCATGCTTTAGGGCGGGACTACTCTGTGATTGACAGGTCGCTTCCCAACCGATTTTCTAGCTCATGCAATTTAATTGTAACATTTTTGTTGCCTAAATAACGTTTTATTCAGTGTTCAGTTATCCTGAGCTCCATCCTCATGCGTCACTTCTGGTTGCAAAAAAAAGATGGTGGCAGACAAAATGTTGAACTTAAGGCTTCAGAATTCTTAAAAACGGTCTGTCCCTCGGGCTTGCTGACACCTACTCCAGAGCAAGGTTGGCCTCAAGATTGCGCTGCAAAAAAGTTTAATACAACGGACCTTCAATTTTATATTTAGTATTGCATTATTGAATCAATTTTACGATCATTTTGGAGCCTGTAGTTTGCTGTGCTGTTGAAATGTATTGCGTTATAATGTGAGAGGGGTTCTAATGTTTTGTCCTGCCCAATTATATCAATGACAGTAGGCGTAATGAGAGCGGTTGTATTAGAGTGCATTACTTTTAGTGAAGTGTACCTAATAAAATGGCAACTCAGTGGTCTTTGAGACAGAAGTGATACATACACTTTACTTTGAATCCTTTAGAAGTGATGCTCCACCCAAATGTGTCTTGCGAGTATCAAAGACAAGTTGCCTCTGCAAAGAGAATGGGCGTCATCTTGAATACATGTCAATATAAACTGCTGAAAACCTCTCCTGTGCTCCTGCACTCCTCTTCTGCATCTATCTGCATCTGTTTCTCACGTATGACCAAACATTGTCAGGTATTCAGAGGCAAACGCAGCTCACTTGGGAGGACCAAATGTATTTTATTAATAATAATAATTAAAAAAAAGATTGTCACGAATTAAGACTTTAATTCTGCGTTACCTCTCTCCCTTTGCTTTACAATAATTTGTATGGTCCTATTACACCAATTTATTATATTTCAAATATAGTCATACATTTTGCTCTATACTGTCAGGAAATGTATCTACTTGATCATTCTTATTATTTATCTTATCTCTCATCATTTTACCTTACAATATAATACAACTGGCCATATCCTGGGGATAACCCATACCTTACATGTAGAACTAAGGCCACTGAGTCACAGGGGGACACGCTGCTTCATTCGTGTCATTGCAAACATGTTCTGACTTGTGCTATGGAACACAGATTTTTTTTTAATTGGTTGATGTTCCACATTAGACACACATTAGAATGTGTGTATCCTGTGGTATCGCTTACATGAACCTTCCTCTTGCATCATGACTGCAGACTGACTGAACGGCTCCAAATGTTTTGCGAAGACACTTCAGAGCTGAAAGAAGTGACTTTCTCACTTTCTCACAGCAAGCAGTGCATTGTCAGGGAATTTCATCTCCAGAGCAGGAGGAGCCTTGTCACTTTATCCCGTCTAAAGAGCGTGTCTGAGAGCTTTGTACTCAGACATCGCAGGACTTCGACACCCATGGCTGCGGCTCTACTTTGTCAGATGCTCCCAACAAGTAGCGCCAGAGTGGCAGTCTCCACACCGAGACATGAAAGACACTGAACCACTACTGGGGTGAAGAGAGGGCTAAAACGGGACACAAAGAGATAGAGGCGAGGGGGAATGTTTTCAACATACACAAGCAGGAAAATAACAGAAGCATCCATCCATCCATTATCTGAACCGCTTATCCTGTTTAGGGTCGCGGGGTAACAGAAGCAATAGAGGCGCAAAAGCAGCAGGAGGAGGTTTGAGTTGAATTATTCCCCACTTGCCAATATTTTCCCAGAGTGTCCAGACTGGAATCACCTTGGATGCTTTTTCAATTTCTTTGTGGCATCATTGCTTTCTGTTAATGTCCAGGCTCGTTTTCAGTGTGTGCGGAAAAACCTGCTGGACATATAAACATGTTAGGACACACACACACACACACACACACACACACACACACACACACACACACACACACACACACACACACACACACACACAAAGAAAACTGAGATTAAAACCAGAGTTTGTGCTTGGTGGAAGGCCAACGAGTGGACGGCTATGGGATCAATCAGAGCGCAGAATGGAATCTACGGCTTATAAGCAGACAAACACACACACTCCCTCAACACACACACACACACACATGTGTCAACACACACACACACACACACTTACTGATAGAAATGTGAAATTGAAGCCAGCACCACCACACCCTGAGAATGTGCAGCGCTATACTCCCTGCCAGAGACCACATTTAATGAGACTGCGAGGGACCACTAGCTGCAGAGAGTCTACCTAGAGACAACACACACACACACACACACACAAACATTCATTAAGAACATACATTTTTCCCCAATGGATAATTACTCGCGGCTGCACGCAAATCACTATAGAAACGTTTGTGCATAGAGGCACTGCAAAAACTATTCTGTAACATAATCTGTACACTGCAGGTGAGCACATGGTGTAAATCAGGGGTATTCAACTAAAATTCCGCGAGGTCCAGTTCGAGAGAATTTCCTCATGCAAAGGTCCGGAACATCCCAATAATGTCAAATTTGTGCTATGATTTTGTGCCATATGTATTGAAGTAGCCAACAGTTGTATTAACGTCTATATGTAGTCAACAACTGACTGTAAAATAAATAAAGTTCAATTAATTAACATCTAAACAATATTTAATATTACAGATTTCCTTGAATAATTATAAATAATACATAATCTAATAATACATAAATTATCATATCTTATTTCAAGGCAAATAAAGGCTGGATTTAAAACAGAAAGCTTTTGAAAAACATGACTATATAAATTAAATTAAATAAATCATGTTAGAAAGATTAATTTAACTGAATTGTCTTGCAGCTTCAAATTCAGTTTATTCGGGCATCTAGTGATGTCAATCCAAAGAGCCAAGATATTATATCCTTGTTTTCTAAAAAGATAAATGTGTTTGCTTGGACTTCATCTGTGGTTATTAACCCACTTGTTTCAGCTCATTTCTCCTCTCTGTTAACATTATTGTTGGTCAGTTAATTCATGTGTTAGGATTCTGATCATATTAATTCATGTGTTAGGGTTCTGATTATATTGGCCTCTTAGGTTTATTTTTCTGGGCCTTAATCTCTGATGTGAGTCGGTCCGTTTGCTCTAAAGATCTGGTTGTGGGAATAATACACATTTAAGTCTGTCCATTCCTGGTTCAAGGCTCTGGTTAAGATGTCCACATTTCTCTTTTGGAGCGCCAAGTGAAATAACTTCTCTGACTCACGTACTTTTCAAACTATCAGGTCTCTCCCGTCGCTCCCGTGTGTGCGAATGTCTTACTCGAGTCGAGGGCGGGGCTTAACGCAATACACACATGTGATTGGTCGAGTAGGATCAAGTGACAGGATTTTCAAGGCGTGTGATTGGTCGGAGTGTTTCCTGGACCGCTGAACGAGAGCCGTAAAGGCAGGAAAAGCTGCGCCGGTGAAATAGAAGCGATCCACCAACAGTTAATAATTTGGTAATAATAATTGGTTTTCGGTCCAGGGTCCAGAGACAACGGCGTTTGGGTCCGGACCCGGACCGCGGTCCGCCAGTTGGTGTAAATGCTCTCATCCCACGGTGAAACTTTCTCGATGAGAACATGAAGCCGCACTTGCACAGCACAACAAGAGCATGTGCTTCATATTAATCTGAAGGGAAACAGCATCGTTCCGTGGTAATCACTTTATGCTCGAGGTAAATAAGCCTTGTGACTGTGGCTCCAAGTGCATGTCAGCTTGTTTGCCTGTGTATATCTTTGTGGTATAATCCAGGATATCATATGTGTGTGTGTATGCACATGTAATGTAGACAGTACGCCTATGCATTTGTTTGTACAGCATGTGAAAGTGGAGTTGTTGATGGAGCCGCTCACTTCGTCTCAGGGCAATTTAAAGGGTCCGTTCTCCCAAAACTGCTTGGAACTGTTCTGCGAACGAAGAAAGTAGTCCCTATGAAAAATGAATGTGTTTTGAGCATCATGCAGAATGATACGGCCGCTGTTACGGTGGAGTAACACCACACACTGCAACACTACATGGTGATTCTCGGAAGCTTTCGAGTCTGCCGTGTGTTCATACTTTATAGTGACAAAAGGAACACAATAATCTGTACTCAAAACAGTCCAAACATGTTTGCAGTTGCAAACTAGATCCAAACTAGTTGGATGATGATGCGTCTTTCCTGGAGACAACAAAAACAAATAGAACCATAAGGTTTTTTTCAAGTCAAGTGTTTTATCATTTCCTGGTAGTATGAAACAGTCCAGTGCACTAGTGTGGAGTTATTTTATATTAACTGCAAAAACAATGTGCTATAAGGATTATAGTACACACTGTATATAGCTATTATATAGTATGGAATTTCAACACAACTAAATGTAATTTTGACTCAAACAAAAATCCATTCAGCAGCGAGTGGTGGAGAGAAAGAGGGCTCAGGCTTGAAAGATGGTTGCAGTTGACCCCACGCTAAGTGTCCCGCCTCTCAAACGCAGACTGGCCAATTATCATGCAGGCTGTTTTTTTTTTTTTTTCGTTTTCAAGAAAAGTATCATTGAAAGTACTTTTAAGCCCTTTCCACCTCATTCCCTGCCCTTCGCCATCCGTCTTGCTACTGTGCGTCTCGCCTTCGCAGTCACCTCGTAACTCACCTGACATTAATTCCTCCCCTCCCGTTCTCCCTTCTTAGTCTTTATCTTTGGATTTTTAGATTCCAGCCCCCAGAAGTCATCCCGGGGCTTAGGCGCTCTGCCAGGACAGTGTTTAAATCTGTCTCTTCTCTTCTTGAAGAAGCCGTCCTCTGGATCTGCCCCACAGGCAGATGGAGAGAGAGAGAGAAAGGGAGAGAGAGAGAGCACACTGCAGATGGGTTTGGGTTGGGGGGTATGACAAATGGCAACGAGTCAGGAAATGGTTTCATATAGAGCCAGCATTATTCATAAAGTACTTAAATTGTAGGGATCTTGAATATTCATATACCTGCAAGTAACTGTGCAGCTCAGGGAGCTTCTTAGAGGCGCTGAATGTATGGAGGAGAGGAAGCTTTAGAGATGCCCCAGAATAAACACAAGCACTGCTGCAAAAACAGTGAATGCATCTTTTATGAGATCATTACAGATAAATGAAAAACAGATAAACTGCCACTAAGTTTTTGTTTGTGTGTGTTGTGGACTAAAGAATATAAAAAAGCTTTTTTTTCAGTATGAATGCTCTGTGAAAGTGTAGGGGTTACAACCCAGATGGCCTAAAAGAATGGGCTAATAACTTTCCTGTCACAACTGCTCCTCTCCCAAAGGATTGTATCACGGAGCGGGAGGAGAGGTTCCACATGGCCGCGGAAAAACCTCAACCGATCTATAAATTACCTCGTGGTCGGGTAAGCCAGGGGGCTGACGGCACTGATTTGTGCCAGCATAAGTCTCAGGTCCGTTAGGCTCTCTGCTGGGTATCCGTGTCGTTTTTCACCACATCGCTCTCTTTTTGTCAGACTGCTTCTGATTCTTTTTTTCCCCTCCCCTTTGTGTGTTTAACATTGGGGATTTTGGGTCTCTCTGCTGCTATTGCGGTTCATAGATGGCTCCTGCTGATATTTATTTTTCACTTGGTCTCTCTCTCTCTCTTTCTTCATCTCTCTTTCTTTCTGCCATGATGGATGGGTAGTCCACCGTAACCCGATCACCGTCTCCTCCCTGCATACCTGAATAATAACATGTATACGGAGGAAAAGTAGACCGGTCACTGTAAGGCTGTGACCCGGCTGTCTGTCCGGGGTCGCGACCTCTGTGGGACTTCAACTTAAGATCTAAACATAACTCGTGGGGGTGGCGCCCTGTGGAGGGGAGGTTGCTGGATTTGCTGTAGCAGATCTTCAGATGTGAAGGAGAGCGTCTGTCGTGGGTGGTATTTTTAACCATAATGCCCCAAAAATAACTTACAAATCATTGCAACACGGAAGTTGTGCCTGACTACAAAAGGCTGTTTTCTAGCATCATCCTGAAACTTTTACGAGGCGAGAAAACAATGCTCTCTTTGAAGACAGTAGCCTCTAATAACACATTGTATCATTTATTTTTCTCAGCATACACTAGAGGAATGATGTCATTGTGTGTGGCTGACTGATCTGTCGTCGTGGTAAATCACTGTGCTGCCTTTCACTCATTTACCCTCAAATAACCCCGCCTTTAAAGACAGACTAATGACTCGCCAATGTGGGTTGGCTTCATCCTGTGCTGTGACTAATGATGACCCATGGAGGCTCCGGGTGTCTCCTTTGGCTCCAGCCGGTTTGACCTCTGACCTCTGTGACATCACGGTTGACTCTGTGTCAGCACCAGCTGTTGGTGTAAATATTTATTATCTTTATAACTAATCACCTGCAAGGAGATTGGTTTGATTTGATGGAGAGAGAGAGAGAGAGAGAGAGAGACTAAGACGGATAGCAGGAAGAGGGATATTTATTTGGCTTGTGTCCGTCCTCGTGATGTATCGCTCAGCCTCGTGACTGTCAGTCAGACCCACTTTTAAGCCAGCGTGAAATTCATCTAAATGAGCTCAGCCATCGGCCCAGCAGGGCTTCGGCAACAAAGCAGATCCCACCTCAGCTTTTTGTGGGAATGACACAAGGTCATTCCCACAAAAAGCTGCAGCGGTGCAAATCATACAAGTGCATTAGCACTTTACAGGGAGATCACCAAGTACTTCTACGGTTTAGGGCTTGTTATGGAAATCCTGTCTATGCACTAGTGGTCAGATTCACGGAGCGTTTACTACAGCTGGACTTCATAGATCTCATATCTAAAACTGGATAACCTACGTGAGAGACTTCTTGCCAAAAAAACAGCATAATTAGTTTTTTATCGCACTGGTATTAGATTGGTACACAGTATCGTCCGATGAATAACTTTGGGTCAGTAAAAAACGATATCAGAGCATTTCTTATTGTTTTTAAGCGACTTGCTGTGTGTTTAGTTCTTCTTGACAAGCTCTTGCAGTCGTCCAAATAATGTTCGCCCCCTATCGGAAGTCTTTTGTTGCTGCGCAGGGAGTGTGGATACAGTGCTTTTGCATTGCAAACATCTGACCGAAGATTATTTGACCAAACAATCTACTGGCTGAATTTCACTTTTTTCATTTCGTTATTTTTCCTATTGTAAATATATAAAAGTATTGATAAGTGCAGCTTTAACCATATGGGTTGACTGAAAGAAGACGTGTCCAACCTGTCTGGCATTGTCCTTAGCAGTAACAAGGTGCCGTCATCGTAACCTGAAAGAAAAGCCCAAAACCAGTCCTCCTCTCTTCCTAGAACCACACAGATCTGAATCCAACTCCCCTCACCGCATCTTTCTGCGGCTTTCCATCAACATTCACTTTTACTGGAAAGTTCATTGACGTAATTGTCCACAACTGTCAAATTCAATTGATTCAATTCACGGAGCCTCATTGGAGCGCATGATAAAAACAGTGAAAACCATCATCGTTACCAGCTTTTCACTCGACATCCATTCTTTCTTGGCCCAGCTATTTAACAACCACGACGGTTTTATGACCATCCCTGCACTGTAATAGGCCCCTCATTGTTAAGAAGCCATGTGGCCTTGGGCTAGTGGGGATGGTGGGCTGCTTTTAAAGATGGATGTGGTGGTTGTGTGCTGTTAATATAATCGTCTAACGCGCGTCTGTGAGAATGTCGCCGGAGCCGGAGCTGGAGCTGCACTGTGTGTTTCTTGAGCCTCACTCTGTACCCACAGGTGAGAAAAATGCCTAGGAGTAATTTAAAAATATATTTTTAGGTGGATATATTCATTTTTCTTGCTGAGGGCTGCGGTCTTCATCTAAAAATGTAAAACTATCATAAAAAAAATATGTAGCGGCTTATTGGCGAATGCATCTAAGATGTCCTTTCATATGTGTGTGCTCCCCCCTTCCCCCCCTCCCCCCACCGCCCTCCTCCCCATGAGACCCATTCCCACAGAGCGCTTGCTATCCCTCAAAGCACTCAGCAGAGGGAAACTCGGGTACATGCTATAGCTCTATGTGTTGCTTCCCTCGACAAACAGAGAGACATTTGGAGAAGCCGAAGAGAATAACAGCATGGCCGACTCTTAATCGATCTGTGCTTTTCTGCTAACTTGTGCAGTGAAGCAAACGCTCAGCGGACTTGAAAGAACGAAAAGAAAGAAGAAGAAGAAAAAAAACTGGCCACCTTGTCCTTGCTGCACCTTCCACCTTCCTTTGCAGAGTTTTGTCTGAGTTTAGAAGACACTTCATGTCCTCAAATTTTTTTTTATTGCCTTCTCAGCTCCATTATTGTATCATTTTTGACTTTACAGAGAGACATATTTCAACCATGAACGTGTGTTTTCATGGAAATCCAATAGCGATAAAGAGACCTGACTGTACAGTCCACAGGCGCTGGCGTCTCCGGGTAGAGCGGAAGAAAAAAACCAAACAGATGCAGCCGAGTGTGCAGTCAGTGCCTCACGCAATGTGGACCTGCTGCTGCTGTCCCACGAGACACTGGACACTCAGCCCAGTACAGAGCAACAGGTTAGGGTACATTTTGTGTGTGAGGTCACATGGGTCCAGGTGTAGTGTGTGTGTGTGTGTACGTGTGAAGCCTGCAGGAAAAAAACCTACAGCATCAATATTGTAAAGGCAGTGGGTGGTATCTTAAGGACTTTTGCTTTTAAGATGTCACCTGCTGTAAATCTTCTTCTATTTTCTGCCAATGTTATTGGCCAAATGACAAGGAAGAATCATCATTAGTTGTAGCTTTTTATTTTACTGGCATGTATGAGACCTTGTAGTAATCCAACATTAAGCTAAAGAGTATATACATTTATACTGCATACATGGCAAATACATTACAATAGCGTCTTCATTGCTGACATAAAAACATGGTCACAACATGGTTTGTTACTGTGTTTGGTCCCAAGCAGCGACGCAATAAGAAGAGTAAGTGTGCAAGACACCTGCAGGAACACTTATAACATGTTGGGAAATCTGATCTGAGTTTGATGAGAAGATCAATACCAGTCTCATGCAGCTGTCTAAAAAAAGAACCTACACCGTCACTACACACTCACACTCACTAATCTGTTCGATGTGCACACAAACAGAAGCGTGGACACAATTAAAGGAGCAGCGACTTCCTGGAGACTTGCTGTCACAGTGAGGGCTGACAGGAAACCAGCACGCCTACCACGCAGCTCTCGGCCCTGGTTGCATGACACTCCCTTTGAACTACTTGTTATCACCTCAACTCTGGATCAAGACAGACACCTTAAGAAGATCCCTCATAAGATAATATGAACGTATCATCATCCTCAGTGGGTGTGCAGTAGATTCTTCTTGCATACCAACTATGGGACTTTTTGAGTCCTATATTTGGTATGCAGAAGAATGTGATGTAATAAAGTAGCAGTTTGTTTGCTTAGCATGCACCATATGCTCTTTTAAAAAAAAGCAATCACATGGTTTCGCAGTGATTATTATGATATCTGCTAACCACACAGTCGAGCACAATGTCTGGGTGGTTATTCGCGGCCCAATCACTGTTGTTTTCCGGGTGGGGGGGATGTCCAGATGTCAAACTGGATCACCGAATCCTCTTTGATCCGCCGTCGCTGAAGCGGCCCACACGGCTCGGCATCCACGGGGTCTATTTACCTCTCCAAGTGAGGTGAAAAGTGGCCTCATTTATAACAGCAGATTGTTTTGTCTGTGAGCTGTCAGGCCACGCCCGTCAGGCCGGCTGCTGGTCGCTGAAAAGGAAAGATGTGCACTCGCCAAAAGGACGCAAAAACATTCAGTCAGCATGAGTTCTGAAGATAGAAAATAATAATAGTCCTTTATTTAATCCCCATGGGGAGATAATTATCTGCATGTAACCATCCTTAGTCATGAAGGAGCAGTGTGCTGCCCCTAGGGGTTCAGTGTCTTGCTCAAGGACACTTCAACATGTGGAGACCAGGGATTGAACCATGAACCTTGCGGTTACAGGACATCCACTCTACCCATGAGCCACAGCCACCCCAATGCACATACACGAAAGCTGCTTGTGTTTTGAGAGAGAGACGAGGTTTGAAATGCAGAAAAAAAAGATTGTGTTTGCGCCGCGAGGCACCCGTGATCATACACGTGTGTGTGTATGTGTGTGTGCGGCTGTTTGCATAGATAACGTGCATATCGGTATCCCAGGCTCTGCTGGAGAGACCGGAGATTTGCAGGATTGAATGTCACCAGTTGAACTTTGCAGTCTAATACGTCTTGGTGAGTGAGGTAAATCACATGTGTGGGGGTGGCTGCTGTCAGACAGGTGCTGTTGAGTGTCCCCTTCCTGTCTCAGTGGTTCCACACAGCGTTCTGTAACCGCTGACCTGTGATGTATGCTCTCTAATCCCCCCTGAAGCAGCACATCACCCCCCCCAACACCCGTGTCTCATCGACTTCCTGCCTCACTACTACAAGACAGCTTTTCAGTATCAGATTTCTTCTTCCTCTTCTTCTTTTTCTCTGTGTGTCACAGTGGGACGCTTTCAAGATTAACGCGTCTTATTTTGATTTATGCAAGTGCAGCACGGACAGAAAAGAGATAGCGACTCTGTGAATTTCAACACGGAGGCCTCGCTGCTTAATCTGCGTGCCGCCGCCACACGCCGCAGTGGGCTTATTGCGGCGGGAGGGGGCCCCCGTTTACGACTCCACCACACGGAGGGCATTGTCCTCGAGCCGCACGACAGGCTTTTGTGTTTTCCATTACGCTGATACGAGGTGGAGTGGAGTCTGAGCGTTGCGCCGCTGTAATTTGAAGGAACATCCAATTTCATTCACGGATCGTGATGTACGGGGCTTCTTCGCATGTCTCACGACCGCATGTCTGGTATTCACTCCATCAGCTCCTGAGAGCGCTCTCTGGTTGTTTCAGCAAAAGCGCTACGTTTCACCAGCTAGCTGCTAACTGTGTCTGTCTGCAATGGCCCCGAAAAGGAGGATGTCTTTGACAGTCAACCCTTCATGATAAAAAGCAGAGCTCCAGACACAACACGTCTGCTTCCAGCACGCAGTGAGGCGCAGGTGTCTGAGTCTGAACTGTCACTTTGTGTGTTATGTGTGCTTGAAATGGGGCTTTATTAGAGTCCCCTGGGTAACTATTGGTTTCCTTTGTCAGATCCATCACACCGATGGGAGGTCAGAGGCTTTAGGATTAAACTTACCACCATACACACACACACACACACACATTTCTCCCGTATTGCCGTATAGATCGGCCCCTACGCCGCCGCCATCCAATCGACACCACCTAAGAGGGATCCCGAGGGGCCTATGCCGGTCTCCCTATTCATTCGCTCCATGTGTGACATCGATAAAATGACCTGCATACACTCAAATGCACCTTTCTGTCGCTTCCAATTTCCTGCCTGACTCGCTGATACAGCGCAGGCGAGTGGGAGTACTGTATGAAGACCAGTGTGCTCCGTGGCTTACAGAATACCGATTCAGGATCACACCCAGCTTTCAGAGTTAATTTGTGAATTAAATGAGGTTATTGTTGGTAAACCACGGCTTCCAGCGTTTTGGCATCCACGATTAATATATAAAATAGATGTGATTGTCATTTCAGTAACCCAATGAAGAAAGTAATGTCCCCCCTATAGTTAAGTCCCTCCGCTGATCAGATCTTACATGAATATCCACATCGGAAGCAAGATGTGAGCAATCCTCACTGACTCCGTCTTCCAATAACGAAGAAATGAAGAAATCAACAGTAACACATATTGATTCATTGATTTCTTTGCCCACCATGGGGAGTGAGGGGCATCTGCCGGTAGTGAAACAGGCGAGCTCACAGACAGACGGGGATCCCTGATCTGTCAATGTAACAAGTAGCCTACAGCGGGATATTCGTGTGATTTTAAACAGCGTTACTAAACAGGCTCGAGGGAGAAAAAAAACGACAAAAAAAAAACAGAGGGTCTGAGTGAGAGTGAAGGCGGTTCTAGGGGCTGTGAGGGTAAATATTCAACTGTGGTGATACGTTTGTTTACTGTGCTACAAGTTCAGTTTAATGGTCACAGGAATGAGACATTGAAAGCAAAAATACCATAAAGAAAGCGGTGCGCATTTTACGTTAGTTGGCTTGGCATCCGTCTCTTTAAACGTTAGGAGGTAAAACAAATAAGAAAAAAAGACTGACTCACATGACGTCTGGCTTTTTCCACACTGGCCTTACAGAGCCAGGATATTGGTTTGAGCGGCTTTTTTCTTCCGTTTGATCAGAAGCCACCGGTGAGAACAGATGGAAAGGGAGAGGAAAAGGAGAGAAGGAAGGAGACGGATGCAGGAAAAAAAAAGAACTGCAGTAATATTTTGAGAGCTGCGGGTGATCCAATACGTGCTGAAAGGTTGTAATAAATCAGTACAAATCGACTGCAATCTGTTGGGATTCAAGCAGATGAGCCGCGAGAGGCTCGGCTGCTGCTTGTCCTGACAGGGCTGCTCACTGAGGGCTGTTTGAGACACAGAGAGCTGAAGAATACTGGAAAAGAGCTTTCTGATGAATAAAAACAATTATTATTTTCAGGGCAAAATTCACAACAGGAATCCTATTATGTTATCAGTGTTGTATAACGTCCACGGCGGCATTCCCGCGACAGGTGTGTAATCTCAGGAGAAGTGAGATTACCCGCTGACAAGTCAGTCCGTCAAACCACAAAACGTCGGCTGGAGTCTGATCCCTTCGGATTCATTTTGAATGTCTTTCTGTTTTGATTTGAATCTGTTATATGAAACCCTCCCCCCCCCCCCCCCCCCCCACCACAATCACAAACATACGAGCACCCCACATTAAAACACACACATACACACACACACACACACACACAAAACAACCTCATATCCTCATATCCCCACGCCTCCACCTCCCTCGCCCATCCCGCCACATTGTATCGCCGTCCTCTCCTGGAACGGCCTCATCGTGGTCTGTTCTCATTCTCCGAGATGAGTAAACACCTCGGCGTCCTGCTGTCTGAGGAATGATACGATCCACAGTGGCTTCATTATCTACTGCTTTCGGCTTAGGATTTAACTTTTTCTTGGGGGGGGGAGAGGGGATAGGCAAATGTTTCTTGGATTATTTTTTTCTGAGCTAAATCGTCTTTCGTTGCTAACAATGCTGCAGAACTGCACGGAGTCTGAATGTTCTCCTGATAAAGATCTCACATCCCAGAGCTTGGGAGCCCTCCGAGCACCGCTCCGATACCGGTGCTCTCAGTGACCAGAGACATCGGTTTTGTTTTTTCTGAAGCGTTCTCCCTTATTGACAAGCTTTGTTCAACATTGAATTAAAACCAAATGTGACTTCAGTGTTTCAAAACAACTTCTTACTGCTGCAAAGTACATTTTTGGAAATGTTAGCTAGCCACAAAGGCCCTTCACATGAAAGGGCCTTTATTGCAAATCATAATTTTACAAAAAAAACGACATCTAAAAGTCTTGTCCATCCGACAGTCCCAAACCCAAAGATACTCACTTTATTTTTCATAGAACTTCTATAAATGGATTATTTCCACAACAATATCATGTGTTTTGTCACAGGGTGAGGTTGAGGACCCAAACGCAGACTCGGACAAGGGAAAATAAAGTGAAATGGAGCGGGGGACAAGAGGGCGAGGGCGAGGCAGAACAAAGCAGGGAAGGCAGAGAGCGTGACAACGAGACGATGATCCGAACGGCGGGCACAGGAAGTAAAGGTGAGTACAAGTAGTATAAAACCTGTTGGCTTAAACTCCCAAACACGTGGCTGGACAACAACCTACCGGAGGCTGCAGTATCGAACTGGCAATGACTGGATAAAAAAAAAGCGGGGTAGATAATAGGTGGCGCTATTCCAACTGAAACTCAACATGTAGTTCTTGTGCTGTGGTGTAACGTCAGATGAATTATGGAATTTAAGGTAAAGCCATGCTTTTTCTTTTCATACATACATGAAAGTTAACTGAAATCCTCGTCTCATTCACAGCCTTTTAAATCAGTCGACACATTTGATAATTACTATTTCAGAGTGAATAGGGAATGAACAAAATGGAAGTTCTGTTCATGTGTGTTCCCGTAAGCCTCATTCTTTCTCCATCACACACACAAAAACACACACACCACCCACTCGCCCACTTTAGGCATGGCCTCTAAGGCCTTTAAATAGCTCTCTCTCTTCTCTCTCTCTCTCTTTTCCACTGGTCCATCACTTAAGGACACAATGTGCACGAGGTCCAGTGAGCCCGCTGAATGACGGCATATTTGCCAGCGTTTCTCCTCTTCTCTGCGAGAGTTTGAAGTGGCTCTCCTCCTGGGCCGTGTTTGCGTCTCCTCCGTCGTGGCCAGAGAAAGATTAATCATTAATCAGCCCTCCCTCAGTCCCAGCGCCATCTGTGTGGGCTCGTCCTCAGCCGAAAAAGGACCCCGACCGTCACAACTTTTTTCGTTTGTTTTTTGTTTCGTGCTAGAAACGGTGTCCGTAATCCGTGCTGGACATTTTGATTCAAGGGCAGGAAATGTTGAGACAGGATGGAGGACGCAAAAACCTGTTTGACTGTTATCTAGTGTGGAAACAGTTGACATTTGCATAAGTGTTTACCTCAGAACGTGATTAATGAAAACTCTTAAGCTGGGATTTACTGCTACAAAGTTGAATAATCTAATTATCCCAGCAATGCGTGCATATCAATATTTTCCACTATTATTTGGATTCGCGTAAGCCTCTGTTTTAAAATCTTTCCCATGGTAAGTTGGTTTAAGTCACAATGACATTGCAGTCCTCGACATTGGTACTGTTGATTTTGTGCGGCTGACATCAAAAGTTTATTGCACTTGTTCCACGAGGAAAACTGGAGCCGCGGTCTATTCAGCATTTAATTACAGCCGGTCATCAACTGCAGTGTCACTTCCTGGTTTTACTCATTAACCGTGTGGTGTGGGTGGAGTTGGCCCTCGGAGGCCCCGCAGATCGGGGGAGCAGAGTGCCACGGCCCCACAGCTGCTTTTCCCATTCTCGTCTACCAAGACTCTTGGCTTCATTTCCTGCGGGCCTCGCCCCAGGACACGTTCGTCTGCTATTTCACTCCTGGTTTTCTATCCCTTCTCGTTCCTCTCCGGGTGTTTGTTTCTCCATGCGTGACTCTTCCTGTGTCTATTTTTCCGTCGTTTACCCACTGTTGTTTCTGCCTTTCTTTGTCGCAGTTGACACAGACCCACCTGAACCTCTCAAATCTCTGCCGTCCGCCAGAACAAAATACTAATCTGTAAAAATAAGAACTGAATGTAAAGCAGCATTTATAACCAAGCAATGGGAAATTACTTTTTGATGGAAATATGAACGACGCGCCTTTAAGCGCTTTATTTTCATCAGGCCGTCGCTGTTGCCAGATTTCAACATTTAAGTAGCTGCAAAACTACAGTAGAAAGGTATTAAATATTAAACTTCTGACCCCACGGAAGTGCATGCACGTATGTGTGTGTGTGGCCCCCTTCTTTAGCTATTTAAATAACTTAAAAGCATGGTTCATCAGCAGGTCAACCTCGAAAAAGACATGGTGATTTATGGTGTCTGCAGGAGGAGGAAGGAGGAGGAAGAAGAAGGAGGAGGAAGGGCGGTGGGGGCATCTAACACCCCATGCAGAATGGGGTGTTTTGGCAGCCTGCATGTTTGGTGCCCCTGCCGTGACAAACAGTGTTGACGGCATGGATAAAAAATAGGCCAAGGTGCTTTCATGAACACGGAACTGTGAAAAAACAACCAAACGGAGATTTTTACAGAGGCTGCATCCCACTTTCTTTCATAAACCGCCTCTACCTTTTTCTCTGCTCGTCTACGACAACAAAGTGTAACAGTAACTTCTTAACAAGTCTCTGTCAGACGCACAGACAATTTAAATATTATTTAGATACACAGGATGTTCCACACATACGTTTAATGGCCTAAAACTGAGTCAGGTTCACTGCCCCCCTACACTCATGCAATACTTTCCTTTCATCTCGGCACTCGCTTTAATCTCAATCACTCCTGATTTCCTCTCCATTTCCTCCTTTCTTTTTTCCTCGACTGGCCCGCTCTTATGCTCATAAATCTGTCACGCCGAGGTCGATTAGTCTTGACGTTCAGTGCAGATATCCTAATATTTGTCTGTGAAGCGATACCGCCGCCCAGGCACTCTGTACTATCACAGGCGAAGAGTTAGTGTGGGTGACATCCAAGATGTCAGAGACACTTCTGTAAAGAGGAGTCATTTGTTGGGAGACACTTGTGGGAAAAAAAAAATGTAATACTGCAGTTCTGTTTGGAAAAGACAGTGGGGTGTTGTAACGTTTACGTCGCTTGCCATCTAGTTCAAATTCTAGGCCACTGCGGTGAAGATAAAATGTCCGCCTGCGTATGAAGGTAGATTTGTGTTTTTATTACGCAAACACAAAATAAATGTTTGACATTTCTTTTTAATAAAGACACAAATCTACCTTCATATGTGCAAACAACACCCCAGTTCAATGCAAAACATGAAAGGGAATCATACGTGCTGTTAATTAACCACAGCTGTTAAATACCTGGAGCCGGTTGCACCGCATTTATTTCTGTATGGTAAATCTGTAGCTGAAGCTAGTAGTTGCATTAGCTTAGCATAAAGACTGGAAACGGGGGCAAAGCCGAGCTCTATCCAAAGGCTAGGTTAGCTTGCTAACGTATGACCTGATTAGAGTGAGCAGTAATAGGTCATATGGTGGACGCACTTGACATGACACTTGATGAAATTCAGTTTGTTAATTATGGGAACGGGGACAATTTCAAACAACACATCACTAAAATAACCCAACACACTTCAAGTTGCAAGACATTTACTTGATAGCGCTGTGTAATAATGAATCTTGCTGCATTTCTTGGCACACATTAAACTGGGTAGCCGGTTGAGGCTGTGACAGTTGCTTCTGGTTGGGCATTGCCCTTGAGTAGTCAGCGTCGAGGGCAAAGGACCTGAACAAGTTGTGTGACGGGTAACTTGGCGAGCATGGACCCCCAGCCAATCGTAGCGCTTAAATAGGGAGTGTCTTGACAAGAAAAGCAGTGGGATTCACAATAGCACCGGCTTGGTCAGCGTAATCTGAGAGTCTACCTCCCACACAATCAAAATAAATACGGATAATAACATGAATATTTCCATTTATGAAGGGTTAGTTGTTCAATAATTGTTTCCCCCCTTGACACTGCTACAGTGATGCCATCATTACTTCTTGTTTAAGTAGTTTATAGCGTCTGATTGGACAGTGCAGACGTTACAGTGTTAATCAGCTAAGATATGTCCTATATGTTAACCCACTTTGGTAAATTACTAGTTTTAAGCTAGTTGCTACGAACTTTACGAACAAAGTTAGTGAGGGATTTATAACCTGATCATGAAAATGACTATATTATCAGCTAAAATTCACTAAAATACTTTATTTTTCACAAATGTATTGCCTTTTCATGTAAAAAACACCTCATTGTTTTGGACAATTTCCCCTGAGATAAGCACAGCTGCTCTGCAAAATGAGTAAGCAATTTTTGCATATTTTCCCAAACACAAATCATGTTGACACACTTTTGGTCCAAATCATTTCCCTAAAAACACAATGAATATATCAGAGTATATTCAGCGCATAAATATTTAGATAAATTTTGGTCTCCACCCGTGGGCCTGTTTACCCTGTATTTTTGTTTTCCTCTCTGGATGCATCAGCTCAGTGCTTCTCCTATGGGCCCAGTGTTTGATGTGGAGTAAAAGGCTCCAGGAGTTTATGAATGAATATTTTAAAAAGGGATTCAGTGAGGCGGCGAGGCACAAAATGGTTCCTCTGTCCCCTCTACAAGCCAGTCAGTCATCCTGCCGCGAGCCCAACTCTGGTATCTCATAAAAGCAAAGCTGCATCACTCTGCTGGGAAAGGGAAGCGGAGTACAGCAAGGTCCTGTGTGTGTGTGTGTGTATGTGTGTATATATATATATATATATAGGTTGTGTGTTCAAGAGAGAGAGAGAGGTTTGAGGGCAAGAGCTGACAGACAGAAGGAGTGTGAAACAGAAAATAGAAGTTCAGGGTGTAAAAAAAGCGCCAAGGAAAATGTGTGGGCAAGAGTTTCTAAAATGGGAGTTTTATTGTGTTTTTATGTACTTTTTCTTATGAACCACAGTCCATAGCTGGACTTAGGTAGCAGCCGTTTAACGAGCACCAATACTGTTTCTTCCCCGTCTGCTCCATCATCGATTTTGGAATGCAGTGTTTGAGGTTTTTTTTACCCCCTGAGCTGATGAAGGAAGTAGCTAACGAGTGATCCATCTCTGTACCAAACGGGCAGGATGTTCAGATCGGGTCGGGAGTGACTCACGCTGTTGTTCCTGTGTAGCTTAAAATATTTTGATAAATGAGCTGAAACATGACATGAGGACATGACATCGGATCAGTGAAAAGCTGATTCCACAACTGGCGGCTGTATCGGACCCGTATGGGTTGTCTTTATCCAGTCTTTATCTAGTGTAAGTGTGGATCGGTGTGCAGCCAGAACCAGATGGCTGCTGGAGATATTGCTAAGCCTAATGTCTCCTCATGTCTCCTCAGCCCTTGAAACTTGAACTACTTAACTACTCATCTGTAATCCGCCACAGCAAATAGGCCTTTACTCCCAGCAGTAAAATGCTGAGCATCCTCTCTGGAACTGTGATTGTTTTTTTGACACTACTCTTCATGCCCCACTTTTGAGTGAGAAAGTTAAGCCAATCTCGACTAAACACCAGGTTAAAAATATGATGTAAACTTTTCGCAATAGGAACAACGGTGCCAAGGGTGCTCAGACTTTGAGCTGCAGTCTCCAGGATTTCCCAATGCAGCCAATGTTTTCTGTTCTCCCTGTTGCATAAGCACTTGTTAGCCAATCCTGGGAAACCTTGCATCCAGCGCGAGGCTGGTATCAGTGATCGCTCAACGCAATATGATCTCTGCTCGACTCTGATTGTTTTGGCCGCAGTGCCGAAATTCCTCTTTGTGTGGTTCGAACCGGTCGCTCTCCATTCGTATGGAGGAGGTAGAGAAGGAGGTGATGGTGCTGTAATGCAAGTTGCATCGAGTCTGTGTTTTTTTCCACGTTTGGTTTGTTCTGTGTAGCTACAGTGATAACATCAGAGGAGTGGATGTTGGATTGTAAGAGAGGGGGACTGGAGCCGGTTTTGAACGACCATTATTTAAACCATTCACATGCTGAAATAATGGAAGATTACAATAACAAAAAAAAACCACTGCTTTATTTGGGTCACAATGCCAACTTCAGTGAGTGAGATTTGAGTATTAGATGTATTATTATTTATATACTTTTTTTGTTAGTGGAGATCAGCTGCCTTCCACTGCTGCTGCAGAAGATTATCTTGGGGAAATCCCATCCCTCAGGTCATTGTGTGCTAAACGTTCTGAAATTGAGTTGAGACCGGGAAAGCTAACTATCTCTGAAAGCATCGCCTCAGACATCTCAGGGGAGGCCAGGGCCGCCGAGTGGGCAGGCGTGACGAACATACACAGCACAGGGATGCTGTTTTGTTGGGTGAACCACCATGACCCCCCTCCCGGCTCAGGGTCATGGCTCGGGAGTGATGCTTTAGGATTTTTCCTGATAGAGAAATATACAATAAATATACATATATATACATTTATTTATATATATATATATATACACATTTATATACATAAATATATATATATATATATATATAGGTCTGTGAAACCAAAGACACTAAATATGTTTATTCCATGCAAACACCATTTTCCAACCGCTACACACCACATTTGTATGTTCCCAAAACGAACACTTTGTAATCCCAGTGCCGCGGTGAAGGCGAGGTCGGTGGTTTACAGTACATCAGTGCATTTTAAATTAGCAGAGTATATAAATGTCTTTCATCTGAGTCACCGGCCAATACCACGGGGCAACATTTTGAGGAGAGATCAATAAGCAGCTCGACCTTCATCATGGACAGGGGTTGGCTGAAAGGAGCAAATCGATGTTATAGCTGGCTCTGAGCAAACGGGTAATGATAAAAAACGCTGCGGGACACAATGTGTCGCGCGATTTGCTGTGAGAAATATGACCTGTGTTTGAATTGACTGAGCATAGAACGCTTTAATGTGTTTATTAAGATTGCAATCAGTGATCTTGACGGATTTTTACAGCTTCAAGAGGTACAAAACGAAACTTGGGCAGGGGGTGAAATAAACAAGAGAAACTCCTGAGCATATGTGCTTCCTCTAACATCAATAGGGCGGGTCATGACTTACCTCAGACTGAAAACCAGCCTTTCTGACTTTGCCTGCATTCCTGCTGGAAAAGGGACCGTACGAAAGTGATGACACATGTATTAAAAATGTTAAATCATAGCTTTATCAGCTACAGCGCAGTGGGTCCAAAAGTGTCAGCCTGTCTATTCACTGGAGCCCCCTTTTGAAATATGTATTCATCATTTACAGCGGCACTCCTTTGCAGTCGCGAGGAACAACTTTAAATCTCTCTTGATTTAGCAGAAAAGCCAATTTTTGAGAGCGTGAGATATGATCAAGCAGCGCATCCCCCCCGACCCCCGAGCACTTTGTCCTGGTATTCATTTGAGAGCACTTGAGGTAGATGGTGTTTTTCCTCTTAGTTTTCTAATGACGCCTCGTAAAACCCTGCTGATTTCTCTAAAACGTTTGTTGATTAGGAAAACAGGAAGGCAGTCATGCCTTGGTGCATTAGTTATCCGGCGAGCCAGGGTTAAGGTACGCACACCGCCCCGAGGCAACGCTCATTCCATACGTACACAACGCAGCACTGTAAACAAGTGCTGACACACACACACACACACCTACACTCACACACGCACGCACGTTCGTTCACATGGAGCAATTAAGAATGTGCACAAACTATAGATGAATTCACAAGCTTGGAGTACTCCATGCTGAGTATTCCCAAACACACACACACACACACACACACACACACACACACACACACACACACACACACACACACACACGCACACACACGGAGGTGTGATCCGCCAGGCGAGGCCGCTCTGTGAGAAAACAACTCGCAAAGCAAACAGAGCCTCACAAGGAAAGCGCTTGTTCCGAGGCCAGAACCCAGGGCAGCGTTGCTCGCATCTCCGTGAGAGGAGAGAGTCCAGACTTCGACGCGATATAGATGCACGAAAGAAAGAAGAAGATGTCGAGGGAGCAAGAAAGAAATCTGAGAAGAGGAAAATTAAGATGAGAGCACGCGGGGGGCCGATAGGATAAGGGCTCCGAGAGAGGTGGCGTGGAGGGTTTTGGAAGACAGCTGAAGATGAGAGGCGAGCAGCTGAACAGGGTGATGCTCGAGGGAAGTCTTATTTTATGTTTTATGAAACGCTGCTTGCTCATTTCAATATTGTCCACAGGGATCGTCAGTTGTCTCGGTTGAAGACTTTTTGGCTGGAATGCGTATCTTAGGCTTCAGTCTTTCAGCATAACATGTTGTGTGTAGCCAATCAAGCATGTATTTTCCAGTGTACGGCTTGTATATGAGTCAGTTGACACATTCAAAAGTCGGCCGGAGTGAGTCGGCGTTTTTAGCCAACGTTAGCTTCAGTAGCTAGCCATCTGCGACAGAAAACAATCGGCCAGTGACAGTTGGCTGGACATGAGAGGCTGCTTTTGTCTGCTTCTTCACAACTAAAGTTATACTTTGTTTGGTTCAGACGAGGGTTTGAGGCCTGGGTACAGCGAGCAGTGACGCAGGGCATCAACGCAGATCACACCGCGGATTACTTGTCGCTGTGATTGCTCCGGACAGTGAGCGGCTACGCTAGCACGTGGGCTCACTCAGACGTTACGCGGACTTTGCTCTAGGGTGCCCCGTCCGACCGAGTTTGACAATTGCGTTCTCACACACACACACACACACACACACACAGCTCCTCTGTGTAACATTTAGACAGGTTTGGGGGTTCAGTTTAGCCGTCAGTTGAGTGGAGCTGTAATGTGAACTTCACAACCAGAAAACATACATGGAGAAGGTTTTACTGCGATCAGTTCTGGATAGTTTCCCGCTGAGTATTTGGCATGTGACGTTTTTGTGTTTTGACTTTTTGAAGCGACTGTGCAGAAGGGCCCCAAACCTTGCTATGCTTTCTGCAGAGACAACAATGAGCCATGAGGTCTGGAATCCAACATGTTTCTCCACCGCTCTCTCTCTCTCTCTCTCTCTCTCTCTCAACACTTCCATTTTCCCTCATGCATAAGCAGACCGTTTTGAGAAATGTGAGCTTGTTTTGCTTTATGATTTGCAATTTGGTGTCTTATTGACACGTTGCCTCCCCTGCCTCAAGAGAACCCTGTGGACAGCGTACTTCAACAATGCACGCCGCCTCGCACGTCAACGGTAAAAGGTCGGTCGAGGCCGTATATGGATTTTAAGGACTGGCTTTCTTACTCTTTTTTTTAATTTTTTAATGAGGCTACTTTAGGACGTTTCCAGCTCAGCCCACTATGGATTTCCACTCTATAGATGGGAATCTTGCCTTAGCATCCGTCCATGAAAGGCCAGCTGCTGCCAAATGTCATAATGACCGCCAATGAAAACTTGAACATGAACTGTCTCTTGGACAAAGCCGATCTTTTGTTTTTGCGGACAGAAAAATACCCACATGTTCAGTTATGACATTAATTTGCTTATGTTTGCGAGGAAGCGATTCTTCTTTTTCTTAAATTCTTGCTCTGTTTGCCGCTTAATTGCTTTCCCCTGTAAACCATGATAATCGTGTCGGACACTTTTTCCAGTCTGGAAAACTTTACTCTGATTGGATGTTGAGCTGCCCGAGTGCCCCGGTCTCTGCTCTGTTCTGTTGCCATATACATTTTGGGTTGCTGTGATGCCTGGCAACCGGCCTGCAGGACTAGTTGTTTATGTAGGCTACGAGAGACCTGCCAGCTCGAGGTCCTGGAGCTGTAATGAAACGCCATACTCAATATTTCCCCTCGAAATACAAATAAAAACAGACGTCAATAGCACTTTCTTAAACATCCAGAAATCATTCCTTTTTGCGTTATATGTTTGCTTTATAGGCCGGCACATCGCTCACGGAGACATGTTTGTTTTGTTGATGATGCACATTAAAGAGGCATTGTTCTCACATTTTCAAATGGCATCCAGTTTTCTGAGCTCCCAGAGTTCCCTGTCTGTTCCATCTCTCCACTAAGCATCTGTTAACCATCAGGGCAACACCACTTCAAAAGCGATAAACTGGAATGAATAAATAGTCAAAGTACAAAATGGCGGAATTGTAAAAAAAAAAGGAATAGTTATTTACCATCTTGACATTGTTTGTAGAATGTACGACTTTTTTGCTGTAAAAAAAAAAACACGAGGGAGTTTGTCTACGAGTCATTTGTCTTGTGAACAAATGCTGTATTTGGTGTGTGTGTTACTATTAGTATGTGTGTGTACGTCTTTGTGTGACAACAACCAAGACCACTAAGGAATTGAATTTGGAAAGAGTGCCTTATTAATTTCTTTTTCTGCAAAATGTGTCCATATATACTAAGAACTACTTCTGGGTCCAACGAAATGTCTTCTGCTTATATGTCACTTGATAATGTGATTTTGTTATTGCTCTATAGTTCTTCTTTTGGTAAACCATAATTGAGTTAAAGTTAGCCGATAGTTTTGACTTATTCTCCTGGGTTGGGGGCCACGTGTGTGATATCTACAAATCTGTAGCCGGATCTGGACCTCCAGCTTCTGCAAGACACCCTGCTCTCATTGAGATCCAAAGCGACAGATTATCTCCGGCATTCCACATCTGGAAGCAGTTGAGCGCGGAGGAGCTGCTTCTCCTGAGAAATATACAAATATGTAGGACAAAGTGCACATGAATGGAGGGGATGTGGCTCCTTATACTGTATGTCATAGAATCTAACTGTGTCCTCGTGGGCTTTGAGCTTTGGGGTAAACATGTGTATTGGATTTCTTGATTTATCATTATCAGGAACTAGCTGCACTATGTATCGTTATCTGGGCTTTACCTTTATTACAGTTGTACGAACATTGTATTACTTTACAACTTTATCCCGCGAATAGGAATAGGCCATAGACCACCGTCACACTGAAGCTAGGAAATTGTTAGCTTAGCTTAGCATAAAGACTGGAAACAGCTAGCCAAAGGTAACAAAATGAGCTCACTTAGTTGGCACGTAGTATTTTGTTTGTTTAAGCCACGTAAGAACAGAAGCGGAGTCTTTGTGGCAACCTCACAATAAGACGACTGCTCGGTTAGATGTCTGAAATAAGATCTGTGGTTATATCACAAACTGTAGATATTTTCACAATTGTCCTATGATGTAAAGTTAGGCCATAGTTAATCCCCAATGAAGTTTTTAAATGTATTTTAAAAAGGCAGTAACTAACAAGTGGCTAAAAGAGACAACTAAGCATCATAATGTCAACAAGTCTCCTTCATGACCTTGTTTATGTAGTATACTCGCCATCATGCGACCTTCATGTAGTTTATTTATGGCCTCATGTTAGCTTATTTACTTCTGCCGATTAAATTAATTTGTGATAATGCACAAAGCGTGTAAGTATCATAAAATATAAATAATTATTCTGCAATAATGTAAACAGGTTAGAGCAGACATGCTGCACGTCGACTTATGTCAGCGAAAATTATCTTTTGACAGAATACTGACATTATACCAGCAGCAATACTTCAGTTCAATGTCTAGACATTACATTTAATTTAGCTGACGCGTTTATCCAAAGCGACTTACATGCTATACAGTAGACCGTAGACACAGCAACGGTGAGCAATTAGGGTTAAGTGTCTTGCTCAAGGACACAACAACACGCACAGGCTGAGCCGGAGTTTGAACCACCGGTCTTCTGATTGAAAGTCAGACCTGCTAACCACTGAGCCACAGTCGCCCCCCTATACCTGTAGAAAACGACAAAGACATGAAAAGAAAATACACATTTTTAACTCGCCACTGTTTCTGTTAAAAATAAAAGCCCACAAACATCTTTCTAGGAGAAATAGTTGCATGGCAATGTGAATTAAAATGCAGTGAATAAAGGGAATGCAGTCTTTCAATCGTGAATTCTTCCTAACTTTTTTAAAAATGAATACAAAATTACATAAGAAATGATATTATAAGGAAATGAAACATTTGGGCCATTATAAAAGGCAAACTTTCAGCAGCAACAACAGTGTCACTCGGTGAGAGGCTGCTCACGTAGGAAGTCGAGCTCCTGATCTCCTGAAGGTAACCTCACATTCAGCAGACATTCTCCTCATACAACTCTCAACGAGGGAGCAAAATAAATGTGTTTTATACCAAAAATGTCAACACTATTGCTTTGACGACGACGGGCGAGCGTCTCACATGATACTTTGACCTGATTGACCACCTGGAGCTGAACCATCAGCTGCTCCTGATGACGGAGCTGGAACAACACCACCCCCACAGGTTCAAACGGGATCATGACCTTTTGTCAGATTTTATAACATTTGAAAAACAATGTTTATATTTTTTTTTAGCATGATGTATTCCTTCATTAACAAAATGATATTCACCATCAGTGAGAAGAGCCCTCCAAAAACTGGATACATTTTTCATGTTATGTCCTGTTAATGCAGGTAAAATTATTAATTTTAGCTATGCTTGCTATGCCTTTGTGATGGTTCACTCCCCGCCCACTTTGTCCTCGATCAGTCTTCTGAGATAAAAGCTATTTCAGGAGTGCAGAGAAAATTGCAGTTAAAAAAAAAAAAAAGATAAAATAGTCAGAGTGTGAAGTCAAGCGAAGAGATAAAAAGTTCTGACAGCAACCTCTGTGGTTATTATACATAATGGATCAGCATATTTACAAAGACGCACCTGCATGAATACACACACACACACCACCCCCCACACACATACACACACAATCATAATAATATTCAAGCATTTGCGGATTCATTAACACCCTCCCATACATGCCAACCGCTCTCCGGAGTGTGATGATGTGCTGAAAGCATTTTGTTTTCATGCGAGATGATTCATGTGAGCGCACAGCATGGTAATCACCCGCTAGTTGCCGTGTGTCAATCAATTAAGAGAATATGCCAGAGTCCCATAATGGTTTGAATACGCTGCCTCTTCCCCTGGCTGGGTAATTGACGCATATTTACCCAGTCGTCTCAGGTAGATCTCTACCTGGTTAAGCCGGCGCCTGCATGTAAATGCCTGGATAGTTCCTTTCAGGTGGCTTGTTTAAAAGGAAACAACGAAATGATAAAATGATGATTAGCATGACACCTGCAGCAGGGGGGACTGAAATCAGGGAAGTGCTTAATATGTGGATGATTTGATTTGATTGAGGGGGATCTTATCGTAATGGGGCCATGTTGGAGGAAGGGTTACTAAGCCTATGTAAGTAGTACTAAGCTGGGAAAACACTCGATTACAAGTAGGAGAAAATATTACTTAAAGGTGCTGTTAATATACTTGATCATTCAACCACTAGGTTGCAGGTCACAACAAGTGGTTGTCAGTTCGTGGACAGTTTCATGCGGGGTGAGACTTTGACAGACTGAGGTCATGTTGTTGTTTCAAGATGAATGCAACGTCATGTGTGTTAATCTCAGGATACGGCTAGCTAGTGCAGGTAATTCGTAGGAATACAGTGCATACCTACTGACTTTTTCATTCTGCAGTGTACCTACTTCTAAACCCCCAACTGATTACATTGTTTGGGTGAACTATTACGGATACAAACCGTCTGGACACAAAAGCATAGATCAGTCTCATAATTCCCAAATGCACACAGAACAATTGCGAAATACCGTATATATAATGATATAATAAAAAATGAGTGCACACGTGTGTACCAATACAAACAGTAAATTTGTTGAGATGTTATAATCTGCAACCTTGCTTCCAATGGTGAAAAAAGAACAACGCTTTATTAATGAATTGCGAGGTTACATTAAAAAAAACACATCAATTACCTCTAAAGATTCCCCATTCCTGTGGTAGGTGGGACTGGCTGCTCAATAAGATGGCGTCCTAGATTCACTTTACTTAAAAAGGAAAAAAAGAGAGAGCTAGTGAAACTGTCATTTGCGCAAGCTAAAATATTACATATGTATTTGTTAAATTAAAGAAATGTTGTAAGAACAGCTTACGGTCAATGTGCCATGGTATCCTTTCACATGTAACGGCAACATTTGTAAAAAACAAAACAAAAGTGTCCTTCAAAACCTTGTAACCATACATACATTGATATGAGGCAAACTATACCTATGTCCTCTACATATAAGGCTTGATTAGAATAGCATTTCATAGTGGAATGTCACAAAACACATTGCTGGGGCTTTGAATATGAAAAACAAATTGAAGATTGAGAAAAAGGCTACCAGAAGACTTGAAAAACATCCAGCCTCCTTTTAAGGTTTTCAGTTTAGGAAATTCTTCTCCAAGTACAGCCACAATCTTTAAAACAAAGTTACATTTTCAGCATGTGATTACCAATTTTAATATTTGAGCATCCTACAATATTGTGTATGTGATTACCTCACTGTGTGTCAAGGTGTCTGACAAAGCATCCTCTAGCCAAGGCCAGCATGGGCAAGTTCCAACTCGCCAGAGCCTTTTGGCGTAGACTCCATGGGTCCTGGACGGGCATATATTTGGAAGTCCATCCTTTTCATAATGCAAGGGTTAGGGGCTGAGAAGCGTCTTTTCCCTCTTGGTTGATCAGCACTAAACATACTCGGGAACTGCCTAATGTGGAAATGACAAAAGACATTTGTAAGGGAAAGTAAGGGTAGATAGTTTATCTAGAGTAAGATTGATGAATTATGTATGGCTTAGTTGATGTTTTTTGTTTACATTAATTCCAATAACTGTAATTATTAATAGATCAATACAAGGTATAAACACACACTTGTGCTATTCAGTAATATTACAGCCACAGGCTCGCCATAATCAAGACATCAATATTTAATATTTCAGAAAATATGCATAATTGCCAGTTAAGTTAAAAATTGCAACTTAAGGGACAATACACTAGGACTGTGGTAATCTTCGTTGGACTAACAGTGTTTAATCTTTTTTGAAGCATTACAATGTTGTGTCTGGGACGACGCGATGCCCGCGGCAGTAAGGGGCCATCGTAGATTTACGCTGGTTGAATAGCAGCATAAGAGGAGAAACCCAGACTAAGAATGATCGAACAATGTCGTAAAACCACAAACTTTGTAAAATGGTGAACGAGCTCAATGATCGGATGTGTACAGGATTACAGCTATTAATTATGTTTCACTTACACTTGAAGCGGGAGCATTGCCACTAAGAGACGCCATTGTTTTCTGTCACCACCGCAAATGGCGGAGGTGATTGGTTGAAAATGAGGGCGACATCTGATTGGCTACAGTTAGGTCCATGTTAAAAAAAACGCATTTGTGGATCTGGCGACGTCAGGGGAGTCTCAAAAAACCCACACACGAATGTGTAGCGATCCACACACGAATGCAATGCGATCCACAAATAAATACATACAAATGCAGAAATATATTTGTGATTTTTTTTTTACATTTATATAAATCGTTCTGTGTAAAGTTAAAAATGTCAAATGTGATGACAGGATATAATGAGCATCACCGTATCCTATACTTTACTATAGTCTTCATCTCTAAACACTTCAGTGGAACATTGTAAACAAACTAGATAATTTTAATAAGCCAACAAATCCCTTTTTTGTGTGAGACAAAACAGCCACATTCTACAGCCGAGCCTAATTTACCCTTCATCACGACCAACAGGAAACATAGTGCTGAAACAAAGAGCCGGCGCGTCACAGCAATCGCAGTCTCATAAGATGAGGCTTTTGTGTGGAGCAATATATTGACATGCAGTTCGGCTGGATTTGCCTTTCAAATGAGCCCATTGATGGCTTGAAAGTCACAACAGTCACAATCCAGCTGTGCCAGTTGGAAGTGACAATGCCGTGGTTTCCACTGCGGAGGAGAAAAGCAACGAGAAAGGCTGAACCTTCCTACGACCCTGCCTCATCCATCGGTCTTTCTTTCAACTTGTTCGTCAACAGATAGGGTTTGTCAGGAGGGGGCACGCACAAACAAACGTCGGCCTTCGTCGCCTCGCTTCCAGCGAGTTTTGGCCCCCGCCGGTGCCGCTGATTAATGCCGTCTGGCCTTGTTTGGTGCCGACCGTGGTGCCCAGCATTCAGGGCCCCTCAGTCTCTCGGCTAATTAAAGTCATTCTTCAGTAATATTCCTAAATCAACTGTTTCCTCTTGCCTATTTGAGACCTAATTGGAAGCATGTGCACTCAACCCAGAGGGCTCCTTTTAACCCCTGACACTTCAAGAATGTGTCTGTTGCGGTCATTGATTTCTACTTTGCTGTTTTCCCTTCTTTAATTCTTGCAGCCAAAGATAGCGTCTGACTGTGAAACCTTTGTTGTTGTTGTTTTTAGGGGGGGGTTGTGTTGTGTGGCTCAGGTTGCACATGTTTTCAGAAGCTTTTATCTCGTTATCAGCATATCAGCGTGTGCAGCATATCAGCTCGCCAGCAGACCCCATGATTCATGCGAAGAGGGCTTGAGCTCGGGTCGTGACATCTCGTGTACGAGAGTTGTGTCACCAGAGAGAGCAGCGGAAAGAAAAGATGAATTTGATTTGACATGATTTACATGAATCTTTGACAAATAACATTGATAGAACAAATACATCTGTCTGTGTCTTTTTTTATTTATTATTACACACCCATTTCATCATCGCAATGGCGCCTTGTGCAAATTATTTGTGTCGATTTGATACTCCTTGTTTCCAACGTTGTCTTCTATATGACAGACATTATTAAGATATGTGTTAGATTACAGCATCCAAGGATGAAACAATTGTGTGTGTGTTTTTCTATCTCTATATGTGCTATACGCTGTGATTGTCATACCATGCTGTCAGAACACTGTGTACAATGTAATTCAGTGTTTTTCTGCATATGATTTCATGTTTGATGGCTCCCTTGTTATTTAAATGTTCTTCTCCATTAAACCAAACCGTCTTCCGTCTGACTTCCCTGTGTGGAACAGAGCAGGCGGCTGCTTCCAGCCCTATTACCGACAGAGACAGTGCGGTTAGGAGTGGTCTTGCAGACTTCAGACACTCTTTGCTTTTACAATCCTGGAACCCGACAAACATTTGGCCTTTCCCCGCTGCAGTAAACGTTGGCTCTGGTGTTTGGACTTGTTGCCCGTTTACATCACTGATGTCGCTTTATTTCGGTGCATCTGCAGGTTGTTATGAGATTTAGCATCCAAGGCTGTTGGGTTTTCTCTACGCCTCGGCAACAACAACAAAAAACAAAAAAAGCAACCACATGACAAACAGGCGTAAAAACACCATTTGGATGTGAGATAATTTCAGAGACAAATTGTTGTTATATCTCTCCGGGGTGTTTATTGGTTGAACGGCGGCTGGGACTCACTGAGGCGGCCTTGGCTTGTCGTTTTCTGGCTTGAAACACAAATAGGTATTGGAAACAATCGGGAAGAGGGAGGCCGGGAGGGGGAGATTGATTTCTCAGCCATTAAGCTTCACCTATCCTCTTCGCTTTCCGATCCGCCTCCCCTCACACACCTGCTGCCACACGGGACATTAGTTGTGTTCAAAAGGGGAAATGAGACACACACACACACCGCCTCTCAGCCTCTGTTGGTCAACGCATCCGTCTTGTGCCTGTATTTGCTCTCTGTAATCGGCGAGCTACTGTACCTGCAAATTACTGTTTACAGGCGGAGCGGCATTATTGTTCCTGCTCACTGGAGTGTCGTCACTCAGTGAAGAGAAACACACCGCAAGGACAGAGAGAAGGGGAGAGAGAGAGGTCAAGATGGGAAGTGCAAGCAAACGCTGCCTTCTGCCTCTTCAAGCGGCAACATTCATCTAGCAGCGAGCGAGGACGGTACACAAAAGGCTCGGCTTTTTCAAAGAACACTGCTTACGACCGTGCTGCAGTCATACCCACGATGCATTTCCCTTTACAGAGCACTGACACTTTTATACAACACAAGTCAATTATTCAAAACTCATGCAAACACTTAACTCAGCTTATCAATGCATTAGGCCACAGTTTGTAATGTGACTGAGTAGAGGTCTTCCTATAAGAGGTGGAATGGTCGACGTGACATCCCCCATTGGTTTGAGGACCGTCGCATCGGCTTCACAGAACAGGTTGCCTCCTACGGCAGTAGGCTGAAATAGTCACAAGAACAAGTACACCTCCTTTCACAATCAACCCAGTCCTCTCAAAATCTTGACATTTCGACATTTCTGAACCAAAAATAAGTTTCATAAATACATTCATATTAGTGTTGTATAATGCTGAAATGCAACAACGTAACGCAACAACGTAACCCAACAACATGTTGTCCCCATCACTGACAATGGATCCACATGAAGGCATCTCTCAATGGCCACTATGAACAGTAAGAATTACTATCGTAACCATAAACTTTTGAAATGTACATAGCTTGGCTACTGTTTTAAGACAGACTTGGACAAATGTGGACCTGTGCTTTAACAAGCATTCTTGGTGAAAAAACATAGCAATACATACAATTTCCCCATAGTTCTCCATCTTTATGATGCACCATGGGATGACAGCAAGTCGTCTCCAATACAATTCGGCTCAGTGAACATTGACACACCCACATAGCCTCAATATTAGAACAACTCAGGTGCTGCATCACGTGTTGCTTACAAGAAGTCAAAAATGATCTGTGAAGAGCTCTATTGTCAAAGTGTCTCTCCATCATGTGGATCTACTTGTGACCCCGTCCTCCTTCATGCTTCATGAGTTTTGAGACTCTTTCCCCCCTCTCAACTTTACAACTGGTGTAAAATCCACTAGCTTTGCTGTTAAAATCCACTTTTTAAATCGTGACTCTGTTAAAACGAAGAAATGCCACCAAGCGCCAAATTTGATCACATGATGTCTGGTTGATTGTGAGTTTTCAGTAAGTCACAACAGCGCGATGATCTAGAGCCTCAGATATGAGCATGAATGAAAACTTTATGAGCTTCACCAAAACTCACACTCACTATCGCATTTCTGTCATTTGGAGTGTTTGGCCCGGTGTGTTAGCCAATTGGCACCAAGCTGAGGTCACCCTCAGAGTCTGAGAGAGAGAGATGTCTCCTGATGTCAAAGGTCTAGTGAAGCCGCTTGGCCACAGTGGCCTCTGCTGGGTGGCGAGGGTCGAGCACGCGGGTTGAAGAGATCAGCGATTTGTGGAGGAACTCGGCTGTGATATTTCCTCAAGAACTGATCTGATGATCGCTAATAAGCTTAATCCTGCAACTACAATGGATCACACTCAGCCAACCGCCGTGGTGGACTATAATTGACGTGGTTGGATCCCAACTGCTTAACTGGGAGACAATGGGGAGCGGGGATGGGATTCATCTGTCCTGCCGTTGCACAGCTGCTGGAGAATGATGACAGCAATGGTTTTTTTTCTTCTTTTAACTGGAATGCAACGTTGTCTGCGAGATAAAATCAGAAGTCAGCCGCGAACGGCGCTCATCAAATTATTTGCTGAAAGCACATACTCTCTCGTCTTATCGCGGCAAGCGGTATCAATTTAATATCTGACATTAATTAGAATTTCGGAGATAACAAACACACAGAGAGCTGAAAGCGCTGAGTGACGACAAGTACAAGAAAAGAAAAACAAACAGCGAGGACACACAAATAGACTGGAAAAAGATTTACAGAAGGCAAACTTTTAAGACAATATGGAAACACTTGTATTAACAAATGCTCGCCACAGACAGAGAGAACAAAGCGAACTGGTGTTAATAACAAGCGCTCGACATACAGTAAGTGATGTTTTTCCATAAACTGATCTCGGGAGCTCACCAAAGCTATTTTCGGTCTGTTTTAAAGTAGCCGAGCTCCGATATAAATCAAGTAATTGTTAACAGAGTCCCATGATGTAATTTCTGCCTTAAGCTCCAAGTGGCAGAGATCGGCCATTGAAGAGGAATAAACGATGTCTTTACGCTGCGTCACGTAAAGACGTACACGTGGTAATTTAAAGGCTTTTTTGTTTTTCACGTCACAAAGTGTTTGGGACCCAAAGCCAGCGCTGGTGGATTAGGCCCGACTCCGACAGAGCGACAGAAACGGAAAGGGCATTTCACGAAGAACACACGGAGGAAGCCTCGTGGATTCTTAAATGATAACTTTAATCGTCTTTGAGCCAAATTTTCCACAACAACCTACAGACAGACGGCGGCTTATGTATCATCATTACAGTTTTTTTGGCAAGCTGTATTACTGTATTATCACACACACACACACACACAAATACTTGAGCAGGAGTGGCAGCTAAATCAAGATGCCAGCAGGAAACTGCTTTTGGTATGTCATCCTGTTACAGCGCCACATTAAATGGGATTAGAGGGGAAGCGTTTGCTCGGGGGACAACTAAATCTGGAACGAAACAAGAAAAAGAAACATTTATCCATCCATTTCCACCGCTTATCCGGGGTCGGGTCGCGGAGACAGCAGGTCAAGCAGGCTGACCCAGACTTCTCTCTCACCTTTTTTTCTATCAAGTCATTTAAGTATGAAAAAAGAAGTGTAAGCTTTGAACAAACAGTGAAAAGAAGTTCCCACGAGACGGGAGGTAAAGGCTTTGAGAGCAGCCAAACACCGGCAGAAAAAAACATCCCAAAAAACATCACACTTCACCGCTGCCATGTCATGACATCATCCTGCTTGCTCTCCACTGGTGTCCCTGTGGTCCGGGCATCCTAATTATCTGGCTGATGCTCTCCAAAAAAAAAGAAAAAGGGACGGGTGACTCAATCCAACACTGGCAGACAAGAAAATAAAAGCTCTGCAACGTGAATATTCTCCCTGACACAACCAGACCAGCTCGGACTGCCCCGAATTAGATAGTTAGTTTGCTTTGGCCGCACTCGCCGCTCCACAAAAAAAAAACCTGGACTTCAGAAATGTCTCAAATGACAGACACATGGCCCCGGAAATGTGACCCCCCAGCGAGAGATTATCACTGTTATTTAGGGGCGACAAATCAGTGCAGGCCGAGACTATGGACACTATCCATATAGGTGTCAGAATTAAAAATATAAAATGTTTTTGGGATTACTTCTAGATATGAAGGCTTTAGCAACAGCATGCAGTACAGTTCATACTTTAAATTTACGGTAGACCATATCAAGCTTATAGGTTTTGGTTCATATCTGTTATCAGATAGATTTTCCAGTCCAGTTACTTGGAAGAGAAATTAATGCAAAAGGAAATATTTTAATTTATAAGTATATTGGCAAGAATTTAATTTGCGGTGTTTTGGATCATTCGGGAATTGAGTGAGAGATGCAATTTGTTTTTTTTTCATTCAGAAAAATATAACTGAGCTGTTGGTCACACCAACAAAAAAGTGAAAACTTAACCTCGGGCTCAGAGTGATGTGATCTTTTTCATTTCTTTCTGACCTCCAATGGGCCGAAAAGATTTGTCAAGAGAATACATGGCAGATTCATCAATAATGAAAATATCGACCGTTTAGTGTGGACAGCTGCCTTTAAAAGGCTGCAACCTGATTTTTACCACCAAAGGAAGTGGTTTGATTAACACCTAATTCCCAGATGTCAGCACAGCTTGTAACGTGTAAACATTAGCATTTCTGATAGAAACAATGTCCCAACGGTATGAAATTCAAACCAAAAGCGTAATTAATTGTAATCATCCTGGAATACACCTTTGTACAGCTTTAAATAGTCAAGGCAGGAAATCCCAGGTGGAACTAATGAACTGACATTAACAGCGGCTCAGTTCCAGCAGCTAACATGCAAACGCCAAGGGATCAGGGTTAATTGTATTGCCCACGGACACAACAACATGGAGAGATCGAACCGCCGATCCTTCAAGCACCCTCTGAGCTCCTGAGCTCTGAGGTTTCAGGATGTAAAAAACACAAACAATGGCACGGTTTTCCCAGCAAATTACGACATCATATCGTAACACAGGATACTTTTTAACGTTTACTGCCGGGATCATTTGTACTTCATTCCTTAGCTGGAAGCTCTTTTTCTAACGTCGGTGGCAGGCTGCCGGGTTATCCCAAACAGGGAATGCTACTGTAACTTAAGCCTTTGATTGTGCCCTCAGTCCGTTGTGAAAGCGGAATAGTGTTCAGGTGGGTGGTTAAGCTAACGGCTGATTTTGTAGTTTATTTATGGGGTTTCTGTTATGGTCCATAAAGTGTATTGTTTATTCTTTACATAAATAGGGGCCTTACAGGTGTGCAATTAAATAATATATCATTAATCATAAAAGATCACTACTACTACAAACTCTGCACTGCCATTTTCTGCTTTGGAAGGAATTTGGTACAATAATTGACGTGCTACTGGCTTCTTTTCCTAAGGCAGTAGTTCTCAACCTGGGGGATGATACACTCGAGAGGGTCCCAATATAAAAGTCAGTGGTCTTGAGATGTTTAAAAGACATAAATAAAGTGTGTTTGCCACACAAAATAGCTTCTTTTTTAAATAATTATAATCTTATTCTGCCTTTAGCTTGAGAATTCTACATCTTTAAATATTTGATACACATTTAAATAAAACATGATGATGGATGAAACACTCTTTGAACTGGCCCCCACCTGTGTACTGATGTAACCTGTGATTGGGGTTCACAAGACAATATAATTAGTTTAATGTCAGTCTCAACAGAAGGGATAAAATAACTTTAGCACAGACATTATACAGTGTATATATATATATATATATATATATATATATAGAGAGAGAGAGAGAGAGGGAGAGAGAGAGAGAGAGAGAGAGAGAGAGAGAGAGGTTAGGAAAACATGTAAAAGGTGTATAAGTTGTAAGTTGAAACTTCTGGTGAGAAGTTGCCTTAATTTCTTAGCGTTTTACATCTTCCAGTCCAGCATTTCGCTAATAATGAGCTTAACTGATGCAGTTGGTTGATTAATCGAAGATAATCATTTTTCATGCAAAAATACCAAACATCCTCTATTTCCTTCTTCTCGGCCGTGGGAATTTACTGCTTTCTCCTTGCCGTTCTTGATAATAAACAGAATATCGATTTTTCAGTTGGTCTGGGGAAATGAGCAATTGGGCTAAATCACCTTTAGCTTCAGGAAGCAGTAATAGGCATTTTGAACACTAAACGACAAATCAATTCATAAAGAAAGTAATCAACATATGGTCTGATATTTTTCTGCACCCTAAATAGCACATAAACAAATACTGAAGACCTTATTCACATTGGTGTGTCATTCAAACACCCAAGTCCTGGTTATTCTGACATTTTAAGAAACAAAAGAAGTGTCCGCTCACCACTGTGATACTGAGCTGACTTGAATAGGGCTGCAACAACGAATCGATAAAATTTGATTATTAAAAGCGTTGGCAACGAATTTCATTATCGATTCGTTGTGTCGCGCGATTATTACGCCACTCAATAAGTCACGGAGATGTTTGAGTATGAAAAGAAAAGTTGAGTTGAGCGCGGAGCAGAGCGGAGGTCGAGGAGAGACCAGCTGAGACCGTAACGTTGACTGAAACACATCGCGGAGGAAGGCCGTTCAACAGGCAGCTAGTAGAGGCACTTCCGGTTGAGGCTCCGGTGCTGCGGCTAGTCGGCAGGTTGTGTTCCGTTTTGAAGTGAAGACGTAACGTCCCTCCAGCAGCTTTCTGCTGTTTACTCGTTATTAGCTTGACAAGTTAGCGTTAGCTCGTAAGAACAATGTGTCTGAACAAAGGGAGTGAGAGAGAGAGAGATAGAGAGAGTGTGTGTGCGCGCGCGCGTCTGTGAGTGTGTGTGTGTGTGTGTGTGTTTGTATGTTTGAGTGTGTGAGTGTGTGTGTGTGTGTGTGTGTGTGTGTGTTTGTGAGTGTGTGCGTCTGATTGTGTGTAGAGAACAAGTTCTGACGTTCAAACAAATCCTGTTAAGTTTTCTGATTAATATTTTTCTTTATTTTTTATAAGTTATTTATTGTTCTGACAGCTCAGGTCCCATTAAACAAAATTTTGTGCAAAATGTTTTGTGCACTTTATTTAATAAAAGCCTATATATTTGGCAGTTGTAAAGCATACATGTGTATGTTTGTGTTAGTCCATTATTTTATTTTTTATTATTACTACAGCTTAGGGATGTTCAAGGAGCAACCTTTTTGTGCACTTTCTGAAGATTTTTGCACCGTCAGTTCTGTTTTTGAATAAAGGGTTGGAAAGTATGCTTTTTATCCGATTCATCGATTAATCGAAAAAATAATCGACAGATTAATCGTTTATTACAATAATCGTTAGTTGCAGCCCTAGACTTGAATATTGTCTTCATCACTCACACAGGACGATGCCGCGCTCGCAGTCCGGTGTGTGGAAGCATTTCAGCGCCTGGCTAGAGCCGTGTTTTCCACGTATATGCCACGTCTATATTGGAAGTGATCTTTCACCGCGCTCCGGCCTGCTTACTGTCCGCCCACCGGGGAGGGTTTGTCCTCTCGGCTCCTGGACTGCGAGTAAGACAAGACTGCAAAGCCAGGTCCACGAGGCCTTGGAGGCCTTGGAGAAAGCAAACCGATGTATTGTAGTGAGAGACACATGTTTTTATAATGTTTAAATTGTGCTATTAATTGCACACATGTTTGTCAAGCTCAAACATAAGTTTGCATGTCAAGATTTTGCACATTTTAGTCTAATTTCTTGAAATACAAAAATTTATTTTTAATTGATCAAACATCATATGTGTAATTCATGGCACAATTCCAATCAGAATCAGAATCAGAACCATTTATTGCCATGTATGTTTACACATACAAGGAATTTGTCCTGGCGGGAAGGTGCATACATTTAACATTTAACAATACACATTTAACAGTTAACGCAGTGCAATAAATGAGGATGAATGGATGAATGAATATTTACATTGAAACAGTAGCATATCAAAATATCAAAAATAAGATAAAGTGCATGGAATGTGCATGAGTGTAAGTGTTGTGTGAAAGTGTCAAGTGTATTTAAATATGAGGCATGAGGGTCTGTGCAGGGGAGTGTCCGGTGGGAATTGTCTGGGGGTGACAGAGTCATTAGAGTCAGTGGGGGACCCGGGCTCTGTTGATGAGCCCGACTGCAGACGGGAAGAAACTGTTTTTGTGGCGTGAGGTCTTGGTCCTGATGGACCGCATCCTCCTGCCAGAGGGGAGGGACACCAACAGTTTGTGTCCAGGGTGAGAGGGATCAGCTACAATCTTCCTCGCCCGCTTCAGGGTCCTTGAAGCAAACAAGTCCTGGAGGGACGGCAGATTGTGGCCAATCACCCTCTCGGCAGAGCGAATGATGCGTTGCAGCCTGGCCTTGTCCTTGGCAGTGGCTGCAGCGTACCAGACTGTGATGGAGGAACAGAGGATGGACTCGATGATGGCAGTGTAGAAGTGCACCATCATTGTCTTTGGCAGGTTGAATTTCCTCCGCTGCCTCAGGAAGAACATCCTCTGTTGCGCCTTCTTGGAGATGGAGCTGATGTTTAGTTCCCACTTGAGGTCCTGGGTAATGATGGAGCCCAGGAAGCAGAAGGACTCCACAGCTTTGACGGGGGAGTCACACAGGGTGAGAGGGGCTGGTGGGGCTGAGATCTTTCTGAAGTCCACAACCATCTCCACTGTCTTCAGAGCGTTGAGCTCCAGGTTGTTTTGGCTGCACCAAGTCACGAGGTGGTCAGTCTCCCACCTGTAGGCGGACTCGTCCCCACCAGAGATGAGTCCAATGAGGGTGGTGTCATCCGCAAACTTCAGGAGCTTGACGGACTGGTGACTGGAGGTGCAGCTGTTGGTGTACAGGGAGAAGAGCAGAGGGGAAAGAACGCAGCCTTGGGGGGAACCGGTGCTGATTGACCGAGAGGCTGAGACGTGTTTCCCCAGCCTCACGTGCTGCTTCCTGTCAGACAGGAAGTCTGTGATCCACTTGCAGGTGGAGTCGGGCACGTGCAGCTGGGAGAGCTAGTCCTGCAGCAGAGACGGGATGATAACAACATATGTCTTTAAATATTTTAACTCACAGTGACTCCCTTAATTATTTTTTCTAGTAGGTCCCATAGTGCACTGGTCCACTGGAAGGGGCGGGACATCACGTCTTGATAGCTACCAGCATGTTAGCGTAGCATAAAACTATTTCTTGGCGTGAAGAAGTCACAATCTGGCACATAATCCTCTGTAAAACCGCAACATTTAATTTTCACACTTTGGTTTTTGTGCATATTAAACTGACCAACGAAGGTGTTAATAACTGAGCTTCAGAGGTGCTGGTAAGCAGATTGTGTTACCTTCTGACAGAGTGCGGCTAGCTGTTTCCCCTCGTTTCCAATCTTTTGCTAAGCTAACCGGCAGCTGTTGAACTGCCATTTTTTCAGACAGATATGAGAGTGGTATTGATCGTCTCATCCAACTCTCAGCAGAAAAGCAAATTATTCACAAAATGTCAAACTGGAACAAATAATTATCATTTATCAATCATGGACTTGTAATACAAACTAAATACAAGCAGTTAGAATAAGTATAAAGATTTAATGGTGCAGACAATATATAGTCCTATTTTAGAAGGTAAAAAAAGCATCACAAAGAGCTGCTGTTAGGAATCGCTGAGTGTGTTTTCACACACACACACATACACACACACACTCTGCTCTTTCCATCAGCCTCTCTGCTGTGGTCTGCTGGTGGTTTGGCACCAGGGCGGCGTCGAGGTTCTGAGGGGAGATCTGGGCCTTGTAAATACATTATTAATCTTAATAGGAACGACCCAGGACGGCTCTGAAGGTGTCTCCGCCCCGGAGGCAGCAGACCTGCCGTAAATCTCAGGCACTCTGTCCTCCACTGCTTCACTCTGTAAATCTATCACTACCTACGTACATCTTAAACCTCCCCGCCTCGCACACAGTCGCTCCACCCCGCGGCCCGCTGTCTGTTCTGCATGGGGATTTTGTAGGCAGCGACAACAGATGTGTGGGCAATAATTAGAGCGTTGCAATATATCATTTCACAGATGAAGAGAGGGCCTTCCTCATGGTGTGTGCTGTTCATGACAGATGGCAGTGCGTTGGTTGGTTTTATAGTTGCCCTGTGTGTGATTTAGTCATGTCGGGCAGAATGCATGAAATAACTGTTTTTTTTCACTCAGGTCAATGGTTTCAGCGACGTTTCATCATCGCTTGTTGCCAGCCTCGATTATCCGTGTCAAGTGTTCTCAACTCAGCGGGAACTCATAACAACGCCTCGCAGTAAGACGCAGTTCAAAACAACACGGCTAATTCTGTAGTTTTCTGAAATACATACTTTAACATGGGTGTTATTATTATTATTATTATTATTATTATAATATTTTTAATGGCAACACATCTAATGAAAAGACAGAAACCAACAATAGAGGCAGAGCGGAACACATCATACTGCAACCACGCCGCATCAAGCACACAACACTATGTAACCAAGCGCTGAAACGCTAACAAAATGCCCGTAGCTAGCTACAAACGACTCTAGCATGTCAAAAAAAATATGTATTTAGCACCCTGTGTCTACCAGGGGAGCAGTTCATAGCTTAATCAACTAACAAGTTAGATGTTAGCAAGCTCATGTTGCGTGTTAGCAAGCTGCAGTACTGTCGTCAGCTTTCAAACAGTAATACTGCATAGCTTTCTGATTTATCCACATTCTTATATAACACACAAACTGTGTCATCAAACTGCTTTAACTTAACCTATAGAAATATAGTTATCCTAAAACAGATATTTTTCAGTTTTTTGCAAGCAGGAGAAAGTGACGAGGAGGCGCCTAAAACGAGCAAAGTCAATGGAGAGCTATGAATTGTTTTCCCCTCCAGTGTGGGCGGGACCATGTGTTGTTCCGCCCAATAATGATGAGGATTTCCCGACCCTGTGGCATTGAGCCCTTAAGCCATTTCAATCAGGAGAGAACAGTCAGATGAAGAAAGGGTAATTATTTATTATTAACAGATGACAAAGTCTTTGGCACTTGGACTCTTCAGGGAGATTTGTAATTGAGGGCCGTCTGCCCCGATCAGCAACAAGATAAATCCCCCGTGGAGTCCAGACACTGGTGGTGGCGATGGCTGATGAGGCTGATAGATTGATGAGGAATGCTAGAGTAGGGACTTCTGACTGAACTTACGTTAGCTCGTTAGTTCCAACTGAAGACATGTTTTGAAAAGAAAACAGTCACACTAAGAGTAGCAAGAGGACTATTTCCTGCTGTGCATTAATACACACAATAATGGGGTGTGCTCGTGAGTATTTACAGTAGCAGGATGTGCGTGTTGGATTGACTCAAAATGAACTATTCCCTATGTTCACTGCCACCCAGTGCAATGTTGTGGCTTATTGCATGTTTTTAATAGTTTCTGGACAACAATGAAGGCCTCTGTCACAAATGAATTAGAGAGCATATACTAAATATACCTTTATCTTTGTACCCTCCTAAATCATGGATCCATTGCTTCCTCTGACACGATGGCACGAAGGGTCATCCACCTCTCTCTCTCTTCCTCTCTCTCCCTCCATGCATACACACCTCATAACCAACACACAATAGTCATACAAACATACTTTTATCCACACACTGGTAAACCTTAACACATGTGATGAACACGTGCACACAATGTATACATCTCTGTGCAGGAAATAATAAAAGTGTTACGTTTCAGCGTGGCCGCAGTCTGAAACACAAGCTCTCAACAGTATTGGCTGGATTCTACACACACACACACACACACACACGGTGCACAAGGATCTCAGATGGTGGCCCAGCAACAATAACCAACAGTGGAGCACACTCTCTTCTCCTTGGGGGATTGGGATTGGGATGCTGATTAAACTGTCTAAAATCCCTATTAAAGACAGCACATTATCCACCAATTCTCTGGGCGCCATGACAGTAAATATAGATGTCTCCCTTATAACTCTGGACGTGTTTAACTGCAGAGAGACACCGCGCAACTGGTTTGTACTCCTGGGCTGTAAGCCGCCGTGCTAGGTTTGCTACGTATTATGGTCCAATAATTAATGTCAGATGAGACAGAGTGTCATTTTGTAATCTAATCAGGTCCACAAAGTTTGGCTGCTTTAACAGCTGGTGCCGATCCGACTGTAACTCCTCTCCCTCCCCTCCCGTCAAGGACTGATACTATTATCTTGGCCTGGAACAATGGCTGGCTTTAGCAACGGCTGTGTGTGCTGGACGAAACAGAGCGAGCAACCGGTGGGCCGCTTACATTGCAAACAAAAGCCGGCTTGTCCGGGGATCAGCGAGAGGAGAAAGTAATATTTTTACACTAGTATCAATGGCTGAAGGGCCCTTAATATAAAACCCTAGGAGGAAAGGAAGCCATCCTTCAGCATCTTCGGCATCAGCTCCAGTTCACAGGGTCAAGAGGCGATGGCAGGACTAGTAACCTAACATGCATACCTTTGGGAAGGGAACCAGAGGAAACGCGTGGACCGGGGCGGAGAGTTGAGCCCTGCCGTGGGGAGCCAGCGCTGGCCACTGAGTCACCCTACTACCCGGTTTAAGCAACAAACACAATGTTTCTCATTCTGAAATCACAAGCGCGACCTTGATATGACTTTTTCATTCGCAGTAGATTCCTTCCTCAGCCCGAGCCACAAGTCACCTCCTCCGCTTCCGTCCTCGTCGAGCCCAAAGCAGCCGACCGACCGCGCCGTGAAGGCCGAGGCTTTATTTAGAGATGACCCTGGTGTCGGACTGTTTGGCCATGTAACCGTTGCTAGCAGCCCACCGGAATAACAGACACGGCAACAATTTGTGGCGAGAGCCAACCGTCATTTTCTCATTCCTCGCCCTTGGCCAACGCCGGCCCACCCATCGACCCGCTCCCCACCAGCGGCTCGCCGTCTGGAAAACAAAAACAACAGATGGGCTGTGCCAAGGAGACCGTGACTGCTCCCGGCCATTACCACAGTCAGGAGCCGGAGGGGTTGAGCTGCTTGGGTTGCAGATATGTAAAGTGACCTGGTGGCAAGGGGAGTCTGGGCTGCTCTCCCTTGCATGTCTTGTTCTTGCTGCTCTCAGCACCTCATAATGCTTTTATAATTACAGCCCAGCCCAGCTGGATCCTGATTCGCTGATCACACTCACATCATTTTTTTTCTTCTTCCGGAGAATCAGCTACTGTAAACATGTACAGCAAACACCAGGTAGGCTAGAGGTGAAATAAGTACTCAGATACTTACTGAAAGTAGAAGTTCTGTTCTCGTCTCCCCAAGACAGAACCCCTCCCTGTGATTTACATATTATATGTATATATAATATACATATATGCATTATGCATCTTTGGGGTCATCAGTTGATTAATGGGGCAGAAAAGAACAAAAGTCTAAGTTCTGCTACAGATTTGTATTAATTATTTATTGTATATTATATTTATATATTTTTGTTCTTTTTTGTTGAATATTAGAGAAATGTACCTCTTTGGGCCTCAACTGTTATTTAAATGAAGCAATTTGAGGGGGTTTAGAGGGTAAACCTCAATAAAAAATGTGACAAGGGGCCCCAACTAAACATTTTTGTAGGAGTGTGGGGGGAGGTGGGGTTCACAGGCCAAAAAGATGGGGTTCAGGTTTCTGAAAACTAACCAGTAACATCAGCATTCCCTCTGAAACGCAGTGGAAGAGAAGTACAAAGTAGCAAACAATTTAAAGAAAAATTGCACTCAAGTGCAACACTTGACTGAGAGCCAGATCACTGCACATTAAACAAGGCGGAAAAAGCGAGCCGTGTTTTTATTTTATTTTTTACTGCCAGGCAACCAAAGGATGTGTACTCACGAGAGCGTAACACAAACCCTGACATGCGAGAGAACAGTTTGAGATCAACAAAAAACCACAACTGTCCTGAAATCTCAAGCACCGGCGCACAAACGGGTCTCCTCAGATCACGGGAGCGTTCTGGAAAGCCTCATAACTGCGGCTCTCCAGCTAAAGCCTCCACGAGGAAACATCTTGAATGAGGTGCTCTTCCCTGGAACGTGACACGTTGGAAAGACGTGAAGTTCTCAGCAAAGCAAAAAGCAGCGTGCCAAACGCTTCACTCTTTCATTGAAAGAATTCCAAAAAGGCGCCCCGGGCTGCTGAAACCACATCTACTCAACCTGATCATCCTAAATACTGATTCTTTGCCCCTCGGGGTATTAGGCACCCGGTGGTTATTCACTGTGATTATAACACTTAAACATTTATGTTGGCGATAGATAGTCATGATTATGTCACGGTGAAAACAATTAGCTCTTGGAAACACTCATCCAGAACTGTATCTGCTGTAGGTGTATTACATCGTCTTCTTTTTTAAATGTTTTTAACCACTTACATCAGGCAACATCTGGACTCGGCTTGAAACGTGTTGTTGTCTGGAATTGGTTTGTTGCTATGAGCTGGCGTGTGATTGTGGTTGGCATGATGTTGTGCGTCACGAGGACGGAGCACTTGGTAGGAGGCGGCTTCACGCACAACCTTACAAACATTACAAACATTAAATTAAAGAAATAAGAAAAATGGCATGAAATAACCCAAACAGTTCTGGCTGTGTTGGAGATGATGCCATTTTCCCTACATAGGAGGTCTATCTATTTCATCTCTCCTAAATCATTTCCTTTGGGTTAATAGCGAGGCGCTCTTGTCAGAGCCTGTTGAAGCAAACGGTGAGAGACTGGAGGCGAACATGAAACAAAGCCGGCTTCAAGACAAAGGGATCTGTTCGAGCGCTCTCACTGCTCTCCTACCGCTGTGAGAGTCTCTTTGGTTTCGCCCTTCACCTGGAGAGAAAGTGATTGTCACGTTGGAAACACCAATCTAATCAAGCGGGGGAATAAGAGCCATTTAAAAATCACCATCAGAGGTGTGGAAGGCAGGCCCCTTGAATCCGCTCTGCTATTGTCATCAATCATCTGCAGAGGTGTTTTCATCCCTCGCCTCCCCCATGTCATGCTTGCTCTCCACCTGCCTCCACCTTCCTCCTATTACCCTCGTTCATCTCATTCAACATGTGAGAAAAGAAATCAAAGTAGAGACGCGATAAGAGAGGGGTGACTTCAGCATGTCGCCTCCCCTCCCGTCCTGTGGGACCGAAGGCGGGGCTCTCCTTTTGAAACCAACGTCTCTCAACGTTTTTTTTTTTTTTATCCAAGAGATGCAGTGAAGGGAACCGAGCTGCTCCTGGAAAAGCATTGCTGCTCTCCTTTCAGCGGCCGAAAGAGTCGGCGATGCCAAGTACGCAGCTTTAACTGCTACCAGATGTACCAATTATAGCCACTTGCAACCACGAGGCCCCTTTTTCGGTGGGCAAAGGAACGAGGGAGATAAACTACTTGGCAAAACAATGAACATTTTGCAGAAATATTTATCTGTTTCAGCGTTAAGTTGTTTTTTTAAATTCTCATATTTTATTGCCTCTAGACGAGGTTTGTGTGTTCTGAGCCACACAAAGCACAACAGGAGTTATTATGTTTTATAAGATAATTATAGCCCAAACACACACTTGAGTAAGAGGGTATATTGATTTTCATCCAGCTCATTATCGAGGCCAATTGAATGAGCCAGTTTCTTTCCTCTGCTCCAAGAGTAGGACACACTTTTTTTTTAAATTATCAATCTGCTTTGTTTCCCCTTTTTTTGTGTGGAGGATTTAATGTTCATTCAGGTTTGACTCACAGTTCCCTGAGCTTTGCCAGGTGGCATACGACCTCATCTATCTTGTCGAAACGGTTTTACTTGCCTCCACTGGAAAGAGTTCAGGGGAAGTTTTTTTATAAAGTGATGTAGGGAAGGAGCTAGAGAGAATTAGATGCATCTGTTTCACATGTTTGGGAAGTCCCCTATACCTTTGTATTCTCCACCTCTGGAATGTTTTCCATTAACCTCGAGCCTCTGATCATTTAGAGATGGAATGTCGGAGGTGCTGGTATGTTGACAGTTAGCTGGACCCCCCCTCTCCCCCCTCTAGTTAATTTTGCTATGCCTGTCAAGCTTTCTGAAAACACCTAGAAATTGGTAGTTTTGTGAAACAATGAGTTAATATATTATAACTGAGGCTGGCAGGTTCATCAGCTTTGGCTCGCTGGTTCATCGTGATGTGACGTTTGCGGACAACCCGAATCTTTTGAATGGCTCTTTTGGTACAAATGAAGGGAACAGGAATTGTACTTTTTTATCGTCGTGCCCAAAACAATGACGAGCCACTCTTTTGAACGGCTTACAGAGCCACACGATCGGCTAGCTAGCCGCTAGCCGAGCTAACATTACAGCTAAATGAGTTTAAAGTTTGAAATCAGGATCTTGTTGAAGGGGTCTTAAATATGCACTTTATTATTTATATACACCAAAAGAAGTATACGCAGTAAGGTTGGGAATCTCTAGGCCGGTAGTATTTAGCCTAGCTTAGAACTTAAGCAGGACGCACTTGTTTTTTATGTCTGTTGCGTTCAGGGACAGCAGAAATGAACAGACAGTCCGGTGTCAGAGATTTGTTGTAACATAACGTTGAGAATTGAGTTTGAAATTTCTGATTGAGTTTTCTGCATCGAGTCAAAATCGTTCAAGAGAGTCGTGATGCATCTATGTATATATTTCTTTCACCCTTATTATGCAGAATGGCCCATTTCAAATAATATATAGGCCTATGTCATTAGATCATAAATATTGATGGGCTGCTAACGGTGGAGATTATTTAAACTACATAGCTAGGCTATATATATTACATCATATAAAGATTAAATCAAGATTATGGTCCGAATCCACCAAATTGCGTTATTTTAGAAACAAAAAGATCTGAGGGTCATGAAAAAAGTAAAGATTCTTGATCAATTTGATGTAAATTTCGGCCAATTAGCACGGCCATAGTCCACACTGCTTTTTATACCTCTGGCAACAATGGCAAGGGGAGTCGCCGCAAAGAAAAAACTTGCACATAAATCAGCCAGAGGGAATTTACCATTTTGTAATAACAAATAATCTTTCACAGCACTCTGTAGTTTTCTGAAAGTGCTGTGGAGACTCTCGTCTTTATTCAGCTTATTTGGCACCCCAGCTGGAGCTTAGAAAATAGAGTTTTGCATGTCTGAATTTCTTAGAGAATGTTCCAGCATTTTGGCGTGTTAAGAGTCCGTCTGCTTCTGCATAACAATACGCGGACTGTAAAAAGATGGAAAATAATCTTCATGCTGACCTATCCCCACTGTATTGCATGCAATGCATTCCCCATGAAATGAATGCGCTGTCTGTTGGCCGTAAAACAAGCCGCCCAAGCTACATTAGGTAAGGCTATGCAAGCAAATAAAACGCTGACTCTGCTCGACCGTGACTCACAGGTGTGCAACAGTGTATATAAAGAGGTGGACAGCATGTTATTACAGGTGTGCAACCACATGTTGACGTACTGTCCCTCCCTCTGCTGACACTAGTTTTATATGGTTCGGTCTCGGCTGACCCTGAAGGCAGGGTGAGCACACTGCAGCCAGTCACTGTAACCCAAGCACCGCTGAGTATGACATTATGATTTAGCCTCAGTTTTGTGGTTAGGAATGTGATGACTTAAAGGGGCTCAGGCTCCTAAATCACTGCACCGAGGGATGCGATACATATAAGTGAAGGATCAGTCACTTAGCCCCCCGGGACAGGAAAAAGACAAGTCTACCAGTTAAACATTTTACAACTTTTTATTGATCTTTTTGTCTGCGAAGAAAAGAAAGGAAATGCAAAGTTCCCCCCCGACTCTTTTGTCTCGCACTGCCGGTTTAGAGCAGATTGCTGATCCCGGGTGGTAAGAGTACCAAATGTATCACCTGGAAAAGTACAAGCGCTGTTATCCTGACTTTATAGTTTACGTCAGCAAAATGATGTGGATACAGAACTAATGAAAAGAAGCTCTATTTTTAAAGAATCCTCAGTATACATTTTAAGGACTTCATCTTAAGGACATTATACAGATAAAAGAGATAATTACCATTCATTTTAATGAGGTTGTGTTAGTGTACTTTTCAGAAATATATTGTATTGACATTTAATACACACCAGATTAAGGTGCTTTCCCACCTGATCTGTGTATGTTCAGTCTGGTGCAAAGGGGATTTCGCCCGGGTCCCGTCTCTACTTGTTCGTCATTCTTCATAACATTTGCAGTCTAATAGAACTAAAGGGACTACAAAGAACATAAACACATGCATCAGAAGCATTATCATGCTCCATGGACGTCTACCGATTCCCCAAAATTTGCTTTTCCCTCCTGATGACGCAGGGCGCCAATCGCCAAACCTGTAAAATCAACGGGCTCAGTCTCAGTTCATGTTTAGTCCCCTTGTTTCATTAAAATAAAAACAAAAGTGAAATTGACATACATCTATCAAAATGCAATGATCCTCATGCACTCGTGTGAATACGTCTGGGTGAAATTCCAGTTGAAGTCTGGAGTCCTTGCCCGGAGTTCACCCCTCTCTGGGCAAAATGTGGCCTGTGAAGGCATCTGCTGTCTGGCTGGTCAAGTAAGCAAAAACGGAAGTGTGTTTTTCACGTTTCTTCAATTGGTCTGCAACCAATGTGAAAGCAGGTCCAGAATCCTCTCGTTGTCTTGCCAGGGAGCCGTTCTTCACTCCGATAGCTGGATGCTGAGCAGACAAAGTGTGACGGGGTCGAATTGAATAGAGCAGTTAAGCTTGAATAATGTGGGAAAAGTGAACGCTGTCACTAAATATATCTTATCAGGCCTGAAACCTTCAATCAACCCCTGCTATCAAGTAATAGCCTGCCGTAGTGTCGGAGTGATGAACGACGATGAAAGAGCATTTAGATTTATTTTATCTCGAACCGCATTGCTACATTTGACAGAAAAATATGAGCGCCTTGTTTTGACACAATGCCATAAGTCTTTACCGAAGAAACGTGTTTGTGTTTTACAAGACGGGAACCGGTGTAGAGGAGTAGAGTAGTGAGCCCTTCTCTGGTGCCAACCTTCACATGTCATTCTCCCATGAAATTAAGCTTATGCGAGGCCTGTCTGCTCGCAATACCGTAACCTTCCAGGAAGAATCCAGGATTATTTTCATTGATTGATTCTGTCCCTCCTGCGACATGCCGGTGATGAAGTGAATTTTCGAGGGAATCTATATGTGGTGAGATATGAGGCTAGAATAATCATGTGAGCCACTCTCTCATTTGGAATTCATAGGAAACGTTAACTCGCCTCGTTGTCCCTCTGGTCTTTTTTTGGCATGTCAACATATGAATCAATGGATTCATTGCATATGAATATTGGATTTATTGCCATACTTCCAATTCGCTGCGAATTTAAATTATCAGTCGCTTGGTAGATTGCTGAGGGACATTCAGGAATATTTAGTATGGCTGGTATTCTACTTCAGTACAAATTTTGAGGAACATGCACTCTGCTCTTCTATTTTCTTCTACTTCTACTTCACTACAATTCACAAACATCTTTTCTTCCATTACAAATCCAGATTCAGCATATTTTAGAATGTTTCTTGCTAACAAAATTCAATGAAATTATTTTATGTAAGTTTTTTGTGGTTCTTTTAAAGGTTTGGATGAAACAAGCACTGTGAAGGTGTCACTTTTTGCTCCGGCTAGTTGCTTTTCAAGGCCAAATTTTAATTATTATTATTAATACTCCGTGAGTAATGATAATCTCATGATATAGAATGGTAAAACACTCAAAGGGGGCATTTTTCTGCATAAACTAGATTTACTCCTAATACTTCCGTACGGTACATTTATTTTAGTACTTCTACTTAAAGGAAGTGCTGACTTTTGTGACCAATAAACCCTTTTTAGATTCCAGACTCAAAATGTGTCTAATGAAGATGAAACAGAAACAGCAGCACGTTGAGTTCGACGCCTTCCGCCTCGCTCCGTTTCATGCGCAGAACGCCTGCCTTCTCAAGAAGAAGAAGAAGAAGAAAGGATGTTATTCCAAGCAGCGCATTCCTTCAGGAATCCTGCGGCCTCGCGGTGAGCCCCGCAGTACGTCACGCTGACCTCCTCCAGCGTGTGTGGCTCCTCGTGCTGAGAATGAGCACATTCACACGCTGCTCTACAGGTGCGGCGTCCAGAGTGTCAACTTTGTCGGTTTACGAGAACATGTTTTACAGAACTGGGAAGGGGACAGTAAAAAAAATAAATAAAACACCACCGCTGTGGCCGGACTGGAAATATACAGCGTCACATACCACCGTGAATACACCCCGACTGTGCCTAAATCATGGAATAAGGCTGGCCTGCTTTCTCTCTCTCTCTCTGTCAGCTGTGTAGACAGCAAGTGGGATGTTTTTGATCTTGCAGCCCTGGGGGTTACCGTGGCAACCCAGAAGAAAGAAACTTGCTCGAAAAAAGGCTGTGCAAACCGAGGCGTGGGCCGAGTCGTGTATTTTTTGCCGCCGCTGGGTTTCCGTCCCAGAACCCACCGGGTCAGTCAGCCGACACGAGCACCAGCCGGGACTTGTTTCCAGCGATGGGCTTTCAAAGGGAGCCCCGCTCACGTCCTCAGACAGGCTGTGCACACGATGGCGACTCGCACGCCCTCCTGGCTCTCAGGTTCAACAGCTCTGTTATTTGGATCTCATTGAGAAGCCAGAGAGGATAACCGCAAACAGATCAAGATGGCAAACAGACGCGGCGCTCCCATCAGAGGCCGCTTTTGAGTACAGTTGCGTCTGCCCTACGAGCCTGAGAAGTGTTTCTCCCCAGAAAGATGTCTGATTGCTTTGTTGTACGGCGACATGATCATAGCAGCCCTTATGACTCTTTTGTTTTTCACTTCAGAGGTCTTAAATAAGTGGTGTTCTTTATATTTCTTCTTCTTCTAGTCAAGGCCATCGCATGAAGACGCCACAGCCATCAATGTGTCAGTTCGTCTGTTTCCCAAAGACCAAAACTCTTAGAAACCGGGTTGCAAACACCGAATTGAATTATGTTTAACAAAAGTCAAGTAATAAAGCATCCGGTGGCTTTAGTTTCCAGGACAATCTTACTTAAACAAAAATAAATTAATTGTGGACTATTTTCACATTATTATCTTCAATTTCTAATCCCACTGAAGAACACCTCATCCAGAGCTATTGTCTGGCACATATGTTTTTATTAATAGTGCATTGACTTTAATGCAACACAGAACGTTTCCAACAGCTGTTTTGGGAAGAAAAAAAATGTACGCAGCTGTTAGTAATTTTTCAGGCTGACCGTCGTAATGAGGAGCTCAAACATTCAGTGACAGCCGGAACTCTGATTAGGATTTGGCCCCCAGTTTTATTTCTTCAACAAACAAAAAAAGGACCCAAACTCAGGGATTTCTCCTGTGACTGCAAAATACAAACTCATGTGTGTTACTGGACTTCTTAACACTTTTAAGATATATTTGAATATATTTGAACTTGGTGTATATTTAGTGTTCCCCACAGGGTTTTGTGAGGCTATGGGTGGACCTAGCACCCTTGTGATCTGGAGGCATGCTCCCCCAGAAGGATATTTAGTACGTTGTAAATCTAACTGCATCAATGTGGCGCTCTGAGAGTTAAATTAAGGTTAGATCTATGAATACACCGTCTGCTCTTGTCAACAATGTTGTGCTCTTGTTCTATCAGTGGTGCAATGTAGCTTTCTATATTCAAGCGACCTAAATACTGTACTTAAGTACAGTTGTTTTTATTGAACCTTTCAAAAAGAACGGACCCCGAGTAATGAACTTTCTCTTTGATATAACTCCCTGACTTGATGCTTACTCAGAAACATCCACTGCTCTTCATGTTGTACAGTGTAACGATTTTATAAACTATACATTTGCATTGCCAACCATTTTTAACAGCATCACCAATTGGTGGCCTTACCAGACCCCAACAATAATGTTTTGTATTCTGATTGTGAATATGTGTTTTTTACAGTTTGAAAAGTTTGCTGTGTCCATTATGCAAAGGCATATTTAGTGACACTTGCAAGTGGCATTTAAAAAAAAAAAGAATTTCCAGAGATTGAATGACAAAATAAATTCAATTGTGCCCCTATAGACGTTCCAAACGTTATCAGCCTGTATTGATCAAGTTCTTACAGTGAAACCAGTCACTTTGTGGGGGTCCTGGCGTTTAAAACAATGTATCCGCTGTTTTAAAAGGCACAGTGACGTAAGCACGAGTGTAGCTGGAACATGCGTGCAGCTAGCACCCACTGACAAGTACACAGGAGATATTTCATTTTTCACTTTTTTCAGGCCTGCACCCCAAACATATAACTGCACAATGAAGTATTATTTAGTTTACAGTCTTTATACACATTTTCAGCAATTTCTCGTATGTTTAATGCGTTTCGAAACGCATTATTCTGAAATGCGGTCTTCAGACGTCTTTCACCAAGTTTACTATTGTAGTGAGCTTAGTTCCTCAGCACAGCTATGTAAAATGACGCCTTCATATTTTATTTTATTTTCTCCAACAACTGGAGAACTAAAGCGCTGCACTTAAATCCCGTCACTGAACTTTAAACACAACTCCTTTTCAGGGGTTCATTTTTGCACGACATGAAAGCTGATCAGCTGCTCAGCATGAAATCTCCACCAGCTTTAATTAACAATTCCTTGATCCTTCTCTGTCCCAGAATTCAACTCTCCCTCCTGATTGGCTGCCTTTCTTCTGCACTCCCTGGCGACGCCCAGTTTCCACAGCGTTTGCTGATGAGCAGCGTTCTCCACCTGTCGCACTCCTTAATGATAATTGCTCCTCCTTTTCCGTTCTTCCCTTTTTTTTTAAATAAGCCTCGAAGCTTCCAGTCCTCCATGATTCTAATTTAATTTCGTCCCCCTCAGAGCATTAAAGAAGACTTTTGAGACTGACATTTTTTCTGCGATGTCACTTCACCCCCATCCCATCCCACCGCTGCTTTGCCACTCTCTTTCCACTATCCAAATGGGATGCCAGACCTCATGCATTTTTAGCAAGAGCAGAGGGATATGCTTGTCAGAAGTCCTACTTCTGTCTGTGTGTGTGTGTGTGTGTGTGTGCTGCATTTCCATGTGCATGTGTGCATCAGTGCATGTGAGTGCTGCTCATACTTGTTTGTAAAGAGTGGAATCGACTCAGCTAAATGTGCTATTTTCGATTCACTCAAAGTTCTCTTTTGATGGTAATGTGGCGTGTGTGTGTGCGTGTGTGTGTGTGTGTGTGTGTGTGTGTAATGGGCCGCACATGACATTCACACAATACCTTTTATGTCAGATCAACCTGGCCTCATCTGTGTCTGCACACAAGGAATATACTTGTTTATTGTGTGTGCTTTTTTTCTGTAAGGTCATCTCGCCTCGTGTCATCATCTCCTGTATTGTCATGGAGCAAATTGCTGTATGCTGGAAAAAGGAGAGAAAAGGATGAGCCTTTTCATGAGGAAAAGCTTTCCCGACTTAAATCGGATCTGCGCATGTCCAAAAAATAATCGTTACCTTTTATTCTGCTTTCAGTGTCGTCTTCACCCACAAAAGCTTGGAGGATGAGACGCTTCTCGAGTTCTTTTTTACAGCCAAATGTGAGGAATTTGAAGTTTGGTGTTGACAAATTCTGGACCCCGACACTGGATACAGACCTTTTTTTTATTAAACGTAAAGGGAAACAATACAGCTATTGCTGTGGTTTTGTTCCTGTCAGTGTTTCTCTTTCAGTGTCTCGCTCCCTTTCCGATTGCAAAAATAATTGTTGAGCTTTGCCTCCAACACTTTTCGTCTGGCCTGGGAACGCCTCGGGCTACGCCAAGAAGGAGCTCCAGCGTACCCTGCTAAGCCTGCTGCTCCCAGATAGACAGAACACAGAAATGGAAAATGGAATAACTGATGACTGTGACTTTGGATTGTATTGACCCAGTAGCTGTTTTGAACTGATAGAGTAGAGGTGAGATGTTCGGGCCCTGAGGCTAGGCATCACACGTTGTACCTGTTTTAATGGTTGGGTGATTTATTGTTCATGAACGAACACATCTTGGGTGCTCTTTCGAATAAGTAGAATGTACTTAAAAATGCACTGCATGCTTGGTTTATAAATCTGGGCACATGGTTTTCAGTCTGTACTGAATATTTCATCCCACCCCTGGATATGTGACCCCTGGAGGAGGGGCGGGGGGCTGTATATAAAAACAGCTTGAGTAAACTTTGACCTGTGCATTTTAGATTGTGTTCTCTTATGAGCATGCAAATGACCGGTGTTGTTTACCTAATAGTGAAGAGTAAACTAAAAAAACAAGAGTGAACTTTTTTCTGATATAGGAGCCGGTGGTCGAGTGGGTTCACTGGTGCACGTCCAGATCAAAGCCGTTTATCGTTGTAGAAAATTCATTAGGGTAGCAGAAAACAATCAGACTGTGTATCTGTAATTAACAGTACTCTCTGTGATTGCCTCCACAGCATTAAATACTACACTAATATCTGGCCCTTGTATCCCCATTATGCGCTGCTTAATTAAAAATGTAAATTAAGCTCCCTATAATTACACATCAACCAACATGGAACTGGACAAAGCATTGTGTGTGTGTGCGTGCGTGCGTGTGTGTGTGTGTGTGTGTGTGTGGGCTGCGTTATAGGAAGGTGAGTAATCAAGTATTGGTTGGAGTTGTGAGATTTTTTGAACATCTAATCGCTGTGGACATTTGATGAAACTTTGTTAATGTCAGTCAAAGGTTTGAAAGGGGAAATTAATCCCTACGCTGAGTCTGTCAGTCGCTGGCATTGACAAATCAGGTGCTGACGCTTGTGAGAGCAGTTCATCCACGGTAGTGTGTCTTGGGGGAAATTTCCCTAAATTGATGGAATAAGTCAGTCTAAATGCCCTGAAGTGCACCTTCAGCAGAATGGTGCTCTTTTGTACAATGCCATGATGTGTGAATGCTGATGGATTGTTTACTGAATACCTGTGTTCTTAGAAGCTTCAGAAGATCAGTGCAGTTACTGAGGCTGCATCTATACAATGCGGGCACATTTCATAACGCTGTTTTTGTGTGAGGTTCTCGCCTACACTCGCGTCTCCAGGAACTGAAGCAACGGAATGGCACAAAGCGACTAAATCGTGGGCTCTTTTCAGCCGGCGGACACGAACGCCGAGCATCGCAGCCGACGTCTGGCAAACCCGGGCTGATAAAATTAATTTTGTAATTGGTTGCGACGTCGTCTGACAAAACCTGCATTCATAAATCTAGATCAACGACAACATGGATGTGCATGTGCAGTGCGTTAGAATACTTCACTGCAGGAATCAGTTATCAGATCGGTTCGGATGGTTTGATATATATATATATATATATATATATATATTTATACAGATGTATCACTGAAGTTTGTCATGCAATCTCTCCATAATATGATATATATAATAATTCAATAGGAAGTCAAGGCTTTTGGATGCTGATCCACTGTAGATGTCATTGACCATCATGGATTACTTAATGTATACGTAAGTAAACGGTGAAAAGTGAATGCCTTTTTTTTCAGGCCGACGCCTTTGCTCACTGAAACAAAGGAAGGTGAGAATAGAAGGGAAGCATTCCCTTTGCACCATGGGTAGTCGTATTCTCATTGCCTGAACTCGTCTCGCTCGGTTGGACGGCCTCCAGCTCACGCGGGCCCGTGGGCTGCAGCGCTCCGCTGTATCTGCGTAGGCCGGTTTCCTCTTTCTCATGGAAACAACGGGGCTCTAGTCCACCATGGGAATTTTCCCTGGACTGCAAACATCTCCTATTTAACCTACGCTCGGAGCGAGATGGATTTAGACTTCTGAGAAAAATCTAACCCTTTTATAGGTATTCACAGGAATTTTCCTTCTCTCCGCTGTGCCCGCTTAGCCTCTCGGTCTCGTTATTGTTCAGGAGATTTTTGCATCACACATCTATTGTCGTTGCCATTTCTTTGTCGTCTTATTACAGGCTTTCAGATCCACTCTGTCACTCTGTCAAACGTGTGTTTGCCTTTTCATTCCGCCTCCATCTGAAAGCCAAGCGGGAGGAAAATGTTCGTCTTCAAATATTCGTTTATTAAAACCCGGATTTGTCTCTCATCTTGAAATGGGAATTATTCATAAGTGTTGAAGCAAGTAGGGGATCCTGTCACCTCAGCGTGCATCACAACATGCCAGTATGAAAGTGAATCCTTTAATGTACTGTATAAGAGGCAAGGACACAAAAACAAAAAAAATTTTAGGGACTGGAACAAACTCTGAAAAATGTGCCTCAACACTCTTCTGACGAGGAAAATAATTGACAAAGTTGCAACAAAGAACAGAAAGCAGCAGATTTGCCCCGAGGCACAGCTTTTAGGTATAGGGTTACATATTGAAGCAAAAAATCCCGTATCCCCCTGCTGATATCGATACGTAGGAGGGTTGTCAGTGTGTTGAACCGGTTTGAACTCACGCACACTGAGTGGACTTTTAAACTGCTACACACTGTACCGCATGGGATGTCAGTCCCGCTAAAGTCCATCAAGTTTAAGTCTGCTGTCTTTTTGAGTTATATTCAATACATTCTGAAAAAACAACACTTTTTAATTCACTGCAATGTATTGAACCACACGACCCTACGCGCTGCACAGAACTGCCTTTAATAAAGAAAGTTGGTTTAAAAAGTCTAAACTATGAAGTAATTATATCAGTGTTTTAATGGAAAACGTCCAAATCACTCGGTCGGAATGCTAATTAGCGCCGCAGATTTTGAAAAATGGAGGCTAAACTATTCCTCATTTACCTCGAGGAAACCCACCTCCTCTTCCACCCGGCAGACCGAACCTACCAACCAGACGACTTTGATCTCCGCCGGTCAACAACTCGGTAAAGCAGAAGCCACCGAGCCGGTGTCTGTCTGTGATGGCGGCGGGGAGGGGAACCTCAGTCCTCTCTCATGTGGCCGTCTGCCCCGCGGCCCAGCCTGTCTGTTTTTTTAAACCCACTGGAAGCACAAGATGGGGCGAGGCACAAGAGGTGCTCAGTGCAGGCCCCCACCCCTCCACCCCCCTTCCCCCCAGAAGAGCCCGTGCTCGCGCGCAGGCATCCTATCAAAGCTCTGGGAACGCCGCGCTCCGAGCTTAAGTCAACTTGGCTGCGTCTGAGCTCAAATATTTGAGCAGCGCTCGGCGGCCCGGGCGCCACTGGAAAAGCATCACAGGATACCACGTCCAAAACAAAAAAGTTTTGGGGGGTGGAGACGTGGGTGGAGAGGGGGTCCAAATGTTGGGAATGTGCACAACGCATACACCAGCCTCTGCAGTTTTCCTCCTCCCTGTTCCAAAGCTATCAGGCAGACTCGATTAAGTTGAAGGTCCGTGTGTGTACCTAACTTCTGTCTGTGCTGGCGTTAGTTTTCATTGACAGGTCAATTTGGATAATCTGTGTAAATAACGTTTTTTAGTGGAACCCAACTATAAAACGAGCTAAAAACCCATCTCTGGTGCACTTCCAGCCTAGACAGAGATAGAGGGTCTAGCTGGTGGTGATGGCCACAGCTAGCCTTAGCTCAACACAAAAGATACTTGCTGTTATCAGTAATAAAAAAATGAATAAAAAAATTGCGATCTCATTGGAATGAGTTTAATAGCACGCCACTTTTAAGGCTTTTTCGTGTGGAATGATATGTTTTTGTTCATCAAAAGACATTAAGTTAGGTTTCGGACAAAAAGCTCATGGTCAGGCTCAAATTATGAAGGTTAAATAAATACGTAACAAATAAACCTTTTCTTCGAGACGGTGGTCTCTTGGGTGACCGAGCTGTGTGTTTGACTCCTCCCCCTGCCCGTCCACCATCAGCTCTCCTTTACCGCTCTTAGGGTCAGGGTCACTTAATTAGGGTTAAGTGTTTTGCTCAAGGACACAACAACACGGACTGGCTGAGCCGATTTCAATACAGATACTAGTTCTACTAGTACTTGGACAGATCCAATTGGTCCACCACCCATGACAGAGCATTTCATCATGGGTGGTGATGTCCTGAATGGTTGGTCACTCGGGGTGAATCACACCGCGTTCTAACATTGTCGTACAGTTTGATATCTAGGACGGATAAAGTTGTTCAAATCGAAAAGGTTAGAGGTCAGAAAAAGATTCCAGTCTGTCTCTTTCTGTCTTGACAAATAAAATGCACACCTGTGTCAGAGGAGCGAGGACCGGGGAGGCCGGCTGACGGAGCTGTAAGCGAGGAAACGGCGAATACTCCACAAATATAACGGCTCCTTTTGTATTCGCAAGTTGTAGTTATTTAAGATGATCACACTTTCTGCCCTTCAGTTTGTGTTGTGGCTCATAAGGAGCTTTTTCCTAACAGCATCCTTTCATGATATTACTTCTTTTTTAATTATATTGATCGTGGGCTGTGACACTCTCTTGAGCACAGCACTAATTTGCTGTCCTTCATGTTGTTGCTCATTATTTGTATCGTCCTTTTCATACAAACATTTGCAGTGCCTCACACAATATACCATCTAAATATTTAACGCTCCTCCAGGCAGCACCACAGTGCTTTCACCCGCTCTCCTATTGCGCACAAAAACAAGCTTTTTAGATGATGTGCAGCAGTGCATGGTGAAGGGGACATGTTGTGTTTTATGTTAGTACTCTAGTTCCATCTAGTGGTCAAAGGGGCCTGGTGGACAAAATCGCCTTACCGGTGAATGTATGAGACACAACACACAACCCCCCCTCCCCCTCCCCCCTCCCCCTCCCTCCCCGCCCCCCTCCCCCATGTCCTCACATATACCTGTTTGTTCTCCACTCATGCAGTCTGGTTTGTGTCCAACAACCCACGGGGGATATTTTGGGACCTTCTGGGACCTTATTTCCCCCTCCTATGGAAGGTTAGACAGGACACAGGCAGCCGAAACATCAACACCAGCACAAGCACCACCAGCTACACCTCTGTGGTGCAGCCTCACATGGCGACGAGACATAAACAAACCAGAGACCGACCTCTCCCTCGGGCGCTGAAGCGTAAAGCAGTTTTCTGCAATTCTGCTGGGACACTAAAGGGGAATGGGTACTGTGTGCATGTGCGTGTGTGTTTGTGTGCATGTGCGTGTGTGTGTGTGTGTGTGTGTGTGTGTGTGTGTGTGTTTGTGTCCATAACTGGACTTAACAGTGATAACCTAATCCCTGTGTCCGTGTGCATCCAAAGAGAGTGTGCTGAGCTGAGGTCAGACACTGGGTTGTGTAGTGTGTTAGTGTTGACCTTGACCTTGACCTTGGATTAGCAGGTTAACAGGCCGGCGTTCTCAACATCTCAAAAGCCTATTTGTTGAAAGATTTGATTTCAACAAGATTAGAATTGCTCAACAAATCGGTAACTCATACTAATAATAGTGGCATGTGTGTGTGTGTGTGTGTGACTTTTGTTTGTACGTGTTTACAATATTTAATAGTAATAATACTGAATTATTATACGGTATGTTTAACATTGTTTTGGCTCCTCTAATCCAACACACTGGATTTCAAGTTAAACAAAGATTAAGCATTTACAATGCTGTCATAAACAATATTTTAACACACACAGTTCATCTAAATGATTAATTGTTTGTTGAAGGGGTCACTCGTGTCATCAATGGGCTCCACAGTTCTCCTTCTGCTTCACAGCGACTTCCAGCTCTTTGTTTAGTTTTTTTTGTGGGGGCCTGCAACCTATTGGTTTTGCATCACTTCTGCATCTCTTATGGCCTTAACACAGCAGGGGGTGGGGGGGCAACATGGGAGGCGAGTGTTTGGCATTTTGACTATTTATACCGGCAATGTTACAACACTTTTTCAATTGTACTCTTCACTTATTTGTTTGTAAGTTTGTCATATTTTTCTATTTTTAAAATGATGCCTTTTGCTCACCAATTCAAGTTCCTTATGTGTGTAACATATCTGTCAATGAGCCTGATTCTGGACCAAATACCGAAATCCTGTTGACCCAGAACAGCGTGTGGCAGTCTGTCTGAGGTCAATAGCTGCACAGCCGATAAGCTACCGGCAGCAGTTTGATTGTATTGATTCTCCTTCTGGAGAAATGCTCTGAGTGATTTTACCATCTGGTAAACAGTCAAACTGTGTTTTTGTCCATCAGGCTTTTATTATGAAAGGTGAGAAAGGTATTAATGTAAATGTAAAACATTTAATGTATTAGTGGATCTGGTCTGTTCTACTTTTGTCAAACATTTTGCCTTCCTGGTTGACCCGTGAGCCTCTGTGTTGTCACACACAATCGATTGTTTTGAATATTGGGGGTTAAAAGCTCACCTAGCAAAATCACCTGTTGAGCAGAAGCACATTTTGACAAATGAAAAGCTGATTACGTGTCAGTGTCCAGTGTTTGCAGGTCCCTCAAAAGTGACCGAAAAAAATCATTTATTAGAGGATGAAGAATAAAAGCTATTTTAAGTTGTTTCCAATTTTAACCCTGTAGGACTCACATTTTGCTTCCTTGGGGCGGATGTATGAATATGGTTCTAATTTCTCCAGAGTTCTTCAGATGCGCTTTTAAACAGCCTAAAATTAGAGCAGAGAGTCGGCCCTTGGACCTCAAAGACATTCTTCTTCTTCAAACCCTACTTGCTGAAATACAGAACCAGCTCAAACCGCCCTATACTTGGCTGTAGTGTAAGTCGGTGGATGTGACGGTAAATCCCTCAATAATGCAGCCGCTTCCTCTAATAAACAACTCCGGGGAGGTGAACTGTCGTTGGATATTTCCTCCCCAGCACTGTACGTGCAAAAAATATTGCATGTTTTCGAATATGATGCAAGGCTTGTACATGTATCGGGGGTGCAAACGGAGAACGGAGATTGAAGGGTAAAACAATTCAGCTGCAAAAGCACACACACACACACACACACACACACACACACACACGCACATGCACACACAAAGTCAATGGCCCTACAGCAGCACATTTACAACACACACTCAGCAGAATAGCCCCCCAGGCTGCTGAGTGATGGGCCCTCCTCTAGACAACGTGTCTGGGACTTAACTCCCTAAGCTGTGACATAGTTCACAGCTGTGTGTGTGTGTGTGTCTGTTTGTGTGTGTCCCTTGATCATTAATTTACCGTCTCACCCAAAAACACTCACACCCTCACACTGGCCTTCAAATTATTTTGTCACTGCATTTAGCAAGATGAAAAGTTGATGATGTCGTGCGTTTGCTTACGTTGGTGCAACAATATTTTCAGAGAGAAGAGCGGTGTGTTTGTTAATAAAGCAGAGGAAGCTCAAGTATGTCGAGTAGAGGACTATTTCACAGAGCTCTTTTAGTTTTTGTGACCGGTTACCTTTTTCCCCACCCAACAGGTGGCAGTCATGCTTCATGTCCTTTTTTGTAACTCTAAAAGAGAAACTTGACCTACATTTACAACATGACGTGAAGAGAAACGTTCCAGATATATTCACATTTTCAACAGACATTCGGTCATTTTAAAAAAGTCACACGTTTTGTGGAATATTTCTAACTGGGTATTTTATTATAAAAGCATTTTATACTTCTTGGCCTACCACCACATAGTCAAAACAAATGTTTTCCTTTATATCTAACTCTGCAAAAGATACATAGTCCATGCTCCCTCTTATTACCTGACTGCAAAACAAAATCCTCAATCTTTTCCGCGGCTCAGAAATACCAGTAAATCAGAGACCTGTCTCTGAATGGATTTAAACTGACATTATTCCCAGTGCACTGATTTACAATTCCCTTCTATGATCCCTTTTTTGAGGAATTCACAAACAGAGTATAGAGGGGGGGGGGGGGGGAGATAAGGCGTGCAGACTGATGATTTATCATCTTCACTTCTTTTTACAGGCTCACGCGCTGGTGGGCCAGCTGTGGAACGACGGCGGTAACCCAATTCCCGCAATAACTAAAAGGAATCAAGCATTCCCGTAAGAATCCCAGCTTTCCCTCCCGCCGACTTTCATCGAGACCCCTCCGAGGATTTTCCCCAACGCTATCGGCGGCACTTTCTCTGTCTCTTTGTGTCGACGATAAAGGCCCAATAAATACTTTCCAACCTCCTCTCGCTCGTCTATCAGAGGCCTCCATGACCTGTTTGCCCCCGAGGATTTTGTTGGACCATATAGCTGGAATACACACGCTCCTTTGATCCCGGTCAAAGAGCACTCAGACGCTCTTAACTCCAGATTAGATTCACACTGTTTGCATAATGCCTCCTTTAGTCATTTGCAGAACAGACACAGACGAGGGGGAGAGGAGCCGTTGGCCTGCACATCTTTTTCACTGCACGAAGGACGTGTCTGCCGTCACAGCTCATGCTGCATGTCATTATTATTTTTGTTCCATGATTTTGATGCCTCCCAGCAAGGATGTGTGCAACGAAATACAGTTAACTTTGAACGGGTAGCTCAGCATTTTCAGAGTGATTCTCATTCGTGCATGTTTGTTGCAGAGAGTTAGCACTCTCGTGGTCTGAGCACGATGTTACGGAGGACCAGAAGTCCTTTGGCACAGCATGAAGACCGGAATTAGAGGGGGAGGTAAGCGTATGAGAGTGGTATGTGTACTCTCATCTCACTAATAAGCACAAATCCCAAACGTCAAACTAGTCCTTCTTAACCACACAGATCTCAAAGGACCGGATAAGGGGTTACCCTGCGTCTGTGTAGGCCGGCGATTCGGTATCTCTCGAGTAAACCGTGGCTCAGGCTTAAAGCGGCCCCTGTGTGCTCTGTGGCCATGTGCAACTGCTATCGCCCGTCTGGACCGCTTCCTGAACACCAGCCCGACTAACACACGAACACACAAACACGCGGAGACGCCCCTCTGACCTCCTCTCGGGCGCGTGCCGGGAAGCGGGATGAATTAAAGGTCCCCGGACGCGGCGGGCTTCAGTTATCGCTGACAGTGACGCTGGCGGCAACGCATGAGTAGGCACCAGAACCGCGCACACACACACACACACACACACACACACACACACACACACACACACACACACACACACACACACACACACACACACACACGTACACACGTACACACACGTACACACACGTACACACACGTACACACACGTACACACACGTACACACACGTACACACACACACACACACACACACACACACACACACACACAAAGCTGTGGAGATAAAGTGGGTTGGTTTTGGCCTGCAACCATTACATCATCATCTGTGTTTCTGTAATGCTCTGCCCGTTCATCTCTGGAGGGAGCAGGGTTTTCTAGTCAGACCAATATAGCTGACTTATACCCGAAAATATGTTTCACATTGAGAAGCTTTGCTTTTTGTAAAGAGAACCAAGGAATACATTTTTCTCATCTACCTCTTTGGCAACAAAGCAAATAAAAAAATCTATTCATTTAAAGAGCCAATGAAATGATGCTATATAACTTTAAAGGCCGTATTCTCTGTTCTTATTTTTTAATAGCTTAAAGTAAGTTAAAAGTCTGCATTTTCAATTTAGCTTTCTTTACCTCTAAAGTACTGTTTCTTGCATTTCTTTGTAATGGATTTATCAGCTACATATATATTTAATATGTAAACTGAATCTCCAGAGTTGAGGTTTGGTGTGGTTCAGTGGTATTTTTGGATGCAGAGTTTTATAGCTGCTACGTTTCCATCAGTGATGACAGAAATGAAGTCAATGATTGAGTGAGCTGGAAACTCCCAGTTTCACCTCTCTCTCTCCCTCTTTCTCTCTCTCTCTCTCTCTCTCTCTCTCCCTCTCTCTCTCCCTCTCTCTCTCTCTCCCTCTCTCTCTCCCTCTATCTCTCTCTCGCTCAAACACATATATTATTGTTAATTCAACACAAGCTGTTAAGTCAACGATATGCCAGTGTTTCTGAAATTCAAACCCATCAGAGTTGGCGGCGGGTGGTTTTGATCAGCTGCCTCGGGTCCTCATCAGCTCCGCGATTGGACAAACAACCCTTGAAATAGTTGTCACTAAAAATCGACACTTGCGCAGACGCTCTCTGACATACTAATACTGCACGTCTCAAATCATAATTGGCCGATTATGAGCTGTTGAAATTACACCGCGGTATATTCCAAGACACCTTGCACGTTGTATGAAGAAAGCTTAAATCAGAGACAGCAACTCTCTTGGCCCTGTTAAGTTATGACCTGGCCCGCTGGATGGTTTGTTACACGGAACCATCTGAGAAGCAACCTTTAATAATATCGTCATATACTCATACAGGTCCATGACATTTGACCTCTGCTTTTGACCCATCTTAAGCCAGATGAGCTGGATCATTGTGTCCATATGCTCTCCTGGTACATTAAGTTGCAGTATGCTGTTCCGTAAGTGGAGAAGAAATGTTCCTCTGTCAGTGCCATCCTTATCAGTGCTCTCCTTGGCATCTTCTCCCGGTGCTGCTATGCCGGCTAAATGGAGCTATTACAGTGTCAAGTGCCTGGCACAGGCAGCGCTCCTGTAAAGCTCTGCCTCGGCATTCCTGTCACTAGAGAGGTCGAATGGGACCGTGTGCGATGGGACTTTTTTTAGTGGTTCATTTGTGTTCTTGCATTTCTACCAGTATGCAGATTTTAATCAATCGTCATCGTCATCCATTGATTACTGAGGGGGAAATCGACAGAGCATTAAACTCGGATATGGACCTGCAGTGAAAACAATAACATGTAGAGATGTGAAATGAGTAACGATGAATAAAACACCATGTCTGAGAATTAACGGACACTCGAAGTGATCTACTAACACATGCTGGTCTCATTTAAATACCTCTTGTAATTTGTTGAAACTAATCCAGTTTAGTGCACCCGGGCTGATTCGCACCTTCTTTGTGAGCTCAAGCGCATGTGTTTTAAATGAAAGCTTCTCATCGAGCCAAATACAGACATTTTTCGCAATCTGTGACGTTCTGCGCCTCGTTCAAGGAAGGAATGCTGTAGGCGAAATAAATTGTATGGTGGCCTGGTGGTTATGACGCATACCATTAAAATATCAAGCCCCCTGGTTCAATTGTGGCCGGGGAATTCTGTTTTGTGTCTCTAACAACCTTCACGGTCACAGGTGAGAGTTTAACCCCAGAACACTAACGTTACAAATACAGCCGTAGCCCGTGGCACGAGATCAGACGGCACAGAAGGCCCAGAGAGTAAATGCACGGCCCAATATATATAAACAAATATATATATACATATATGTATATATATATATAAGGTATTCTCACGCCCCTCACAAGATAATTTAATATGAATAATGTACATCATTTATCTCGACTCAAATACCCCATAATGACCAAGCAAAAACTAAAAAATGTAAGATATTTTTCGATCATTTAAAAAAAACGTGTCTCTCCCATTGATATAAGTATTCAGACCCGTCGCTGTGAAACCTGAGATTCAACCCAACCGCCTCCCAGTTTTCTTGATCATCCTTGAGATGTTTGTACACCTTGATTGGCGTCCCCCTGTGGTAAATGAAATTGATTGGACTTGATTTGGAAAGCCCTGTCCGTATGGAAGTCTCAGCCACGAGAGCCGTAAGCAGAGCTCAGAGACGTGTCGGGGCACGGGTCTGGTGAAGGTGTGGCGGTTGGAGAAACTTCCTGAAGCGCGACCATCACTGCAACACTCCACCCGATCTAGACCGGACCGGAGCCTCTCCTCAGTGAAAGACACATGAAAGCACCTTGAGGGCTCTCAGGCCGTGAGAAACAAAGATCCTCTTTATCTGATGAAACCAACGATTTATGTGTTTGGCCTCAATTCTGAGCGTCATGTCATGGAGCGGCTCCTCCAATCATCCACTGAGCAATACCATCCCGTCCTGTGAAAATACTCGCGTCAATGTGTTTTTTTTTCTTTTTTAATAAATGTGCAAAAATCTTCTCTCATTGTCAGGGTGTAGATTGATGGAGAAAACAGAATTGAAAGGCTTTTAGCTTGAGGCCGCAACGTCACAATGTGTGAAATAAGAAGTGGGAATACTTTCTAAAGGCTGGTCTCATAGCGGGGCTGCGTAATCAATGATGCAGGCGCAGGAATGTGTCAACGCCACATTTTACATCACTGTTCATCACATGTTCATTTGTTTTCATGATCTTGTCCTTAGAGCTGCTATATACAGCCATTAAGCCAACAAGTCAGCAAGTGTTTGAGGGAAAACGTTGGAATTTCAAACAAGCAGCTCAATCTTTTGATTAATTTATCACAACAATGTGTCTATAGTTACATTTCTAAATAATTATAAAATACATGCATTCTCTATTACAGTATAGAACTATGTGCTTATTCTTCATAAGGCTTGAAGGTGCAAATAGGGGATGAAGTTGCTGTTACTTCAGCGTCACAATGACAATATTTTAAAACAGACAGTAACAAACATGAATAGGGAATACAATACACAAAAACATTTAGAACATTTCAAACAGTAGTACAAAACATACTCAAATAGATTTTAAAACATGCATAGTTTCAAATATAGTAAAAGAATGTAAGGCATTTAACATGCTCTCTCAGGGACATGCATATACAGTATGTCAGAGAAAAATGACAAACCAAAACATACAGCATAGATTCAACAAAGAAAATAAGAACAGTGCAAACATTGATATGATGTTTAATTTGTTAGGACATTAGGACTGCATGTCCGGCACATTGAGTCCTTAGGAGGTTGAGTGCAGGACGGTCCACTCCCAATTTAGGGAGAGGGAGCACTTCGAAAAGATGTTGACGCCTTGGCAAAGCGCTTGTATGCTGGCCTGTTGTGGTTAAATGTCTAAATAATGAAGGGATGAAGTTGCTGTTACTTCAGCGTGGCTACCAATGCAGAAAGAAAGGACGAGGACGTGAAACCTCTGGATTCAAAGCTAAAACAAGCAGAATTCACAACAACTATGATGTTGAACAGTGTGTGCGCTCAAGAGGGCCAAGCCTAAGGAACGTGCAACGTGCTTCAGTGTGAGTCACAATGACAATATTTTAAAACAAGACGCCAGAATTAAAAAGAAATGGCCTTCAAAGGCATGACAAATCGCCTGCGAGATCTATGATAGCCCCTCCCCCTCCCTGCACAGGTCTGGAAGTCTTTTCTGTCCCGTTTTCAGATAAGGACGCGAGTAGCACTTTTCATGACACTCTGCAGGTTCGAGCCGGTCACACAAAGAGCCCATTCAACCACCCGGGCAGAAACATCCTCCCCACGCAGATGCCATCTCTCCACGAGACGGGACACTCGAGAGAGACGGGCACAATAATAACGCTCGGAAACTTCTTGGCAGCTCAGGGCCAGACACGGCTCAGGTATGTGTGGTCAAGAGAGGAGGGAATTACAACACAACACCGAAATGAAATGAAGCAGCGCCCTGCGGACACAAAAAAAAATGCTAACTTGAGGTCAGACTTATTAAGGGCCACTCAGGGGAACGCGTGGGTTTTTCAGATTAATCACATTTACTCATGGTTACACGGGCAGAGACACGCTCACCGTGCTGGCAGTGTCAGGAGACTGCTCTGCAATTAGAGGGGAAGTCTTTCCGCTCAACCTCTCTGCATCGATCACACTGACGCTGAATGGGCCCATTGGCTCGGGTGCGGCTTTTCCCGTCACATTAGAGATGTCAAGCAGACACGGTTGCGTGCATCCCGATGCCAAATCAAATACATCATCGCATAGGTGGAGTGTGGCACGGCTCGGTGGGCTCACATCAAGGCGTGTGCAGCAGATTGAGCGTAATACCAAGCAGCTGTGAAAGCGATTGCATAATTACAGATAAACTCAGACGTCTCGGATTCTCGATCACCCGAAGCAACGTGCGCAGAAGGGTGGTCCGTTGACACGACGTGACTTCCCAGGAAAATTAGGATGAATTGAAGTCCATCGTTTGGGAAATAAAAAGGAAGGCGGTCTTAATGAAACACGACGTGTTTTGTATCTACTCTATTTTTATTGCAACCATTGAGAAATGAGTTCTCGGGTCCCACAGGCGCAATTCAAAGCTGCTGAGGATGTTGCGGAGGAGGTCTCAGTTTTACGCGAGGCATAAAACCGGGACTAAATCAATATTTGGGAATCAATTAATCTGCAGTGTTGGGATCAGAGTGGTTAGGGGTCTGGCATCCGGTTGTTCGCGACCTGTCGGAATGGGTTCCATGTGCCGTCCAGATCTGCTGTCAGTGGCTGGTAAAAATAGAGGGTGTAAGGGAATGAAAAGACAGTCCCGCCGCTGTGTCCTGACACCTTTTAGCAGATACCATACACATTTAATTGAGAGGTTCTTCCATACACTTGACGGCGTGTGGGTTTAATCTCCCGTCACCTCTGTGACACCCGGCCTCGAGAGGGGCGAGGGGGGGGGGGGGGGGGGCTTTACAGTGGAATGAGGCCAAGCCCCTTTCACTTATTTGGATTGTGAGCATGAATGTATGCATGGAAACACACGCACACACACACAGTCTTTCCTTACACACTCTAACATTGCAGTTACTGATCCAGGTGATTTTCCGCCGCTCAGTTCATGAAACGTACATTTAGAAGCTAAAATTAGCTCCACCTTAGGCAGCATTAAACATCAAAATGCTGCATTCATGGTAATGCATTTCGACTGTTAATACTGTCCGTATACTTTGTTGCAGTACTGTACTTTCACTGAAGCCCTGCAAGAGTTTTCCTTGTCATGGAATAATTTCAAAGGAAGTGATCTGACCACTTTATAGTATACAGAGGACAAAAGCAATTCAAGGTGAACTGCTTCTCCTTATCAGAGACGTTTATTCTGCCTTTGAGATAAACGTTTGTTCACCCTATAATGACACAGTTTGCCCACAGCGCCACTGAGGCTGCCCACTATCGCCACAGCAGAGACCGACCGGCTCGTGGGCAGTGCCAGCGGTCGGATCACAGTTCTCCGTCTCCGGGCAGAAGAAGCTGGATTGCATCTGGTGGTTTGTCCAGCTCCAAGGTGACAGCGATTTTCACAAGAGGGTGCTATTCGCTGCACGCCATGTCCATAAAGAACCCTGCCGAAACCTTCAGAGAACTTAGTGAACACAAGCATGATTACAGAGAGCAGCCTGAACTGGAGAACAAAGTGTTTTTTGTACAGAATTCAGGAGCAACACGATAAGCATCTGCGTACTTTATGTTATTAATCAGTGGGTTTCATATCTTTCCTGCTCCTGCTTCAAGCCATTGGGGCTTTACCTTTCACAGCAACCTTGTCAGATTGACATCTGCGTTGGCTTGTTGCCAATCCACTTCTGAATAATGAGGACTTTTGTTGTTGTTTTACTGGATCACCGAATTTGTCACGTTTCCCTATTCAAGATAACACTTTGGTCAAAGTTTGATATTGATATTCAGGCATTACAAAACATTCAGATGAGCCAACGGAATTTATACATATTTGTAGACTTATTTTCTCTCACACACTCCACCGGGGGCCAAATCTTAGAATTTTGGAGCCTGATAAATATACAAACCCTTTTCCACTGCAGACCGCAAATGTTTGCTCCGGGGAAGAGCTACAGAGACCATTTTTACTCATCTTAGTCTTTATATCTTTGTATCCTGTGGGGGGAAAGTCTTATTTGCATTTGCGCAATTATAAAATAAACTTTGCAAGCATAACCAGGCAAGAGCATTTGTATGTATGTAGCTAACAGGACAATTCATTAACAAACATAATTGCAGATATTAAACTACAACCGCAATTTCTGGAAAATAGCACGCAGTATACACTGACTCCTGCCCAATGTAGGTGTTCTGCTCTTGTGTGGGTGATATTAATAGGTCCGTGAACCTTGGCTACCCTTTCTTACAGAATGGACGCCGGCTGCTTTTCCCAGCAGCGTCCTCTCTGCGTGCTCTTTAACTGTTTGCCCTTCACCTCCCTCACAGAAAGTGGTAATGTTACACTACTGGGGCAACGGTGAAGAATTGATAGAATGGAGCTGATCGATCAAGAGGTTAGGTGTGGTGTGAGAGTTAAAAAATGTTTTAAATGTAGCACATTGTGTACACATTTGCAAGCATTTTTTAATCCAGGACATGATCTGTGTTGAAAGTCTCGTCTTTAGTCATACATTCAGTTCACACTGACAGCGCTGCAGGCTACATTTATATTAGTGTTTCATCTGAATCAGTCATCACACCTAACTTGGTAAAATCAAGAATTGGATGATGTCCTGATTTGGTATTTTTGTATTATGGATGATAATTGGATTTAGTGTTGCACACCTAATTGTAGACATCAGCATACTAACACGATCCCAATTACAATCCTGACTTTTGTTTGTAAGCCTGTGAGTAAACTAATTAGCACTTATCACAAAGCTACTGATAGGACTATCATTAGTTTTGAAGATTTTTAGTTGTAAACCAAAGGGATGGAGAAATTCATATTTTCACCTGATGATGGTTTATTAGAAAAGAAGAAAAAAAAGATCAAGCATGTAGCAAACTTAATGACAATGTATCCAAAAGTTCCTGCGGGAATTCACGGATACTCACAAACGTTAACCACATGGTGGCGCTCGAGGAAAAGTCCGAAAACCAAAGACTAGAGGATCTATCCTCCTGGGACCATGAATATTATCAATACATCCGATTGTTGTGATGGTTCAGTGATGACAGGCATTGCCATCCATAGACACACGAACTAGCCACATGCGTCAAGTGCTCAAAGAGAATGGCAGGGAAAAGCTGAATATAAACCCGCTTTGTTAGGAATTCTGTAATATAATGTGAAATACAGGTGCTTATTCTATCTGAATAGTTTCAAGCCATGGCTGCAGTCTCATGTCAATGGCTACAACAGACCAGCTTCATATATGACAGCGGTTTTACAGGTATTACACTCGTATTACCTTAACTACAATATCACATTCAGTTAGAGGACTAAGGGGGACATTTTATGTGTTTCTCAAAGTTTATTTTGCATAATATGTAGTGGTGCCATGAACAGATGATTTTCCATTTAAGGAAAACCATTTCTAATGATTAACATGCTGTAAAATCTGATATATAGCGGCCAAAGCCACAAAAATATGATTGATTCATGTCCCTCCAAGAAATGACACTAAAAATAAATAATAAAATATGATTGAAAAGGATTTAGGTTGGACCCAAGTAGCAGTCGCAGGGAAAGGTGAGCAGTTATTGTTGGTTATGGCTACAATTATAAAATATAACAACCTAGGAATACCAAGAAGTAGCACCACATTTGTACAAAACAAACACAAGAGTTTCCATGGCTTATACTGGAAGTAGGGAACACAGATTCCAAGCATGATCTAACAAAGCTTTACACAATATATTTAGCTTTTCACCTCTTTCTGTGAAATGAAGCCTTTAGTCCTTAAGTTTTTCTTGTAACTTGCACAATGCTCACTGAAGCACGCCAATTTCCCACAAACTGACTTAACTTTTTGACTTAAAAGCTGCATTCTGAGCTTAAGGTGAAAAACAATGGTGAGAGATAGGATCTGTCAGGCTTTTGTCCTTTTCTTTGTCCCTCTCTTTTTGATAATGGGTTTTTGCTCTTTTTTTAAGCATAGTTATGACCACATTATTTCTCAGAGGTTATGAGCTCCATTGGAAATATTTGTCTGCAAATTGTTTCTTATGGGCTGGTTAAATTCCCACAAAGGTACACCCTGACAAGACAATGCGTCATTCATTAAAGCAACTTTTTAACATTCTGTTGACAGGTTGCTCTGCAATTAAATTGTTGTCATGTCGTGCTGTAATCCCCAGAAGTGTGGTTTTGCCAAGGAGTTGGGTCATCGCCCTCTTATGTTGCGTAGAACCGATAGTCGTCACCAGTAACTTGGGGATTCACACCAATCCTGCTCTTCTGTTTGGACACCAGACCGAGGAAGGTGCTCAGCAGAACTGACAAGCGGCATAGACAGGCCAACTCTGGCTTTTTAATAAAACTTAAAGAGGTCATCATTCTGGGCCAATCTCCATGAGCGAAGAGCTTTTCTGGCAAACAGAGCAAAACATATGAAGGTGTTTAGTACAAAATGTTTCCCTCACCATGACAGGGGAGGCAAGAAATACAAAAGTATGGGCCAGCATGGCAAAAGCAACGGGGTAGATGCAGGGTTGAAAAGGCTGGCTGGTGTCCAGTGTCCTGCGTGGCATGGTAGTATAGGCAAGCTACAGATGATGAAAGGTTGTTCCACACATTCTTTGTGAATTATGTGTTGTGGCTCGGGGTTGGATTCATGTGTGTTCTCTGTTCTCAGATAGACCGGAGGAATCGTGGAATCTGGCATCATTAAAAAGACTTATGACAAATGTCGTGTTGCCAAATAGCGTGATTCTTTTAAGAACATTGCTCCGTTTCACAATATTTTATCAAAAAATGATGCCAACACAGTTTGTGACAGACTCATGAGTTCCCCTGTGATAGAAGTGCATGAGGACAAGACAAAAGGTTATCTAAGGCTTTGGTTTTCAAAAGGAACCATCTGAAGCCATTGACTGGAGGATGCATTTTTGACATGCCAGAGCAGAGGACTTCACTTTTACATCAAATAAAACCTTGTGCTGCCAATGTAATTGTCTTTAAAGAGGTAAACACACACACATTTAATTAAGCACAGTTACAAGAAGGATTTAAATACGCATTTGATTGGCCCGCTAAAAAGTGAGCGCACTTAAGAGTGTTGCGCCTCCCTCCATGCCACCAGGTAGCGGCGTTAATAGTTAAACTACATCTCTCAGTGGCGCTGTGTGTGTGTGTGTGTGTGTGTGTGTGTTTAGCCGACGGAATCCCTTCCTTATGATGGTACATCCGTGGACCGTGGTTGAGTGTGCATTGATATAATGTATCTTGTATATTCAACTATTTTACATTGTATTATTCGTTATATTACAACATTATAGTTTCATTGGGGTGTATATATATATATATTAATATTATATACTATTACATTAAAAGCATAATAGCGTTGACGTAGTAAACTACTTTAGCCGTGGCGCTGTAGCTCAGCTTGCTACATTTCTTTGGAGGGTAGCTTCGGTGGAGCGAACGGGTGTTGAATCTGATTGGTCGAGTCTTGGCTGTGGTCACCTGATTGTGGTAGCATATCTTTTCTTTCTTGCGCATTGATCTCCCTCTGTTTAAGCTTCATATATCCTTAGAAAACAGACTTACTGGCCGAGATACATGTCACTATCTCTTAGCTGTTGTTTCAGAATAATGGACAGTGCTGTTTGGTGTGTTTGTGTTTGTGTGTGTGTGTGTGCGGTGCGGTCCGTAGTACTGACACTGAGCAGAGATCAATAGAGACATAGAGCGTTTCTTATCCTGCTTGCTTCTCGTTGTTGCAAATACAACTCTCAGTCCTAATTCCACTTTCCCTATTGCAGCAGTCCACAGACGACATGGAGGCAAAGAGACAGTCAACGGGAGAGAGAGAGAGAAAGAGAGAGAGAGAGAGAGAGAGAGAGAGAGAGAGAGCTATAGAGAGAGAGTCAACCCTCAAACAGCACAGAGACTGATTGGAAATCGGCAAGCTTTCTCTTGAATGAATTAGACCATGGCCACATTGTTTTGAAAATGAAACGTTTTTTTGCCCTCATAAATCCAAACACTAATTTCCTGTCTCTCCAGCTTGTTCGGTTAGCTACCACGTTCCACAAAGGGTTAGGTGCAGTTTCACATGACCGACGTGTCTAGCTAGTCGGTAAAAGTCTCATTTGATTGCATTGCATTTTTTTATTATTTTGTGAACAACTCTGATTACAGGATGAGTCATCAAAACATCGGAAACTGAAACAGAAGCTAAACTCGCTCTAACGTCTGTTTCTCTGGGACTTCAAGAAAGCAAAGAGGGTTAAAAAAAAAGCTAGAATGAGATGAATTAAGTATCGGAGTCCACGATCTGGGGGGGAATTGTTGAGTCCAAACCAGGTTTTCAGGCAGAAAAGATTGGAGATGATCAGCAGCTTAACAACACCTACGTTGGGATTTCAGTTTGTGAAATATGAGTTGTGCCTCAACGTTGACCTATATGTCAGAAATGACCTTCAAACGATAGACTACGTGTGACGGTCTGCAACCCGCTGCGGAACACTTTTCCCATCCAACGCCCAAACATCCTGGGTGTGGTCAGTCAAAGGATTCAAATGAAACATCTTCAACACCACCTTTGACTGCTGCATATTAAATCTGCTGTGAGCTCAACCTTGATCTTTCTACAGAAACACGCTTTATATCAGCGTGTTGGCCTCCGGCCATCAGTCATTGCTCAACAGAGTTTTGAAAAGGTCCAAGATAAGAAGTATCTGAATTCTGTGACAGTAAGATATCACCAACACCATCCATGGCTAATTTATCATAGCAATGGAATTTACCATAATATTTTACGTTTACATTATTTTTCTTCTGCGTTTGATTTATCTCAATGATATTCGTCATTACTTTTAAAACACCTTCAATGTGCATCCAACTGTTATGACTTGTCTGGCCTCTACCACTGAGGCCACTGAGGGCCGGCATGATTTTGTGAGATTTCATCGGAAACTGACATTTAGAGTAACTCTATAGCCATTGAGGCATCAAAGTTAAATTAAGACTGTTTCATAACCAGTGTAGTTCCTCACAGTAACTTTAAGTAAATCCCATCCATAATATTCATTGAAAGTACTTGTTGGCCATAATCTCTTATTTCTTCACTTAATACATTTCTAGAACAAGAAAGGCTGAATAGTTATTGTTATATACTATATAAGTTATATAGCACCTTTCCAAACAAATAAATAATAAGAGTAGATCAAAGTAAAAAAAATAAAGGCCATCGGTGAGCTTTAAGAAGCGATGTCACCGGGTCCTTGTAGGGACTGCAGGGAATTGAGTGGGAAAAGTGGGAAGCGCTGTGCACCCCCAACCCCCAGCTCTGTCAACTGTGAGACCGCAAGGAGCAACAAACACAACCAGAGAGATCGGCAAGTTGGTCAAACCCAGAGGTCACAGGGGTCACGGACCATGTGGCGGTGCTTTCTCTCCCCATTTGCAAAATTAGTTTCCATTTATAGTGGCTTTGGTGCGTGACAAGTTCACAGACACGAACCCAAATAAGCACTAAGGGCCCTCACTGATGTGTCCTGGAGGGCCAGTCATTGATTGTGTTTGGTGTTGGCCTTCTGACCCATCCAACAAAAGTGACGTGATGTAAACCATTGGTGCGCTTCTGGCTTTATTTGACGTGACAGACCTCCGGTAAACATACACACGGCACGGCCACTTCTCCGCCTTCCGCCTGGGTTCCACATGTGAAATTGACGAGGTCAAATTATCACTCGTGTGCGCCCAAATTACTTCGATTTAAAGGAATCAATTCATCAATCGTGGCGGTTTAATGAGACATTTGTTTCTGATCAGCGGCAAAGGAATACCACCTCCGAGACCCAACTCAAGTGTTTTGACCGCGTGAAGTGCGTATGGGAGGGGCTGTGTGAAGATCTGGTTTGTAGCACAGTCAATGTTTCTGTTTCTGACAGATCTCTGAAACATAGCCGCCCCAGATCACCAGGTGAATAACTGCCGGTTTGCAAGGAGACATGTTAGACACGCTCTCTTGCTATTTAAGCCCTAATAGGCAGCTAATAACCCGGCTCTCTGTGAGGTGTTTAAGGGCCACGCTTCGCTCTGTCACTCACTCCCCTGACCTCATTGTGTTTCTAATGGTCGGGGCGAGCGTCGCCAGACACTGACGCAATGACGCCTCACAGGCCGTTTCCATATTCAGAGAAACTGTAGGAAAAAAAGCTCCTTTTACTTTTTCTTTTCCCCTTGTCTTTATGATTTAAGTCTATAAATGTCTCCGGTTATCAAAGGGTCTTGAGGTGCTATCAACTTTAGCGATTAGTGTTATTTGTTTATTCAAATGACTTGCACACAATCCCACGCACACTCGCTCGATCCGAGAGAAGTGCTGCACAAGATCGATTGTGTGGCGAGAGACATAAATTAATTGCTTTGGCTCAGATACATTTCACTTTATGAGTGCCCATAGGGATGCTGTCATATCTGTTGGGTGCTGTTTTGCATATGGTTGCCATAAATATGATCTTATAGCCCAAACACATATCCTTTCAAAGTGTTTTGAATCAAATGTTGGCACATTAGCAGGTTTGGCACCAATCGGGAGAATATGTCCGCAGCGCTATCGCAGCTTTAATGTGTGGTCACCCTAAATGGTAAAAACATGTAATATCCCTTGTATCTTTTTAGTTCAGTGTTTTTTGGTGTTGAATCTCAATCAAGAGCTGCAGAAAATGTCCCTTTGGAGGCAGGCTTGTGGATGTGTGCGGCTTTGGCAACAGAAATGATGAAGTTGTGACAATTTTAATCCAGTCTTCATGATGACAGTCCAGGTTCAATGGAGATATGCCAGAAGATGTGGATCACTATGTTTTTATGTTTTCTTCCAGTTTGGCCGAAGTCAAATTGTGTCATAGTCACAATACAGTGTGGAAACAAAAACAGAAAAAAGAAATACTTTGATAAACCTTTGTGTCTCATGGAGGGGTCCTCAATGTGGTGAAAACAAAAGCAAAACAACCCAATCCCTTCAAATTACTGCAGGAATGCACGACTTGAAAATGAAGAAAAGGTCAAAACCAGCAATTATTATTCTGACAGAGAAACCAGTTTCTTTTTCCTCCAGTCCACTTTTGTGTGGTAACGTTACGAAAAAAAAAAGAAAAAAAAACGTATATTACATATAAGAAAACATATAAGAAAACATATATTTTATATGAAAATATTTTCATATTGCATTGCATTCATCAAAGCTAGTGTAACCTAAGGAAGGTCAATGGGTCTGAGGTGATGACAGCACATTGTGCAGCCGTTCACCTGGTCATAAACAAATATTATTTTCTGTCATCTTAAAGAAACACGATAATTGTAGATTACCAATATGAAATGAAATTAGGAAATAATGGGAAACTTGTCAGAAATGTCCTCTATACTACATACAAAAGTAGAATCAACAAAACCTCTGTATTTGTTGGCAGTGAAATGAATTTGACGGCAGAAACTTCACCGCTGCAACTTTATATTCGATCATGTAATTGATGAATGAACTAGAGCAGCTGATGTACTTTAGAGCTGCAGAGAATGAAAACACAAGAGTCACTTTGTCCTGTCATCAGGTGATTCCAATACAGTAGAGGAGAGTCGAGGAGGCAAAATTGAAAACAGACCATGTTGCAGCTCTGGGAAAGAGACAAACAACTCTGCTCTTTGAGGAGCCGGCCACCTCTTCAAATGCTCACTAAATCATACACATTGCCTTTTCTTGCAGATAACAATAAAAGGCTATTTGTTCAGCATTGCAACGAGCTTTAGTGTACATAAAACTAAATACATCGGTGTACATTACACCCGGGGTCAACCTCCAGCAACGCAAGGCCCACTTCTGATTGTTAATAACATATTTAAGACCATCTTCCCAAATAAATGAGAAAAGAAAACATAACAAGACAAAGCAAGCGATTACAACCAAAATTATCATTCTGCTCACCCTCACCCATCACTGCCTGCCGTTATGAATCCATATGTAATGTTTTCAGGGCCGTATTTCCTCTCCAGTCTTTTGGAGCTTTTAATGGCACACGGTTGTCACCAAAACCCCATCCATGTGGTCCAGTTAGCTAGCTTGCTAAGTCCACCATGTTTTTATGCTACCCTGGTTACGGCAGCAGCTGACTCACTCCCATCCAGCTCTGGAGACGGACCAGCTACTTAGCTAACTAGCCAGCCAGCCGAGCTGCGACAACAACAACAGCAACTCTCGCCATTTTCTGTTGTACCGGTCAAATGACCACGGACAACGATTCGATGTCGGTCGTGCTGCTATTCGGTTTCTACGAGCACAACCTATCAGAGTGTTGCTTGAGCAAAAACAGATGATGGGAGATGGTAAACAGATGCAGACGCTTCTGTTAGTGTCTGCAACCAGGAGAGAGAGATTGGTCCCATGGGGCACGGTGGCCATGTGTAGTTGATTTAGTTTTCTTTCTATTTTTTTAAAAGCAAATATTTATGCTTTCAGCACATGAAACAAGACAATTGCCAACATTTTAGAGTAAATGTTTTTGGAATGTCATGCATTATGTTTTATTAAATAATAACCCATAAATAGGGAAGCCAAAAGGACTTTTTGATGTTGAATGTGTATTAACTTTAAATACATAAAACATAATTAATACAAATATATAGCAAGTGTTCTGTTGTATGAGCCGGAGGCATGCTTGCACCTCTGTAACTTATACTGAATGCTAGCTATCATAAATTCCCCACTGTTCACCTTTCATAAACATTCTTTGAACAATGATTGATTTCACCAACTTTTAGCAGCATTTAATCTCACAGTTTACCTCAACCCTTTTTTCGGGAATTTTATAAATCAATCTGGTATTCTACGCTGTGCTTGCTGCAAGTAAGCCGCATAAAGTTTTTATCGCTTCATCACTCCTAGCTAACACAGGTTTAAAGATGGATGTTGAGTCGAGAACAGCATCGCACCGATCCATCTCCCGGCGAGAGTCTTTATATTACTGCACCACCTGACACCGCAAAGACGTTGTGAACATTCTTTGGCCCTCGGCAAACTAACCCTCTGTCCATTAAAGGATTACCATTGTGACAGAATCGACAAAACCCTGCTGCGTCTGGTGTTGGCTGTGTCATACTTCATAAAATCCACCAACATAAATGGGAGTGGGTGTAGGTGGGGCGGACAGTGAAGCACAAAGACCCACCCTTGTTCACCGGGCCTCTTATCTGATTCCTCACCCTCCATCCTTCATACGGTTAGGAGTCATCTGAGGGGAGTGGGCGCTGGGAGAAGAAGCTGGAGGTTTTTAACGCCGCCCCTTTCCTATCCATCTCGACTTGATGGACCGCCATGCATCACCCGAAAGTGAGAGGACAATGAAACATGGGAGGCGTTTGTGTGGAAATATGTCCATGACATGTATTTTCAACACCGCTGTCCTTCCTTTGTGCGTGCAACATGCCCTTGAGCAGACCAAGTATTTATTGCTCTCACATGCATGATCTCACGCAAAGCACACACACCTACACACTGACTCAATACGTGTTGTTGATTCCACAGGCAGGTCGAGTCCAGAAAAATAGCCGCGTGCTGATGTCATGCTCCTTCCCCCCGTGTCGGGAGGACCGACTGGCCCCATTAAGGCGGAAGGAAATACAACATGACAAATGGCAGCGGGCTGGCTATGCATTCAGACGAAGAGGGCAAACAACATATGCCAGCGGTGAAATTAGCAGAGCAAGTAAGAAGATATAGCTTGGCTTACTGTGTCTCCTCTGATGTATGACACTGGACGACGTAGCCCATCTGAGGCCAACGAAAAGAGCCTCCATCAGCATCATCATGATTGATGTCAAACAGTGGTCCAAGTAGCCGGGGCTAAATTAGTTATCGCGAATTAAGAGCTGCATTGCTGCCTCATGCCCGCAGCGGATCAGGTTCCATTGCTTGATGGACGCTGTGGAGCGCTGACAAATGACGAGGGAGTCTAACTGTGTTGCTGTGACAGACAGGAAGGCATGTTTCTGTTTATGACCAACATGTCTGATTGTGCAACCGGACACATAGCGCAATGGGAAACGGTGATATCAGCGGTCATCTGCCTGTATCAGGGTGTCGGCCTGCTGTTTCACTTCATCACTTTATCTGATCTGGATGAAGAGTATACATCGAAAATATTAACTAAAGGCTGAGGAATGTGGCGGGAGCAGACCTCGGGTTGATTATATTTTACGTTTTTTTCTCCCATGAACTTGACATTTCCTCTGTGGCGGCGCTCGACGATCGGCTGAAGAGGCTCCGGCCGTGAGCTTTTCAGCACCCGTTGCCTGGAACTCGGGGAACCCTGCTAAATGTTCTCTCCCTTGAGGGTCCCAGGTCCACCGACCACAGTCTCACTGAATCCTGTGGCTTAAGTGTAATATAGAGTGCAATGTAAACTGAGCATTAAAGTGAAGGGCGACTGTGGCTCAGTGGTTAGCAGGTCTATCTTTCAATCAGAGGATCAGTGGTTTGATCTCCGGCTCCACTAGTCCATGTCGTTGTGTCCTTTAACAAGACACTTAACCCTAATTGCTCACCGTTGCCGTGTCTATGGTCTACTGTATAGCATGTAAGTCGCTTTGGATAAAAGTGTCAGCTAAATGTAATGAAAGAGCAGTTTTATCAGGCATGATTGCTCTTTATTGCAGGGAAATGCCACTTTCAGGTATTGATTAAATTAACATTTTCCTGCCATACCTCCCCTTGCCTGTCATTAATCTTGCACTCGCACTTTTAATTACAACTATGAAGACAACAAAAGCAATAACTTGGCCCTTGCCACCTGTGCTATAGAGATTCAGGCACATGAGGATTCACGCAAAATAGCAAATGTAGACCGATGCAGCCGTAAATTACCGTACCAGAAGGTTTGCTAACTCTGTTCAGCTTTGGTTGGACTTCTAGACGAGTGTTTGAAATGAGTAATGTAAAAATCATGTTTGTTTGAAAAAGCTTGCCCCGATATACATTGTTTTGTGTTAGTTCTCAGAATCTCTGCAACGAAGGTGGCCAAGGCAAAGTTAGTGTGAATCATAGAGCCACAATGGCCGCAGAAATGTGTGTATCGTTACAGAAATCCACTGAAACAGTTTGCCTTTCTAATTTATGGCCCAAACCATTGTGCAAAAGGAGAAAAGATTGGGAGAAGAAGATGCCTGGTGGGTTTGGATTGATACGGTTAAGTCATGCCAATTGGATCTATTCTTGTAAGTGTGTCAGTGTTTAATTCACTAATCAATCACATCTGAAGCCTCCATTGTGCAACATGCCTATTGTTCAAAATAGTGTGTCTTTTGACTGTTTCTCATTTGTGTTCATCTCAGTGTTTTTGTCTTCTGCAGACCGGCATTGTCCAGTGTTTACTCTGCTCTCTGGATTGGTGGCGGAGAAGAGAGTAGCATTCCCAGACTAACGTTGCAGATACCTCGAGTCCTGCCAAAACCTCGTCTGTCCTTTTGCAACATGTGGGCATTGCAGCAGCAAAGGTCACATTTTGTTCGTGGGCTGGTTTTCACATGGGGTTTGCTTCTGATTGCGCACTGAAAGCAGGGTTCAACACACTTCATTGGGACAAATTGGATCCCAGTGATGTTGCAGAAAATGACACAAAAGAGACAAAGTAAACTAAAGCGTGAGGGCGAGATGTTGGAAAAGGGCACCTCAGATGGGACCATGCAGCACACAATAATATAGAGGACGTCTTAAGAGATATGAACATCAACTTGAACTTTGAAATTGATTGAGCTGTAATGATACATTTGTAAAACACAGAGGCAAAACAAACCGCTAAAGTTCTTGGAGGTCTCAAATTGAAAATGGACCCAAATCCCTCATCTATGTTTTTCAATATACCCCCAACTGTTAGACCAGGGGTCGGGAACCTTTTTGACTGGGAGAGCCATAAAAGCCAAATATTTATTTATCTATTTCATTGACAGACATAGAGTATTTTTAACGTATAATATATTAAATACGACTTCTGCATGGTTATTGCCAAAGCACCCGCAAAGCTAGCGGAATTCCCGTCACCTTGCTTGGTCCTCACACGTAGTTGCTGCTGACTCGTCTGCACTCTCCGCTGTAGCTCCTCACATGCCCTTTTCCTGCTGTCCCCCGCTGGATATTTCGATGCAAATGAAGCATGGTGCGTATCGAAGTGCCGCTTTATATTTGACCGTTTCATCGATGCAATTTTATCATTGCATATTAGACATACCGCAGATCCTGCTCTCTCCACAAATGCAAATTCCTCTGTCCACGCAGCCTGGACTGCACGGTAATCGTCTTTTTTTCTTTTCGCCATCTTTTCCGTTACAAGGGTTGAAACGAATAAACTAGTTGGCTATCTGATAGAATTGATTTCTTCACCTTTACAATGACCCGGACATGCTCGCGAGCCATTGGTTCCAGACCCGACCCGCGGGTGACCCGTGAAATTTAAATATCACAAGTATTTTAAAATCAGTTCCAAACTATTTTGTTTTATTTTTTAAATTTTCAACTCAAAATTGTCTGGGAGCCATATGGCGTCACCGGAAGAGCCATATATGGCTCGCGAGCCATAGGTTCCCGACCGCTGTGTTAGACCATGAGGAGATTTGGAGATATTCTTCACTATTCTCCATTTCTATTGGTCACATTGTTGAACAAATAGTGAAGAAATGTACCTTGAAGTAAGAAGTGGAGTAAAAGATTTAACATCATACTGACGGACAGAAACCTCCACACTTTTCTGTTCACCTCGGCCTGACCTTCATGAGTGGAAGATGGGAGAATTTGAGGCGGGACAAGGATTGTGTATGGCTGCACTGACAGGAGATGGAGGCCATGCCTGTGGTGAGCGCAGACTCTGAAAACCAGAGTGGGGTGGGTGAGATAACGAAGAATGACAGCCACCTCGTGCTAATGGCTCCGCCATGTCACTCTTTCAGTGGTCTCACCCCGATGACATCATGGCTCCAGGCAGGAACATGTCACAATGGGTTGTTTAGGAAATCCATCAAATCATCTGCTGCTGCAGCAGAATTAAATCCGGGTCGCTATCAATGACGATGACAACATTCTTTACATCGGTATTCTCTGTAACATTTTGACTTAAAGTTAGGTCAAAGAGGTGCGTTGATTTGACAAATTATAATATGTATTTAAAAAATGTAATACAGGCAAAAATACATGACATTGCATTTTAGTTGATGGTTTACCATTTACAATGTGCTTTGTGTGCTGTCGGACACCTTTAAGTGGCATTCCATTGCATTTTTTATAGCAGGAGTTTTGAGTTGTCTTGAATTCATTTGGATTTAAAACAAAAAGGTACAGCAGAAGCTGATAGGAATTACTTTTGCAAATATATTTCCATAGAGTAAAGTAGGAACATTATAATGTAGACCTGATAATGGTGTGGCATGAAAGGTTGAGGGATCACCAAAGTGATTACAATTCATCCTGAGGGAATCATGGAGCAAACACTGCAGCAAATTCCGTTGATATAGTTGATGAGATATTTCAGTCTTTTTTTTTTTCTTCACTGGAGATAGGTCTGTGAGGAATTAAGGATTTCATTTTTAATCCCATTCTCCAGGGGGTGTGGCAAAGTAAAATGGTTCTTGCTGGGCCTCTGTTCAACTGTATACTCAGCTGGATATCTGCTTTTCCTCTTTATCCTTTTATGTTTGTCTCTACAAGGAAAACCGTTGGTGGTTGAGCCTCAGTATTATTTTCAAAAGGGATTTCTGTAAGCAGGCTTAAAAACGTGATCTCATTACTCTGTAGGCTTATTGCAAAGTTGTTGAAGTGACTTCATGGAGAAAGCCACCAGTGTAACTCTTTTCTCAATACATGCCCTTCAGCACATTCACTCAGACAGAATCCTGCACAAATGTAAAGTTCCTCAACTCTCACCTTTGAGCCATTGAGTGTGAAAAGTGAAGTCATCACTCAGCGAGTCGCTAACAAGGCTATTGTTGTGAGATTAATGGTCCCACAAGGCCCCGTCAGACCAGACCGTGGATCTTTCAGAAGGTACTCAGAATACCACAAATCCGCCCTCAACTCAAAAACAGGAGAATAATGTAAGATCAACCCGCATTTGCACTTCCAAAAAGTTCCCTTTGCTGGCGATTCAATGGCGTAGATGCTGGCACTGGTTCAGCATTACCATGACCCTGTGTTTGAGAGTGTGTGTGTGGGGGGGGGGGGTGTTTGTGTGTTTGTGTGTGCACTCTAATCACCTTCACCATGACAAACGGTGAAACCTTGGCCAATGAAAAGGTGCCATCAGTGTTTTTGGCTCGGATATGCAACCGTTTAATCAAATTCAAATTATCTGAGATGAAAGAAACGGGCAAACACTGAGAGCGCTGAAGCTATTCATGCGTGTCTGAATGAGTTGCTGAGGTCGGTCGTTCTAGTCAAATTGAGCGCTTTTTGTCTTCCAGTGACAACTGCATTTGTGTCCTGGCCAGGGATAGAAGATTAAAGAGGCACATTTATTAAAGGTACATTTCACAGATTTGTCAAAGGGGGAATAGAAAAAAAAAGTATATATACTCTATAGTTTTAAATTTAGCACTTTTTTTTAAAGAAACATTCAAAGCAAAGAAAGACATGACGGATAACATAAATATAGAATGTTCAAAGGGGAAAACAAAGAATATTAATTAAGCAATGATTACTGAACCAATTTGGTCAAACAGAGAACAGTACACACCTGGTACTGAGAGTTGAACATTTTTTTTACTCATTTTGTTATCTTTTCAGTTAAACATGTATTTATTTCTCATTTAATTTCAATGGTGTATACAAGTGAAACTGATTTGTGTTCTAGAGGAAAGGATTACCTTGATTTGAAAAAAATGAAACTGAAAACTAAACAAAGGATCTTTTATGAATATATATGTGTCTAATATTGTTCTAAGTCAACAGTCGTGTTTGTTGTTGTTGAGCTGGAGGTCTCATTCCTCTTATTTACAGTCTGCTACTGCCGATCTCCTTCTGCGTGTGCAAAATACATACTGTACAAAAAGGGACCCATTGGTATAAACACTGCTCCACAGCACTCCCAACATACTTTTTAATAATTGTACCAAGCAATTGCTATCTTATTAATGCTTCTCACTCTGCCTATTGCATTTAGTTTTAAATAATTATAACTAATACAACTATAAAAAAGCTTTAGTCATTACATCCATATTAAACTAAAAGTCCCCAGTGGAACTGGCTTGCTTGGCTCTATTTAACCGGTAAGCAACCGCCACCGCACCAGAAGCGACTGGACAAAAGACCTTAAAGCTCTGATCTTCTATGTTCCCACATCTTGTGTTCAATTTTAGATCGCATGCGGAAGGCAGTGTCACTCAGATTGATGTTGAGTTTCTACAAAACGTCCTCCCAAACTTTTCACAAGTCAAACATAAGCCAGATTCCCATGAAGGCCAGCTGCCTTCGAGGCCTCTCTCAACTGTCATGACCTCCACTGTATTTGACTGGCACCCGCAAAACGATTGCATTGCATTTCCCTAAACTGGGTACACGTTGGATACATGTAGGGGACAGGAAGTACTGGACAGACGGGCACAGGACGGTGAGGTTCAGAAAATGATTATACTTGTGTAGCTTTGTACACCGGGTTTGTTTTCTCAATAAGTTTATATTCCACCAAGAAATCAGATCTGAGATTACACTCAGTTACTGAATCATAAATATGAGCAGCTTGTGTTTCCAAACAATCTTGCTCAAGTTGGACAAGTCAACGCTGGCGGTGCTACAACAAAATATCAGAATGTTGATTTGGATGTTGCAAAATGTTTGATTTTAAATATATATGCATATTTCACTGAAAAGCATGTATACAATGTATTATCAAATACAAACTGTCCATGCACATGCCCCCTAAGAATTGACTGGTCGTTAAATAAGAAGCGTACCCCGTAGTGGCTAAACCTGTTGATTTCATTCACAGCAATGATACAATGATAACTGGTGGTCCACTTCCCACTTGTATCACGCACGTATAGTCAATAATGGGATCAGCAACAAAACAAACAGCAAATCTTAACATTCTCACATTCCCACTTGAAGGGTACATACAGTGCATGCTGACTGTGACTAAAACTGCTGTTTATAGAGCAGCAAGTTTAGCAAATGGGTTAATTCATCGACAGAAGACTAGATGTTACACCTTTTCATACGTCAGTGAGTCTTTTGAGGAGCTCTTCATAAAAGTGATGTGTAGTTTTCCTTCTACACGCAAAAGGGGCAAATTACCTTCCACCTAGCTTCCCTCGGACACCGGCAAAGTACGACAACGAGCGCTCCGAGAGATCTTTGCAGACATGCTTTGTGTCTCGACCCAGTCTTGACGATTTTGTTACCCCGGGTCTCCTTCGTGTGTTCGTTCACGGCGCCACTCAGCATCCCACACAGAGCAGCTAACTTTGTGTAGCCCCTTGCTGTCATGCGGGATCGTGCAGACTCTTTCAGTATATAATGTGAGCATGAGCAGTCACTCGGAGGCCTTAAAACACGTGTGCACAATGGCGCTCTGAGGAGTGGAGGTCGTGCACACTGGAGCACATGCACCGTCACACAGATTTGGATGTTTTGGACTCGAGAGGAATGTTGAAGTCCAGCCAGATTTTGAGACAGCTGTGTCTCCCCGAATCAGAGATTTTAATAGACTGTCCATAACAAGGACTTGACCTTTGCCCCAGAGCCTTTCAGCGCTGTGTTCCCTCACTCCGCTCCTTCTTCTGGCCAAAACGATGAGGACGCATTCCTTTTTCGACTGCTCATTCTTAGAGTTCACTTTTGTTTTGTTAAAAACATAACAGCAGAGCGTCGGGTTTGATCGTATAGCCGACGTGAAGTGAACGAAGGTAGGGGCGGTGCGTGTGATACCGATACAGTGGGTGGGTGAAAGCCTCCAGAGGGGAAATCTGAGCTGGGCTTTTTGCCGTCTTTGCAGAATCCCACGTTCAAATAGTTTCTTCTTTTTCCTAAAATACTGAAGTGTAAAGCCTCAGAATGAGAAATGCATCCAGTGATGTCACTTGAGTCAGTGCTGGGAGGCTGAAGACCACACAGTTTGAAATTGAGCTCCTCATCTGCTTGAAGCTTAAGGCTACATTAGCCACTAATAGCATTAAACACTCAAATCTCCAGTTGCATTGTGGGTAATGTGTGGGCATTGGTTTTTGGCCAGGAAAAATAATATATGCAATACAAAAATACCATATCTCATTTGAATTTGAATACCTTCTTTTTTAAAACTGCCCATTATGACTTCAACAATGGTATGGGAGTACAATGCTAAATGAGTAGAGTACTCCTTTTAGGATTTTAGTTCTGGTTGACTGTGGTTACTGGTGGTAATGCAAAGAAGTCCCACAGTTGCTAATGACATGTTTAATCGATCCCTGGGAGAAGAAGTGTATTTTCTTACTTTTATGGGCATTTTGGAAATCTGCTGACTATTTGGAAATCACGAATGCGTCCAAATGTTATTTGCGCTTCCTGTGAATTAAATGCCACCTGAATACAGCACCACTACGATGCAAAACTGCCCCAAAGAGAAGTATAACGATTGCAAGTGCATCACATGGCTACGACAGAACAAAGATCTCACTTGCCATGATGATGGTTTCCTGTAACTGCGAGGGAGACAAATGCATTATAAAAACACCCAGAAACGTCCATCCCTCGTGTCTACTTGTGATATAGCACCTGTCATTGTACAATATAAAGGGGAGTGAAGTTGTATCTCAAGTTTTTTTTGTGTCAACAGGCAAAAAAAGCCAGGTCAACCACATGAGCCAGCAGTCAGCAGCGCCTGTAAACCGATCCTCATAGTCTAAGCACATCCTCTGTGCTGGGGTCCCTTTTCTGCCAGGCTCACACACACACACACACACACACACACACACACACTCGTACGTGCACACACACTCACATTCCTCTGCAGGCTCTGCGAGGGGCAGAGTGTGCTGAAAAGCTCGGAGCTTGTTCTTCGGAGTGAGCGTCTCTCTCTCTCTCTCTCTCACTCTCCCCCAGTCGTTAAGTCAGAGAGCAGAGGAGGACTCGAATGCAGAGAGACCAGGGGAGGTCTGACGCCACCATCCCAGCACAGCACCAATTCTAGATGCACAGATCGATAATTGCACGCACACGGTCTGGTTTTGATTCGCTGCAGGAGCATATGAATTTGTAACCAAGCTGTCACTCTGCATTGAACATGTGTACAACCTTTCCCCGCCGGGACAAGAACTTAAAAGGGGCTCTGCAGACGCAGCATGGTCCACTGTAAGGATGGATGACACAGGCTAACAATGTACCCAACCACTTTTCTGATCCAGCTCTAGAAGGGAACATTTTGCCAAACGAAGAAGGACCGGCGAGAGACACAACCACCCGATTCACCTGCAGCTTTGACCCCAGGCTTCTACGATGCGGTGGTACAACTTCGACCGCCACCTGTTCTCCCTGGCAGCACTTCTGGTGATTGTGAGCTGCGGAGGAGGGGAGCAGCGCAGAGGGACGGATAGCAGCAGCAGCAGCAGCAGCACCAGCAGCAGCAGCACAGGTGGCAGCAGCAGCAGTTCTGGAGGAAGTAGTAGCCGACGCTTTCACAAGATCCAGCATGGCCAGTGCACCTATACGTTCATCCTGCCCGAGGGCGATGGAACCAGAGGGAGCTCCTGCAGGGAGGCGAAAGCCGGGGGTCCGCAGCACAGCGGCAACTCTCTCCAGAGAGACGCTCCGCCGCCGGAGCCCGAGTTCCCCAGCCAGAAGATCCAGCAGCTCGAGCACATTATGGAAAATTATACCCAGTGGCTACAGAAGGTAAGGTGTGGGGGGCGCCAAACCAAATCGACCAACAATCCTTAAAAAAAAAAAAAAGATTGCTGTTTTTTTTTTATCACATCATGTCTTCGTAACGACAGATCTAAATAGGAATGCAGTTTCAGGTTTTTGTTAATCATATCTGCGACAACCCTACATGAGACCGGATCTGGTCTCTTTAGAAGTGGTCACGCCGTCGTATGTTTGTTGAGATATTTGTGTTCCCGTTGGCGTGTGTGGTCTCCGCAGTGTCTGTTTGTGGCTTCACAAGATAACTTGTTTTGGTTTCTGGTCGAGGCTCTCAGACTGAAAAACGAGGGCTGCGATTGCTGTTTTCTCCTCGTCGACACGGTTGTCAGAAGTGTTTGTCAGAAGGAAAGTTTGCCTGCTTTAGAGGTTATGTTTGTTATGTTTGTTTTTTCTTTCTCTTGTCTGGATGATGCGGTGTGTTGCTCTGTCCTTGGTCTCATTAAACCTCTCAAAATGGGCTGTATTTCTTTTTTCCTGATCATATTTCATAACAAAGCTTTGATCAAACAACAAAATGGTGTCTCGAAGACAGAGGTTCATAACGACCGTGCTGTTATGTAACTGTGTACATTATCTAGGACAAGCTTTTTGTTCTGGATGTCTCACAGCTGTCTGCTTTATTTATTTATTTTAGAATGTCTTTTTTGCCTCCACAGTCTTGTACCGCTGCATCTCCTCTCATCTGTCGCTCCGTATCCGTCCAGAAAACGCATCAACGTTTCTTTTCCATCGCTCTATTTTTTATTTTATTCTTTCCCTGAGTAAACTAGCCTTTGAGTAAATTCCACAGTTTGAGTTGCACAGCGCGGCGGCCACAGAGCAGAGGTAGTTATATGTCAGTCACCCCCTGCTCTCCAGTGGGCTGTCTCTTTAATGGCAGGAAGTCAGAGGGAGTCCCTGGAGACGCTCAGAGGAAAAGACAGAGAAAGAGAATGCTCCCTCTATTTATTCAAGTCAAGGACATGTGAGTATAACTTGAAAATCCAGACTCCCATATAATGAAAAAAGAAATAAAAAAATCTCAAACCTGTTTTATTTTTCGAAAGAATATAATCCTCATTTGTTTTTCTCGCTGCTATGACATAAAGTAACTCCCGTTTAATGAGTCTCGAACGACCAAATCGCAATGTATTTATAGAGCCACGGAGGTGTTTGCTATGTTCAAATAAGGCTGCGCTGTAATGTTAATGAGCTGCGAATCATCGCGAGGCCGTCACTGATATGGCTTGGCAGGCACTCTGCTTTTCTAAGCTTTTGAGACTTTGTGTCTCCAACGAGAGCGAGACTATCTCGCCGAAATGAATACATGAATCAAATAAACAAACTTCCCAGATTCGGCAAGGAACCGGCTCCTCAACGTCCCACAATGTTGTTCTCGAGGAAGATTAGCAGGTTCAATCTGATTAATTGTTGAAAGCTGATGGTTTATTTGTTTTGTCCATTGAAGCAAATGCATGCACAGATAACACGAGGGTGGATTTGATGGATTGCGGTGAGGATGGGGAATAAATCAACATGACCTTCATCAATACCCCGAGTCTATACATTAGCAATCGTTGTGCCCTCCAAAATGTGTCCAGGCTTCTCTCCGGCGCGCCTGCTTTTCATTTGCCCTGGGTAAACCTTTCTCTCCTCAGGTCGGAGGAAATAGTCGTTCCTCATGCAATTACCCAGGCGTTGGTCACCGAGTGTTACCGCAAGATGGTGATTGAGTTTGTAATTTAGGAGGTACGGTGTTGGGAGACATTCAAATTCCCTCTCCAAGCCACAGGGCAGATGGAAATCCAAAGGAGAGTTTTGAAAGTTTACAGGGCAGACTCTGAAAATATCTGCTGATAACAATATGTGTAATATCAGCTTATCATTGGACAGTGCATAATATCATGGGCTTTATCTCAGTTGAGAGTATGAACTCACTGTATATGGCGCATGTCGAGGTTATGGCAGAAGTAAGCTGCAGAAACCTGCCCTTCTCATATCGAGTGCTTTTTATTGATGAGTTTCAGCGCCAGCTTGCTTTTTGAAGTCTGTAAACCTGTGTGTGTTTCCGCATGGCTCCCAAAAGTGATCAATGTGTCAGGAAAGGCCAGGGGTGAAATAACACCGGCTTTATCTTTGCTCAGTGGACCTCATCCGTCTGTGATAGTACAAGTGATACTATGAAAACAGAGCGGCGGCGTTGGTAGACTGAAGGTCCGACTAATGAGACCTCTCAAGTAACTCTCTCCTCAGACGTCTGCCATCGCCACCAACCATGCCTCTTTCCTTGACACTGTGGAGGCTTGCTGGACTGCACACATTTTTCATTTGAAAAAGGAAAATTATTTTGTAATTATTATTTCCAATGTGGAATGCCTTCAAAAATCAAGTTATATAGCAATAGTTAGCAGATTATATATTTTAAAAAATGTGAGCTTAACAGAGTTCAAATTAAACTTCACCCCACTTCCTGGGTCTGAAACTAAGTCCACACACTGCATCATTTTGATCATCAAAAAGTGGACGAGGGACTTATGGATAAAACCACGCCCCCTTTCGTAAGACGAAGGCCTCGACGCAGTGTCGTCAAATATGAAAAGCTGCAGTTGCATGGAAAAGAGCGATATGGCATGGGGCACTGGATTTGATGGATTTACTGTTTATCTGTAAATTAGATGAGAATTACGCACGCAGTCCCTCCGCCCCACCTCCCGCCGTTTAGGGACTACTTTGCCTCAGCTTGAATTCAGCCAGCACAAATGCTAGCGCATCTGTCTCCTCCCGGCCAGCGTGTCCTGGACCCAGCCCTCTTTATTTTAGTAACGTTAGTATGAAAGCGTGGTGGAATTTGGCGAGCTAATGTTAGCTAGATATCTAGCGCCGAATGAGAAAAATTAAAGACCTTATTGCTTCATATGCACACACTTGTTCCAGCGTAGGAAAGCACATGCACATGACATCTTCTGTAATTTCCCCACTGCGGGACTAATAAAGGATTATCTTATCTTATCTTATCTCCAGTCCACAGACAGGAGAGAACAGGCGAGGAGCGGATTCTGAGTTAAGTTATTTCATTTCATGACGTAGATTAGTTCCAAACGGTCGACTCTATCTCAGAATAGGCTTTGCAGGAACGTGGCTGATTTAAAACTATATGTGGTATTTTTGAGCCATTTTAAACCACATGTTTTCTATTAACCCCAGCTTAAATTTGTTTCATCAAAAGAACAGTTGTATAATTTAGTTTCTTTAAAACAAACAATAAAACATGTTTAAGTGTGCAGTTACTCTTCAAATTCCCTGGATGCATGTTTTAAAAAAAAACATATTGGACACAAGTAATGAGTAGAAGATTAGCACAAGAAAAGAATTGGGGTAGACAGTTCAGAGGGGACACTTAAACACACAGTGGTAATTCAGCCTAATTGCACTGCATGGGGGAAGGGGGGGTCGACATCAGGATGCAGTTAACATTTTTCATTGGACAGAAGATTAAGTGTCCTGGCCAGTCTATCTATCTATCTTAATCACACCAGCGTTTTTTTTTTTTCTTTACTGCTTGTCTAAGAGAAAGCTCGCCCTGATGTTGCTCCAGCTCCTGATGAAAGAGACTGGATGGAGGAGACCGTTCCAGATAGCACTACCGTGTCTGGGTGCTCGGTCCAGTGTGGGGGGTAGACAGAGAGAGTGATGCAGCAAACAGCTGTTGGGGAAGCGTTTCAAGTCTGAGATATTTCCTTCCTCAACCCGAAGTAGAGTATATGGGCCCTGATAACATTCCTGACCAGTCAAAGGTGACTTGTGTTTGTCAAAGAATTACCTCCCTGCCCGTCTGCAAGGCGAGGCGGCTTTACTGTCAGAGAGGAGATGCAGCAGGAAAACAGGCTACTTACCACATGGAACAATACCAATTAACCTTTAGATGTGGAGCATCTTTCTTGAGCGAACATGGTGCTTTGCAAAATGAAGGCCTGAAATGACAGCAGAAAAATAATGAATCAATACAGTGCGACTTTGGGCTGTTCCAGGCAAACGTTGCCGATCGATGGAGAAATCAATCGAAAACAGTTCTTAGATTTGTTGAACAAAGACTACAATCCGCATTTATGCACCAACCAAGTCAAGCCAATTTTATTTAAGGCAAATTTGCAAATTTGCCTCAAGGGGCCTCAAACTCAGTTAACCAAGGCATTTGGAGTTGCCCTGTTTTTCTTGGCCACAATTGATTCACAATCACTCCCCTCCTTTTCTTTTTCATTCACCATGTGAAACATTCCAAAATAGACATTGTACGTCACAAATTACAACCACAGCTCCATTAGACCCGCCTCGCACAGTGTGACAATTAATGAACTTAATAGGCTTCAGGCTGCTGGTTGCTCATTGCTCTCCTTTGGTCTTTTTGACTTTTGGAACAACCTGAACAGTTACAGCTCAAAGATCGATGTCAGCAGTCAGCAAAGGGAAAGTAGTTTATTTGCTTTCTTGTTGAGAGTTAGATGATGAGATCAATAAACACTCAAATATGTCTGTTTAATATAAAGGAAGCCAGGAAACGTTTAGCTTCGCAGGAGCAACTATACTTCCTGGAATTTACTAATTTACTAATCCCTCAGGTCTTTGATTTTCAACAGTCCCGATTCCATCCCTGATATTTAATATCGATATCTTTTTAAATGCCTTTTTTTCTACCTTTTTATAAAAGCCAAACTTCTCAAATATCAGGTTTTCCTAACATTTGCAGCTACTAGAGCTTTCCCAGAATATAGCTAAGTCTGTTAGCTAAATTGTCTAAATTAAACCTGAGCCATTAGGAATTGTAGACCAGCTCACAGAACCTGGCAGTTTTTAGACACTTTCCATCACGACCAAAAGACGTATTGAGTTTTGAAACAAAAGCTCTAACCACAGGTGGACTGATTGGAGTAGTGCGCCATTATTTTTAGAGCCTGTTACAAGGCTGCTGAGCTTTTGTTGAGCTGCAGCACAATGGGGATCAGTCTCTTGTTGGAGGCAGAGAATGGATTGGTTACTCAAGATAAAAGGAAAAGGTTGCATTGTTTCAGATGAAGCGCACATTTTGAGGATGCCCTTTTTACTTCTCTAATACATCAAGAATGATGACCATTTGGCTAAGATAGCAATTTAGCAAGCCAAATTGTGTTTCTGCTGTAGGGAGTGAAAGTAATAGTTCATGTCATTTCCCTCCTGGTGGAGACAGAAAGTGGTTGAGAGCAGTGTTTCTGGAGGACGGCCTGTGCCAAACTAAGCTGTTGAACTAAGGGAGGGGAGTCTCATCCCTGTGAAATTCCCATCATTCTGCCTCTCGAGGAACATCGACTGTGCTGCAATAACAGTGGTTTAAAAGGATATAGCGACATGTGGGCAGCAGCTTGTTCCCCTTCCATACTGGGAGTTCATAAGCGAAAGGGTGAATATGTTTCTCTACTTAGTGCTATCAGAGGGCCACACAGCATGCCCGGGGATCCAAGGAGAAAGCTATCTATTTTAGGGGTGACTGGCTCTATGAGTGTTTATTTGCACTGATAAGTTGGGCCAAAACTAACAGTCGGATAATGCCGAAAGGCTAAGAAATGCTCTGAGGAATAAAAAGCTCTTCCTTCCTGACCCCACAAACTTGTAAAAAGGAAACTATGGAAATTGCTGAAGGACACTACAATAACAGCTTCCAAAAAGAAGGGTACCTCGGCCGTATCCTTGCGCTCTGGCTAAAAGCGAAAAGGAAACAGAGCCTTCTGCACGTCATGGGAATAGGAAAAAACATTTACGGCCATGACACAGTATTTCCACATGGACGTTAAAACGGAGCCCAACATTGTTAATGTGCCTGATTTTGAAGAAAAAGGGGCAATTAGTAGTTTTGTCACGCTCAATGTGGCAAGCCACTTTGTTTTGAGTCCCCCCTTTTTCCAGAAATCATATTTCAGTGCAGTCAGTGACTCTAAACATGCTGGAAGTTTTGATACTGGGCAGGCAGGTTTTGTACACCTCTGTCTCTTTAAAGCTCAATAAACGAAGAAAGAAATGTTTCTTTGTGTCTTGAATCCGTCTCGTTGGTTCTTTTTCCATCACTCATCGGAGTGAATCGCTCCCTGGTGGGCACTTTAGAGGGGATTTATTTTGTTTTAATTATAAGGTTATACATTTGGCTAAATGCGCGCAGGATTTATGATATCCCTTCTGAAAACATTGTTGCTTGAAAGCTTGTAGCTTGGCACCCACTGATGCCTCTGCGAAATAAATTGAGAGCTTCCTCTGATGGTCTGTGCTTCCATGTGCCCTCGAGTACATTCGTCCCCTTAATGTTACTAATTTCTCTTCATTTGGTTTCCGAAGGTTTTATGAATGCAGGTGCTCTGCAACGTGTCACTCACGTATGGAAGTGATACATTTTAGCTGCATTGATAGATATTCTTTTAGGCAACTTGAAGGAAGCTAAACATGCTATGAACCCAGCATTTCTTTTCCCTGACTCCCTGTTGAATGTGAGTCCAACATGCATTCACTTTTTACCTCTGTGTTGTTGTTGTCTGTGTATGTTGTCTGTTGTCTGCTGCGATTTCCGATTTTTGCAGTTCAGCTCCATGCTGTCGGCAGACAAGTTGGTGATTGTGATTACGCTGAGCAGCTTGCATGGGAATTAATTATAATACACTGTATAAAGTGTCTGATTAAGTTATTAGTTCCAACGTTTTTTATGATTGCTCCTCCATAGCTATTGTGAACGTTAAGTCTTCTTCCTCCACCGACACGTGTTGTGTGTGGCTGTGCAGTTTTACTGTCTGTGTCGACGTTAAACTATCGTCAGGTCAAGACATACCAGACTGAGCATTAGGTCAAGCGTCTCGACTGATCTGTAAAAAATAAAAAATAAATGGAACAAGCTGCACTGCTGTGATTAAAAAGACACACATGAGAGCCATGAGAGTGAACCAAAACATTTCAGCGGCAGGCCTTAAAACCAAAACGAGCTGAAAGATGCTCAAAAAGAGCTGAGCAGAACGGCGTCACATGGTAATCATCTGTGGGCTCGTCATTACAAGCCGCCTTTCGCACACACACGTGGTCATTTGATCCATTGTTGATAGAAAGAAATTGATTATAGCAGATTTCATGTATTGTGAATGTGAGTGCTCTGCAGTGGTATTGACTGTGGCATTTAAATATTTTCTTTTAAAATGAGTGGAACAAGAGCAAATGCTTTATTCTAAGGAATGAGTATAAATAATATTATTCCGGGCAGGCAAGTGGAAGTCATTTGTACTGAGAGTGTAAGTTATGGTCTGTGGAGCTGCCAAAAGCCCCGAGGTTCATGGCTGTATCTCCGCCACTGCTAAGGCTGAGCGACTGAGAGCCAAATATTAGATAGTAACAGGTTAGATGGAGCGAAACATTAGACATTATAGTCAATCTGAGCGCGCACTTAGCGGGCAAGCATTGTGGCGTTATCATGGCCTGCCGCTAATCACAACTGTGTTTGAACTCGTTTCAGTCCCAGAACCGGCTGTTATCTTCGTTGTGTTTTTGTTTTATAATGACTCTCGATAAACAGAGAGGATGATAATATTACTCACCCGTATCTGCTGCTATTTATTTTCCTCCAGGCTTTAGGTTCACTCAGGTTGTGCGCTGTAAATCAGGGTTTGATGAAGGTTGAGGGAACTGAAACGGCACGAAGAAACCAAACGGCGCTCGAGAATTGGAGCCGCTCGCAATGGTAACCGCAGGATGTCCACACAGTGTGAATTTACTGTAACATGTCAGCCGCTGTTTTCTTTTTTTTTTTCCTGCTTTGTTTTCAGGAAAAGATAACAGAAAAAACATGCATGTCTTGTGTTGCCGGTGTCTGGCAGGGAGCTGGAGAACAATCTGAATTCACCGCAAGTCGTAATGCTCTCACTATGTGCCTCGTTTCATGTTCATCAAAATTTGAAGTTCACCATAAGTTGTGGCGCTCTCATCAACTTGTATCTCTATACGTTTTTCCTGCTTAGTCCGAAGTGGGGAGAAACATTCCTGAAGCCTCCCCACATGCGGCCTCTGGGGCCGACTCTCCCCGCAGCGTCTCTTTCGCTCGACCCGGCAGATGTTGCTTTCTGAGTGGATGTCTTTGTCTGTCAACGCTGGGGAGCCTTCCAGAGGACAGAACCGATTCACCTTTATTTATTTCATTTTTCTTTTCAGCCCCCGCGGATTTGGTGTTGCTACGATTTCAAATAGAAGGAAAACAAAAAGGAACCGCGTTCGGACGGTTGAGGGAGACGCTTGAATCTAAGAAGTGAGAGCTGTAGAATCGGTCCGAGACGTGGGAAAACTAATGACATGAAGCAAGTAAAGGTGAAAAAAAGGAAGGAGACAGTGACAGGGTGCAAGATACTGTGTGAGAAATAAACCGCTCCATTCCCCACAATGGGGGCTAGATAGATGTTCAAATGACTAATGGTTGGCTCCACAATTTTTGTTTAGTTCTTGTGGCGATGGGATAAGAGCCACTCGTTCTTAAAGCCTCCGTGTCGCATTACCTCACTTATATATTTAATCTTTTTTTTCGTCCTGTGGTGTGGGTGAGAGAAGAGAGTTGGTGGGTGAACGTCGTGGAATGTTTTAGCTTGCAACGTAAGACAAACACATCATTATGGGAGACAGTCTTCAACTAAGCAGAGTGGTCCCGTCTCTATTTACCGTGGGCGGTTTGAACCATTAGGAGGGCTAGGTCTCCTTTTATCGGTCGATTGTGAGTATTTAAAAGCTTTCATGTTGAAGCAAGGTAAATCCGGGAACGTTGGATTTTTCCAAAGCCTCTTTATTTTTTTTCTCTGTGCACCAACCAGATTGATGCATTTTACTTTATAATGTAGCCTATATATATATATATATATATATATACATTAATATATATATATATATATATACATATATGTATCACAGAGAAAAAAAAAGAGAAAAAAAAAGAGAAAAAAAAATGCAATGTCAGTTGTTGTTTTTTACCAATATCATACAACCCTAAATACACATTAGCAGGAATATAGTACAACATGAACATGGTAGTATTGCTCTGTTTTTTTTAATGTGAAAGTGCAATAAAAAATAATGTGTCCATAAAATCAAGGGATTATTGTGATCAAACGTGTGTGTGACGATTGTGCAGACCTAGCCTAAAGTGCCAATTGAAGGGGTGGAGGGGCTCGTCTGGGCCCCGAGCCAGGCTTCTCACATTCAGCACCGGGGCCGGACTTGGCTCAGAAACTCCAGATTGTGACACAGCGAAAGTGTGTCATGTGTCCCCGCCGCTGTGTTAAACAATAACACACTTCCAATCATATTACACAGCATGTCAAAGGTCCTCATAAAAATGAATTTGCGTTTCCGTCCTTCCGTTTTTCATCCTTCGTCCTCTCAGCTCGCTGCGCTTTTGGTAGCGGCCCAGTCGGTGATATCACAGCTGGTGATTAGCTGATGGGAAACACCTGCTGCACTCTGTATGTCGCATGCTTTGATGAACATTCCGATTGTTGGGATACACACGCTTTTTCTTGCCCAATACCGATTTCGGAGCCTGGAACAAAGGGTTCAGTTTACACCGGTAATGTATTTACCTTTTCTATTCAAAATCAATATTCCCCATTGAGTGGGAACCGACTCCTAAATCAGATAACATGACGCTGTAATGCATCGCTAATTCTGAGCCGGACGAATTACCATGAATATGAAAAATGACTTTGACTTTTCTTCAGACTTCCGTTTTTAAACCAATACATCTTGATTTTTGATACGTTTGGCATCCGCCGCCTCATTCGTTGGCACACTTAACGCTCTATATGGCGGGACCACTTTAACATGACTGGTGCAGATCGGTAGCTCGTTGACCTCAAGCGGTGTCATGAAATGAGCTCTCAGGAGACGAGATGCAAGCGTTCACCTCGACTGCCACATTAGTCAGCCGAGGATACCAGGTCAGGAAACTAAATCTCAAAGCTCAAACTCTTTGTGAGAGGCGAATGGCCGGCTGTTGAATTACATTTTTTTTCGGGATCTGATCCGCGTGTTGTTCACCAGTGATTTTTAACGGCGATGGAAAACCACTGTAAAGTATTCTGACTGTTATCGCTCCTCCAAAGTACGAGTGTGTCACAGTAGCCCGCAGACTAATCCCGAAACGTGCCGCCGTGCGTTGACCCCACAGGAAGTCGCTCTTAAATCTGTCATTGATCGAACAGATGGATGTGCTTTTTTTGGGTTCTGCGTTTACAACTGAAATACAAATGCTGACAAATGGCTCCTGATGTTTATTTAATTCGACTTGTTTGCAGCCCCTCCGGGGTCCTGTGTGTTTGTGGATTTCTGCATGTTTGCATGTCAGACGAATGTGCGTCACTCTTAATGTCCGTTCCTGCACGCGTGTTCGTGCTCAACATCGTTTGACGTGCACGCGGGTCTGTATTTGGATGAAATGACCTCCAGCCTGACTGATGGCCTGTAAAAGGATCAAATGAGATGTTACTTGCTGCGGCTGAAAAGAGGCCATCACATTTTGACTGCAGCATGCCATGTCCAAACGATGCACAATGTTGAATACTTGATTAATTTCCCTTATATTCAATAGTGTATACAGCTGAGGTCCTTGAAATGTGAAGAACTGTTGCGTAGTTGACAAAACTATCTAACTTCATAAGGGTAGCCGTTCTGGAGCTTTTGATCATATCACATTATCTCGACCAGAAGAGGTAATTTGCTAAGTTGTCTTGAAAGTCTTGTTGAGTTTTCAAAGGTTATTCTTGATCTAGGAAACCGCCGTAATTGACAAAAAAATCGAAATAAATGTCATCCAGAGATCCAATAAGTAGCTTTTAAAGGGCCAGTGTGCAGCATTTAGGTGGATCTATTATTATCGTTGTATTTTTGTGACCTTCAAGTGAGCCGTCTATATGAGCACATGGAGCTGGTTCCCTTCACGGAGTCGCCATGTTCCTACGGTGGCTCAGAATGGACAAACCAAACACTGTCTGTAGATAGGGGCCATTCACGTTTTCACATTTTCACGGCAGTCCAGGTAGTTTTCCTCCACGCTTTGGCTGAGAAGTCCTAAAATTCCTCGAAAAAAATGTAAATCCAAACATCTACAACAACATGACAACTGAGAAAAGAACATCTGCTGCTCCACGAAAGTGATCTGGAAGTGAGATTTGAGATTCAACCACTATGTCCGCCATATTTCTCGTCCCTGAAGTACAAGGGGATGAGATCAGTTGTCCGTTTGTGTTGGGTGGAGATGTGCCGTGTTCATGAGAACAGTTTATGCTGTGGAGGTCTGTGGGATGTGTGAGGATGTTTTGCTCTGTTGTGTTGACATAACGATCCCCAGTTCAGTTGTGCTTGATCATTTGAGCCATCCCCTGCTTTTTACTGTGTTTACACACTCATCTGGTGCACTTTAGCCTAACAAACGTAAAAATAAGTACACAGAAACCTGGGCGCAGGGAACGGCCAGGAATTATACATCCAGCGTCCTCCATCCTTTTCCAACCCTGCCATGTCTTCCCTTCTGTGTTATTTCCCAACAGAAGTATGTTGTAAATCTCCCAACAATGAAATCTCCGACAAATTGCACTTTTGCCATGCTTGTTCCAACTGATTTTAGTTGCATGACTCACACATATATTCACCCCGCGGCTTTTCTAGGAAGAGCTGTATCGCAGCGGTCTATAAAGACATACAAACGCGCACGTTATCAGCGTTTGAATCCATCATCGTCTGAAGGCCAGACAGCAGCAACTGTTTCTAATGCCGCGGCGGCCGAAAAGTGTCTGTGAGCTGCGCTTTATCACTAACAGCAGCATCTACTTTTCCTCCTCTCCTACAGCCGTGGTGAACCCCGGGTCAGGCTGAAACAGCTCCATCTGGAGATGTTAGTCCGGCTACCGCACCTCGTCCTCCTGCTCATCTCCTCTTGTTTACATTGAGTGTCGCTTCTGCATCACTTAGGGGGGAATTTAGGCCCGCACACACACACACACACACACACCATACTGCCTTAATGCACCACCATTCATACTTAAGGGTGCCCCATGTGTCCGCTGATGTGATAAATAGCCCGGTGTCTGTTGGCCACTAGCAAAAGCAACAGTGTGAGAGTGGAAAACGACTCGGCGTGAGTAACATAATCTGGGCCCGATAGCGCCAATCCCTCTTTGCAGATAGAAGCAACGCCAAGCAGAGATTGGGATGGGGAGGGCGGGGGGGGGGGGCAGGACTCAGGGAGATGGATAGATAACGAAGAGCGGCAGAAAGAGAGAAAGTGTGGAAATAAACTGCACGGCTGTGGTTGCCGTTCACCGCGGTGATTGTAACCCTGGACGACTGCAGCGGTGGTTTATACACTCCGGAGTCCTCGCTTAATGGGATGTTGGGGTGGAAGATAAACAAGACTGTGACGTTGAAGGAAACCGCCCCTGTCATTAAACGGCCATTCGTTTTGATTAGAAGAGGCACCCAGCTTGATAGATAGTGGTGCTGGCACGCACAACTGAAGCAGCGTTTTTCTTTTTTTCCTTTCTGAAATGTTGCCCGGCTCGAAAGGTTTTAATACACAACAGTAATGTTTCTGTCATGGCTGAGCTTGAAACAAAACATGTCTTTTTGCATCTCCTGCTGCAGCTTCTTGGCAGAGGAATCCCCCGCCGTGATGTTGAGAGGGTACACTGGAACGCTATCTCAACTATTTGGATGTGAACGCCTCCTCCGTGGGATGGCGGGTTTGTGGTATCCCATGTGTGCTTCAGTAAAAAGGGACAGATTGACATGTTGCATTAAATAAAATGTAAAAAAAGTCATCATAAGGGCCATTCCTGCCCGGATGTGTCCCCGAGGAAAGGTTCCCATGCAGGACAACCATGCGTCACAATATCCACAGACTGCCCCTCTGCTGGTGCTGGCCGTTCAGAGCGAGATGAATCAGCAGGTCCCAGTTTGTTTGCTTGTTTGGGTTTCGTACACATTCCCATGCCTTGGGTGAATGCAAGTACTTCCTCTCCCATACGGCCAGATACGCATAATTAATTGGATTAATTTTTGGGCCCACTTTGACATCAGAGAGCAGAGATTGGAGGATTTGTGAAAATACACTTTCATGCTTAAGTTGCACTTCACTGTATTTATTTTCCTTCTAACATGGAACGAAACCGCGAGACGTCAAGACGTCGCATCTGCTTGAGGTTTGAGTCCAACTTGACAGAAATATATAATTTAGTACAGTGTAGGGCTGCAACTAACGATTATTTTAATAATCGATTAATCTGTCGATTATTTTTTCGATTAATCGATGAATCGGATAAAAAACAAAAAAACATTACTTTCCAACCCTTTATTCAAAAACAGAACTGACGGTGCAAAAATCTTCAGAAAGTGCACAAACAGGTTGCTCCATGAACATCCCTGAGCTGTTAAATTAATAATAATAATAAAAAATAATGGACTAACACAAACATACACATGTATGCTTTATATCTGCCAAATATATAGGCTTTTATTAAATAAAGTGCACAAAACATTTTGCACAAAATTTTGTTTAAAGGGACCTGAGCTGTCAGAACAATAAATAACTTATAAAAAATAAAGAAAAATATTAATCAGAAAACTTAACAGGATTTGTTTGAACGTCAGAACTGGTTCTCTACACTACACTCAGATACACACACTCAAACTCTCACAGACGCACACACATACAAACCCACACACACACTAACAGACGCACACACATACAAACACACGCACACACACTCACACACACACTCAAACACTCACAGAAGCGCGCGCGCACACACACTCTCTCTCTCTCTCTCTCTCTCTCTCTCTCTCACTCCCTTTGTTCAGACACATTGTTCTTACGAGCTAACGCTAACTTGTCAAGCTAATAACGAGTAAACAGCAGAAAGCTGCTGGAGGGACGTTACGTCTTCACTTCAAACGGAACACAACCTGCCGACTAGCCGCAGCACCGGAGCCTCAACCGGAAGTGCCTCTACTAGCTGCCTGTTGAACGGCCTTCCTCCGCGATGTGTTTCAGTCAACGTTACGGTCTCAGCTGGTCTCTCCTCGACCTCCGCTCTGCTCCGCGCTCAACTCAACTTTTTTTTTCATACTCAAACATCTCCGTGACTTATTGAGTGGCGTAATAATCGCGCGACACAACGAATCGATAATGAAATTCGTTGCCAACGCTTTTAATAATCAAATTTTATCGATTTTATCGATTCGTTGTTGCAGCCCTAGTACAGTGTTTGAAGGTCAAAGGGGTCCTTAAGTACTTTTCTAGGAGGGTTGCTGCTCTGTCCAAGGGGGCCAATAAACACTAGTGTGTGAAGCTGTACGTCCAATGGCTGCTATGCAATAATATTGGAGGGATACAATATTTGATGTTCGGCATCTTACTGTACAGACATGACTAATTTTGTTCTTGATTAGGCCAGCACTAATTTGAGGATGTGATACATTGAGATGTGCATTTGAGTCATTGACTCGATGCAGATTCAAACCCTCACATTTAGTCTCTGCTATTCATTTTTTTTTATGACAAACCAATTAAAAGCTGAATACATCAGCTATCAGATCTAATTGATCCTGCTGACAGCTTCCAGTCTCACCTTTAGCTGCAGAACTTTATCGGCTGTATGAATAGAGTCACTGAGAGGGTCTGAAAAGGAGTCAAGTCTAACTTTTCAAACATTAAAAGTGGCATTTCATTCTTTAGAAAAATAAAATACATTATTTGGCTGAGTAGACTTGACACCAGCTCAAGTTGCAATAGTTTCTTTTTTTTGTGTTTTGGCTAACTCACAAAATATGTGTTGATGCAGCTTATAAAGTCTAAAAAAGTGACGCATGCTAACGTTTTTTTTTCTGCCCTTGATTTTAATGGGGAAAATTAGGTGCAAGGGTGTTGGAGGTTTTCTTTACGGGGATACTGTCGCAGTGACCTTGGCTTAAAGCCTGTACAATATAATTTAATGCTTTCTTGCATGCTTTTTTGAAAACTTTTTCCCCACTATCATGCATTTCTCTTCAGGGATTTGAAAGAAACGTCCACATACTGTACGTCCGTGTCTTGAGCTCTATGTGCTGCTACTGGAATCTGGTTAAAGCGTAGAGTTATCACTGTCTGGACCAACTCTGAAAATTAATTTCTGGAATTAATTTTGAACGTAAAAACAAGCGTCCACAGCACCGCACCAATATATCAATAACAGAAAAGTAAAAACATTTCTGTTGGATAAGCTCATGCGAGCTCCGGATTGATGAAGAACTCAAGTTCGAGGCAAAGCAAGCTGTCCGTCTCTTTATTTTGATGCTCAGAAAAAGTTCATTCTTTTCATGACACAATGTCAAAACTTAAATGTTTTTTGTTTACCTCTTTTGACTTTTGAGATAAATTGGCTTTTATCGTACATATCACAGACAGCTCATCACTGAAGGAATGTCTGGTAGACAAAACACTGTCAGAGTACGTGAATTCAAAAAGTCCTCAAGCTAGAAGCCACATTCACGTGGTGGGATTTCCGTTGGTGATGATACGTTAGCCTTCGTTTAAGACAGCCTAAAATACCAAGTTTGTGTCTGAAGGAAAGAGTGCTGGTAATAACCTTCAAAAGATAACTGCCATATTCATGTTTTGAAATATGTAATTTATTTTTCCAAGGAAGACTAAAAACAGAAACGGAACATCAAGTCTCTCTTCAGTTCCCAGGGCTTTGATATTTTCGGATATTTGACCTCATCCCAATAAACATTGAAATCTCAAGTTTTACTCAACTGGAGCCACATTTCTGCCAATTTGTGTTTACAGGTCGTGATTTAGCATCACGTTCTACACATTTCACTCTGACTGTCTTAAAATCCAGCCTTGTTATTTTATTGTGGTTTTCTATTGTTGTAACTTAGTGAATTGGCCTCTTACAAAGATCATTAGTCGTTTGATAAATTCCACACATTAAACTTAAACATCACATTTTCCACTCTGTTTCCACAGTTTGTGGTTCAGGATATTGATTAACAAGGTCACGCAGGTTACTATTTGACTAAATGAAAATGGAAAATCGATTAGTCCGTAAACATTTGTCCTCAAGTTAGAAATTCTGATTCGTTTTTTCCAGAGAAACACCGTGACTTTCTTGACAACTCAACTGTTGGCTAAATATTCTCACTTTCTTTCATTGTCTGCCCTGTTGACAAACCATTGCGACCGAAAACCTTTGAAATGGTCGGCCTCTGATCCTGCCAAACGAATTTGGGCACCTCCAAGTAAGCGCCATGATTTACCCAGTAATTTATACAGGTTTTTCAGGTTGTGTACACAAGGCTCATTAGGTTCCTTGGAAATGCATCAACCGAAAACGTGATTGCCGCCAACAAAACAGCATCTTGACAGAAAGACAAAGGGACAGAAAAGTAGAAAGAAAGATTTAAAAGGAGAGGAGAAGGGGGGCTGGTGAGGGGTTGGCGGTATAGCTGCGTTGTTTTTCAGATGGCAGTCAATCTTTCTGGCCCAGTGACGTCCAGATCAACAGTATTAAGGCAGAGCAACAGAGAAGAGGCGGGGGCCGGACCACCCACCTCACTGCAGACCCCGCTTTCTGATATTTGACCATTCGCTAAGCTACACCCCCCTCACTGTTGCTACGGCTGCAGGCTTTCCAGTCTTGCACAGCACATATGCTGTCTATAGGGATGAAGATGCCAAATTTACTATTCAAAATGTGTTTTGGATTTTGGAACAATGGGACCTTGATTTCAGATTCCGGTAGATAAAAGCCTGTTTGTCATTTCTAGCACCCCTTGATTCGGCCAAACGCAAATAAAACGGATGTTTTTGTCAGCTGTATCTCGGGATGCACCAATCTGACTTTTTCTGTATGTCTGAGTTAATTATTTTACAGGGAAGGCAACATCAGCTATGATATATACATTACTTTCCTCCATTTGGTAAACCAAATATGACAAATAAATATGTAAATATATTACTGTTTTGTTAATGTGCACCAGCAGTTGCATAGCCGTATAAATTGTTGGCGTAGCAAGCGTGAAATGCCTCTAAACAGCTGATTTGTTCATTGTATCTCCCTCAGCTATGAGGTCTACCATTGTGCTGCTGACACATGACGAAACACAGAAATGTATTGACTTGATTGTGATATCTGATCCAGCTATTTGAGTACGTATTGGCCCGATATCAGTATCGGATCAGTGCATTCCTAGCTGTGGTTACCTCACTAAAAAAGCTAAGCTAGTGTTAGCGACATGAGTTTGTCAAAAACACTACTCTCTGACTTTTCATGCTGGATCTTATTAATACAAAAAAGGACATACATATTTACTGGATTGACATACATTAAATTGTACTAAACGTTTCCTTAGCGTGACACTGTCTCGGGTTATGTTGTCTGGGGTAGCAGGAGCATAAATGACCTCAAATCCAATGAAGAGTTGCTAATGTTAGTGTAATAGACATATAATAACCCAAATTACCTAGTGAATTCTGTAGTAGTGAATGGGGCTTTGTTTAACATAAGCTGTAACCTCACAAACTAATATTTACGTGATGTTGTTGTTTAGTTAAGGATGTATCCATTGAGCTTGGTAGCAATGCCTCAAACTTGTATTTACTGCAGAGATGCCGTCCCATTACAAATCCGGGCCTGGAGTGCCTCGTAAAGCTGAGCTATGATTAGAGATCTGCAATTTGGGGAAGATGTTAAGGGAATGAATGGTCAGTTTATTAAACCTTCCATTTAATTTGACAAAGGCATGGGGCACATCTGTTTGTTCGTTATATTGCCCCCCCCCCCCCCTCCCTCTCTCTCTCTCTCTCTCTCTCTGTCTCTCTCTGTCTCTCTCTCGCTCTCTCTCTATTCTATAAGAGGAGAAAAATGTGGCAGCAATTGAGTAAACGCTTGGGTGTTGACCATCGGGGCGAAGGTGACAGAGGTCAACCGTGAGGTCATCCCGAGTTGTTACTCTCCTGATCTTGACAGAGTTTAAGACAGAGCGTCTTAAAACTTTGTCACGGTGGATTTAAAAACAAACAGGCCCGTGACTGAGTAAGACAGCTTTCTGAAATGCGCACAGAGTTTGTCCATATATGTAATATACAATTATGGAGAGTAACAGGGCAGTGAGAAAGGGTAACACCCCCTAAAGCCCCACCAGGGTGAATTATAGGTCCAGGTCTCAAAGAGGGGTGTCAAATTCACCCTTCATTGTCAGTGGGCGATAAGAAGGTATGAGTGAATCTGCTGCCGTTCAGTCCAAGGTGGACTCCAGGAGGTGCTGATTTTAAGGGTGGGTGGCGGCGGGTAACAGGCTCCCAGGCTCCAGTCGCAATATAGCCAAAACATGGATGGTGTTCAAAAGGTTAAAGTGGTTTGAAATGGATTCAGGCCTGAGCGTAAAGGATGCATCCCAGAGCCCCAGTAACACCATCACACCCCCCCCCTCCCCCCCCCACCCCCAGACAGAGATAAGCGGACATGTGACAGAGCTACAGCAGTAAGTGTCTTATACAGTCCAGACCCACAGTTTTCTGACTCTCACAGAGTCTATCAGCTCCACCGCTGTTTAGAAAGAGATCAAGACCCCCTTTCAGAATGGCTAAATGGTAAATGTCAGAAAAGTGGTAAACATTTGCAGTAATCTGTTAACATGAGAGCAGGGAGTAGCATCTTTGGGGATAATCCGGTTCTTGGCTCTCAAGAGATGGCAATTTAGCAGCTGCCCCATGATGATGAGCAGGATGTGTCGGGGGATATCAGCTTTGTGCCTTTTTCCCCCTCAAGAACACTTGTCCCTCTCTGCACGATGAACCGTCTCTTTGCTCTTAAAATCGGCATCCCGCTGCAGGTACATGCTTCACGTTGTGCAGCCTGTCATTTACGTTCTCGGCGGCCCAAAGCAGCTCGTTTAGTGATTTAACAGCTGGTTGTACCTCATAAATTGTCTAAAGGGACCACTCAGTACACGCAGTGCGCTGCATTGTGGGGGTGCTGTTAAGGTACAAATGGGTCGCCATCGTCGTGATGGCAGGCAGCATCGCTGGCAATGCCGCAGGTGATCCACACGAAGACAGACTGTGCCAAACACACCACCCTAAAACCTTTATGCCTCCGCATGAAGTAGCACTTAGGGAAACATAAACTTGTGTTTATGTGGCTCTCACTTAGCAAACAGTGATTTTGTGAAACCGGAGGCTAGATTTAGTAGTTTCTAAAAGCAGAGAGTTGTATTATTGCACCTTCTGGAATGTCCCCTATAAATCACACAAAAAATAATTTGATTCAAGTGGAGTTTCATTTATTTTTCTTTCTTTCCAAAGTGCAAAGTGTTCACGCACTGAAGGGAATTGACAAGTTACGACTTTAAAAATTGCACATTTCCAAGTGATACTATAACTTTTGAATGAAGAAATAACACATTATTTATTTAACAAATGAAAAGCTTAATTTGGAAGCAATAAAACAAAACATTCCTGTCTTTAGTACATTCTGGTTTTGCAGCTACGACCTTATTTGGTTTGGTATGACCCTTGGCCCATAATGGCTAATCTTGGCAAACTTTAGGTAAATATTTCTGTAAAACAAACATCAGCCAATTAACTGACTTCTCTCCACTGTTACGATTTGTATTTAGGATTATATCAGAATGTTCCCTTGTGGCCACAGCGGCTGCTGTTCTTCATCATCCGGAGAAGCTTACCCCATTATTTTTTCTTTTTGTTTAACACTGAGTTGGTGGGATGCACCTAGAGGTTTACCAAACCATACAGATTTCAAGACAGGTTTCGTGCTCTGACACCTGTTTCTCGTCAAATTCCCATTCGTGAAACAAATTCACGATTATCAGACAAAATTCCCACTCGGTTTTGTTATTTCATTGACTTTTTTACATTTGAAAATGCACCGGGAATTGAAATTAGCCTTCTTGGTTCCAGTTTCAGGTAAACTTGTAAGGCTTTAGTTACAATATATACTGGGAAAAAATCTGTCATCGGCATAATAACCTCATGTCTTCTTAGAAAATAAAGCACCACAACCTCTGCATTCTCATCATTCACTTGAATGTATTTCAACATTTGTTACTACTGGTAGTCAGTGACGGGGAAAGAACAGCATTTAAATGGAGTCGAGGTTAGAAATCGGCAAAAATAACCCCACACACACCCACAAAGACCCATTTTACGGCTTCCCGAGTGGTGATTTTACATGATTGGGCTTGTTTGCGTAATCTTGTTTCTCCTTGGGGCTTTCCATTCACGACCCCCACCAGATCCAGCCGCGAGTAAGCCGCATTCCCTACGACACAGACCATGAAGAGATCGCTGAGCTTGAGTTTCTGTTGGCCGTTTGTCCTTTCAGTACCTTCTCTCTCAAGGTGACTTACACTGTGCAAAGCCAGGCCGTCATTGTTGACTCAATGGTCTCAGCTGATGGGTAAACCGCAGTGCAAAGCTGCTGCTGTAAGACGTGCCGGGAGCTTTATTGAACTTTCAACTAAAAGGATGTAAAAAAAAAAAAAAAAACTTCTCCATCCACAGATTGTACATTTCTATATGGACAAAAAAATGTATTTCCAAACACAGTCATATTCTGTGGTTCATTATCAGGCAATCCATCATTACTTGAGCTTTGTGTATTCCAGAACCGCTGTTTTCTTTCCAATTCCTCCAGCCAGACTATTGGAGGTGATGTGGAAAGTGACACTTATATCAGCCTTGTGTAGTTCGCAGAAATCCGTCCTGAAAGAAATGTTGCATATCCCTTTAATATTGTTGCCAAGAGAGGATATTACACTGAAAAGCTAATTCCTCTTGGCGGACCTGTGCAAACGGCCCAGAGCTGTCTGTGTCTGTGGAAGAGCACAGAGATCCGTCTCTGTTCACATCGTTTAGTAATCAACCCTTCTGGGATTGATCGAAATGTTGCAATCCATCTATTCCTTATAAAAGCAGCTTTTTCTGCAGGTGAATGTTTTATTAGAAACGCAGGCCATATCACCCGGACTGAGCACCATCATAAGAGCGATTATACACCGAGATGAGATGAGACTTGTGCTGTCACGGCCCGCTTCGTGTCTAGTGATTCCCAACAAAGCATTTCGGCCCCCCGCTGCAGGACGGGGAACTGTTGCTAAGGACACTAACACATGGGATGTTGTGCTGTTTGACACTAATTTGTCTTGGCGGATGCGTTCCTGAAACATGGCTGTTACACACCATCGATGAGCCAAAGAAAAACGGAGAAACTCCCCACCGGCCGATTATTGAATCACCTCGGCCTGTGTTCAGGCATGTAGACACTTAATATCGAATTAGGTCAGAGTTATTTATAAAACAAAAGAATGTCAGGAACCATACTCAGACAAATCCTCCATCCTATTAAATCGCTCACAACTCAACAAGCTCCGCACAACGTGATTGGATGATGCATTTATTCGTGCTGCGAAAGCTCGGAAAAACGTCACAAACCTGCATCACTTTTTTTGCAGTGTAGTATTTGCATTTTGTGGGGAAATATTAATGACAAAAACAGTTAAAAAAAATATGTTGACGTGTGAATTTATCGCACACACAAAAACGGCCGATGTGCATGAAGGCCGTTTAATAGGATTACCTGAATCTAACTACTTGAGCCTCAGCACAGGAAAGGAAATTCAATAAAAAAATTCCAGGGAGGAAAATGATATAAAGAATCTGAGCACAGTACACAGATGGTCATAGTTAATCCATACAAAGAATTGTATTTCAACATAAACCTCCATCTTTGTTTGGGCATTTGTTTGCGTTTGGAGATAAGGATGAAAGAGTTCTTTACAGAAACGCTTCAGTGGATATCTGTTCATCTCTGCCTCTTCCATCCAAAGCTAACCACCCACATCTGGCTGTGACGAAGCCCATTCTTCACTTGAGTGCCATTCAAATGATGGAAGAAATGGGTTTGTTTGTGGATTTCTTCAGATGTAGGCAACATAAGAAACCCTTTTTATCCCCATGTGCAACAACCGGAATCTTAATAATCTAGTCAAATAATTTTGTGTCTTGATTGAGGTACATTTTAAGGCATCCTTAAAACGTGCTATTAGTGTGAATGTGTGAGCGAAGAACAGGGGACGAGAACAATGCCTCAAAAACATCAGCGTAGCAGCTCATTTATTTCCTGAAGTTGAAAACTGATTGATGTCAGTTTTGAACAATTGTAAACCACTTTTTTATTATTTTACTGCTCTGTGATCAGGCACAGAGTTGAAAAGCAGTTCAGTCCAGTAGCTCATTAACAGGCCAGTGGGTCCAGTTATACCAGCAGCTTATGTGCATCAGAGGCTGATACAGAACCTGAATGTCTCGACATTGATCGAGCCATTAAGCTTCCACAATTCTATTGAACATATTTAAACATTTACATCAATGAGGCAAACACACAAGTCCACTATGTTCTGTTCTGTATGTCTGTAAACTCTAATCCATTTTTATTTTTTGCTGCAGATTGAGAACTACATCAAAGAGAGCATGAAGACAGAGATGGCACAGCTGCAGCAGAGCGCCGTCCACAACCACACAGCAGCCATGTTGGAAATGGGCACCAACCTCCTGTCTCAGACGGCCGAACAGACGCGCAAGCTGACTAACGTTGAGACGCAGGTAAGGCCTCGAAACACACACACATACACATACACACACATACACACACACACACTCGCACTAATGCACTCGAACATGCAGATGTGGGCCATTCAACTCTCTCTTTACGTCTTTCTTGTGCACATACACACACACACACACACTGAGAGGATCCATCTTGTGCAGCATTACCTCAACTATGCCATGTTCAACCGCCCCAAGAAGGTTACAGAGCAGCGGCCAAAGACAATACCCACGCTGTATAAATGGCGATCCCTTTTGGCTCAGCTTCCTTTGAGTGTTTATATGGAGGAGTTTGAGGAGGTGGTGACGGAAAGTTTTGAAGTGAGTGGCGGGTCATTGTAGCTACAGCACTAAAAAGATAACTGTTTGCAAAGTAAAAAAAGAAAAGATAATCATAGCAGAGATGAATATCTCCTAAGTATTACCATGTGTTGGTCAAACACTGTGGACCAAATGAAAACAAAGTTGATGGTTTATATGTGAACTTGCGTCTAGAAAGCCTTAAATACAGCCTTGCGTTTTTTTGGTCTCTCGTAAAAGTTTGTTGCACATGTGCATGATATTAGCTCGTAATACCATAACTAAAATAAAAAATGTAGAACCATAACATAATCTATTGTATATGTGTGTTTCTTATCATGGCAGGTACTGAATCAGACTTCCAGGCTTGAGATCCAGCTGCTGGAAAATTCTCTCTCCACTAACAAGTTGGAGAAAGAGTTAATGGTCCAGACCAATGAGATCAGCAAGCTGCATGACAAGAACGGGTAAACAGACAACACACACACACACATACACACTAGACACAATCTATAGTGCAGCAAAGATAGATTGAAGCAAATAAAGATGATGTATCGGCAGACGGAGAGGCCGTCTGTACCGCTGTTCCCTGCCGGGAATGCGTGACCAAAATCAAAAGCTTGCTACCAGCTCTCATATTCTGTCCATTATTCCGTTGTATATACAACATCCATAATAGGAAGCTGGGCTTTCCATGTTGGCCCACTGCGCATTTGTTGCAAAATCAGGCAGTTAAAATGTGGCTTTTGGTCTCCAAATCTTGTTACTGTGATTGGCGCTTTGGGATTGTCCGAGATGATGTAGTGTTTTAAAAGGGTTGGGTCCACATCTCCCGTTGCAGTGTCCGCAGAGGCTCCGTGCAGTCGCTTTGGAGAAAAAGGGAACATTTGAAAGCGCAGTCTCCGGTGATTCTGACTCTGTACTTATTCTCAAGGCTTACTTCCAAAGATTTCCGAGTGCAATTCCCCAAAGCTTCAGCAATTATGACATTATTCCATCTTGTGCGTGTCGTCTGAACTTTATTTCCTTCACCAAATCTATAGCTGAGGGAAACATGTGATCAGTTGATGAATTCGATGTCAGCCGGTATCGTCTTTCAGACATCAGACCGTACAGTGGTAATTCTCACGTACTGGAGGGGCTTACTTATTTACCTTCGATGAGCCTGCAAAGTGCATGATGAGGCGTGTGTTTATATTGTGTGGGGGAACACGTAGCAACCAAACCCACAGGCATCATTATTTGTAGTTATGCACTTGCATTTGTATTCGCTCTCTGGGAAATAGCATATCATATTGGTTGTCATTTCTCCCAGTGTCCATGACAAAGTAAGGGCAGGAAGTGGAAATGTCAAGGTGGAAGAATTTCACAAATTCAGTATTAGTCTGTCAACCCCTATCTATAATGCTGCAAAAAAGAGATTAGAGATGCACGTTACATAATCCGTAAGTCACTGGTATTATCATAATAAAAATTGCAAAACAATATTCAATCCATTTAAATCTACAAAAACAAACCTCATTCCAGTGGATTTATATGCCCCAAAGGACTCAAAGATTAGCAACTTCTCCATCCTACATGGCAAACTCAACTTCCTTTTCATCCTTTCCACTCAGCGTGCTGGAGCAGAAGATGCTAGAAATGGAGATGCGACACCGCGAGGAGCTGGAGACTCTGAAGCAGGAGAAGGGGAGTCTCCACAGCCTGGTGGGGAGGCAGAGCGGGGTCATCGGGGAGCTGGAGGCCCAGCTGAACCGGGCCACGGGGAACAGCACAGCCCTGCAGAGGCAGCAGCAGGAGATGATGGACACCGTCCACAACCTGCTCCACCTCTGCTCCAAAGATGGAGGTACGTGAACTGGAGCTCTAAGTTCTGAAAGCTGAGAGGTTCTGAGCTTATTATAGCAAATGTGAATGTGCTCGCACACAAAAGCCGTCAAGTGAGGACACATCCTGGTAGTTTTATGGTGCTGAGACAGGAGGAGAAGGAAGGCACAACCTATTAGAGGTCAGAAAAATGTTGAAGCAAATCAAGAAGCCTGATAAGCGAGATAAGCCACTGAGAAATGTTTGAGCCCCGCAGCTGACAGATAAATACCAGGTTTTGATATTTTCTTAAACTGAGTGAAAAAGAAGGAATCAATAGTAAAGGAATGTGTGCGTTTGACCCCACTTGGCACTGCCCAGAGCACTGCCTTTCAAAGCCATTTCTCACCGGCGTAATGCAAAAATGCAGTGTGGGAAACAAATTATTCTGCAGGAATAGTTGTCTGATCTGAATCAGATTTAGTCCTCCAAATACATTCAGAGAATAAAGTCCATTGAAGAAGTTTCAATGGAGAATAGTTGATTGGTTATAGACGGATCTGATCTGGTGTGATTGTTTACCCTTTCATATTTATTATTATAGAGTAAGGCATTACAATCAATTATTAGTTCTGTGCAAATATAAAATAATATAGCTAAATCCATAAATCCACACATGCATTTCTGGTTATGGCCACTGTGGGTTCAGCGAGCCTCTTGAACAAGGCAAACTAGCGAGGACCCTTAACCAGAAATATGCCGAGTGACTCTTGCCAGACCACAAAGCGCAAAGCAAAAACTTGTTTTGGATCGAAAGACGCAGGGATGCACTGGCTATTAAACCCTGCATCATTGGGAGCAGCATGAAGAAAGCAACACGATTCTTATTGTAACCCGGCGTGCTCCTGTTAAAGAGGTTTGGTGCCTCTCGTAAACCAGCATGTTGCTCTTTCTTTTTGTTGCAAATATCACTTTTCACGCTCAACTTCACAGAGTCTTTTGCACACAGGTTCAATGGAACGTCGAGCACGACTGGTTATGAAGTAATCGGATTATTGTATTCCTCCGAGGCCCTCGCTTCTGTTGAATACGAAACCCGGGGATTCCCCTTTTGGCCCGACGTTTGACCCTCCGGCAGCGCAACCCCTCTTGTTCGGTCAAACGCGGTGAACTCCTTTACCCCTTCCTCAACCGCTTGAACGCCAAACCCACTTGATCCTGACTTTGGCCTCAAATCCCATTGGTCACGGGAGATTTGACAAGAATGTCTGTGTCGGTGGGGGGGGGGGAATCGGATGCCACTTCATTTCCATTTGTGGATTTCCGGCAGAGACGCCTCGAGACCCCACCGTGCTCCTTTGAGGTTTCCCATCAGACAGGAAACAACAAGGACGGGACGTGGGAGTCACGAGCTGCTGTCGAGTGCACATGATAACGCATGCTTCTTATTTATCAGGCTGCTCCCCTTTTGTCATTTTAATGCTCCAATGCGGGAAAAGGGTCACATCGCTATCCGCCTGTTTAGTCTGGATTTGTGTGTGTGTCACATTTAATTACCAGAGGTTGCTTGGCCTGGCTGGTCGTTATGTATCATCTTCATGTTCAAGGGTGTCCACATGCAACACTTTACTTTATTTACTTTATTTTACTGGCTTTGTAATTTGCCAAGCGTGATTACGTTCTCTGTATTTTATGCTTTTTTAACACCATTCCTGCTATTTCCAGTGTCAGCGGGGTCAGCCGAGCAGGATGGGGGGCACCGCTGTGCGTGATTGGTGGCTGTCTTAATGAGAGGCGATAGAAATGGAACGTGGCCGCCATCGCTGCTCTGTGGTTGGTCTTTTCCTCTTCCGTGAAGGCTGAGGCGGGCGGGGATGGGGGTGGGTGGTGGGGGGGTCAGAGGTCCTCACCCCAGCCCGAATAAGTCAAACTGTAATAGCTCCCGGGGGACGCCCCGTCCGGAGGAGGCGAAGGAGTCAGTAGGCCTCAACGATCATGTGACCACTGCCCCTGTTTTTCGGGCAGACGCAGCAGCTCTTTCTCTCTTCTTCTTCGTCTTCTTCTTTTTTTACCATGTTCAGGGGAGGGTTTTTGTTTGTTTGAGAAATGGATTAGTGTTTTCGTTTGAGGAAAGGGTTAGCATGTGATGCCATGGAGTGGCGTCGGCTGGCGTTAGTCGCTGTTTTGAAAACTGAGCGCGAGCATTTCCTCTAAAGCAGGGATTAAAATTGTGTTTGACTTTGCTTTGGGGAAGATTACAGATACTTAGAAGAGGGAGTTTTAACACTAAATCTCCATGAACTTTCTTTTCCACCCCCAGCTGTCCATGATTTTCTTTCAAATTAAGGCTCCTAGTGTGTTTTAAGCCGCTGTAGTGCAAACTCAATGTCGGGAGAAATTTTTTGATGTGGCCAGATGCGAGAGCGCGGCTCTTGTTTAGGTTGTGATCATTACCCAAACCTCATTAGGGTGCAATGAGCCACATACCGTTATTAACTGTAATTGACATCAGCTTTGGAACACTCGTTTTTAAATTTCTGGCTGCTAAATATGATTTTGTTTTACAGTGTTCTATTATCCCACTTAATGAATGGCATTCATAATTTTTACAGCTGCTTACTCAGTAAGAGTCAAACACAGTGGGATTATTTCAGGGGCCCACTCAAAACCCCCAAAAAATAATAATAATTGTAATGCCTCAACTAGACAGTTTGGTAAACCACTTAATTTAGACTGCAATTTTTGACTGCTGCACATGATTATTTTTATGCTTCAGCGACCAGCAGAATGAGTTGACACTTATTGTTGCAGAGACACTGTAAAGTGTGCGGTTATTGCGAGTCACCTCGGTGACCTTCCTAAAACCTCTATTTTCGCAGAGGAAGCAGACTGTTTTATTATATGTTGCGTTTGCACACATGTCTCTTTAAAACCCCGAAATGGAGCAATGTGTCTGAGAGACATTTATTAAGGCAGTAGATAGCATCACAGTTGGTAAGTTCATTAATTGCATGTTGAGTCAAAATTAATCCATTAAGATTCATTAAGTTTGTTGGACACTAACAGGAGGTCTTCAAACGGAAGAGCTCAACTGAACTCAACTCACAGAAATGTATCTGTTTGCTTCGCCAACTGCATTTTAAAAGAAGCATATTTGACTCAGCGTGGGACTCAATATTTCCCAGGGTCGACAAAATGCATTCGCTCATGCAAAGTAGCGCACGTGTGATAATTCTTATGAGACCGAGCTGCACCGGCAGTATATCGTAAGAACAAGTGCAAGGAAGTCAGATTTCTATTATTAAACACACATAACTCTCATGAATCTTGCACATTACCCAGACATCTTCACACAACAACCATAATCTTCTTCGCATGTTAAACAGGGACCTCGTGTCATTGTTGACAAGTGTAGTGTGGGAATGAGCCGGTGTTATTGTACAGTGCTTTGCATCCTTCATATATGAATACGCCAGAGAAATGCGTTGGATCTTGGAATGGAATCACTTAAACTCTCAGCGGCATTTGGATGCTGATTATAGTCACATGGGAGCAGTGATGTCTGCAGCAGTCCATTTAGCTCCAGCGCTCGCTCTCCTCGGTCCGAGCGCCTGGGCTCATTTGGCAAGGGTACTGATTTATGCAAACACCCGAGCCCTGCCGGTCCTTTCACATGAACCCCCTGCTGCATACGAGTCCCCGCTGAACCACAAAATATTTTTCTGTAAATAAATATCGGGACATAAATAATATTTGCAGAGCTGGGCAGCACGCTGTTTCAAGGGGAGCAGCTCCTACACCCCCTCCCCCCCCGCAGGCACTCTTCTTCCACCGAGCGCGAACTCCAAGGCAATTGTGAGATGATTGTGCACACTGTTACTGATCGAATACCAGAGGGCTCACCTCTGTCAATGGTCTCGCCCCGGCCTCTAAAATGTGGCCCGCTGGCCGCCGGCTTGGGGTAAATTACCGCCTGACAGGGCCGCTCTTTGTTGTATTAGAGTCCGGGGCGCGAGGGCCCACTCTGTCAACCTGTCACAGCAGGAGATTCTTGTCGCTGACACTCAATACTTTGTCAAAATGCTCAGAACAGCCAAATAAGCGCCCTGCTTCCAGCGGGATGTTCCACGCTCGGGATGCGGCGGGATCAAAGTGGAGGCTGAGGCTCGCTGACACATTTTGCTTTTCCCTGTCATCTTCTTTTCCCAACGCTTCCAACAATATAAACAATGGTATGAAAATTTAGATAAACGCCTCATTTGGGAGGAGAAAGAGAGGGGGATGGGGGGGGGGGATCGGAAGGAATTTCCATCAATATAACAAGGTCTTGGAAGGTAAATATAAACCACTTGTTATAACAGGAACTGGAAATTTATAGCTTGTAGTATTTTGTCCTTAGCCCCTTGCTTGGTTTCAAAATAGTGCCGCCATAATTATCTGCAGATGGAAATGGATGCACCTGGTCTGTCAAAGAGCGAGCCCTTTCTGTCGGAGCGGGGGGGATCATCCTGTCGATGAACTGCTTCTCTCTCGCTAACAAGTTGGTCGCCCTCAGATGGTATCTGGCCGTTACGAGATACTCGCAGTGAGGCCTCAGTGACCAGCTTCTGCCTGAGACTCCTTTTAAGTTCTCTCCTCTGAGATGTACAGATGTGAAATAACATAAATTGACCCGATGTTCGCAATCAGTGATTTCATAAACTGTTGGAGAACTATGATTTCCGTACTTGTTTGACACATAGGGTTGCATGGAAGGTAACAGTTTTTGATAGCACAGTTTTGGTCTTAAGGCTATTTTTGTGTCTTTATCTTGTATATAAAAGGTTAATTTGAACCCTTGATTAGTCACAGAATGTTTTAACACCTGAGCTTCAGCATCCTGTCAGTCTAAGTGTAAAATTGCTCGTGTCGTGTTTCTGACAGACAGCTGGCATATGTGGCAACACAATCTCTCATGTCTGAGAGTGGCATTGATCTTCTCATCTTACGCTCGGCAAGAAAGTCAATAAGCATTTTTCCCAAAATGTCAAACTGTTCCTTTGAAGCAAGGGCCGTAGAGTCTCGGCGGTAAAGATCATAACAATAAAAATCAAAAGCCATACCAAGTAAAGGTGTGAGTTGTGCTTGATTTGTGTTTGCAGAACTTACGGTAACTCAACACAGTTTCCGTGATTTCTTTCGTACAGTCGTCCCGAATAGCACAAAGGTCGCCGACGAGGAGAAGAAGTTCCGTGACTGTGCCGACCTCCACCAGGGCGGCTTCCATAAGAACGGCGTCTACACCATCCAGATCAACCCTCAGGAGACCAAAAAGGTTGGAAGCCACAATATCTCATAACCGCACTGTAAATGTGAAAATGTCTGCCTCTGCATCACCACCAGGTCGCTCGTTCACAGTGGGTTTACAGGGGCTCCTGAAAGCTGAAAATACACTTTCAGTTTTGTGAGCGCAGGTTGGGGGGGGGGGGGGTTGAAACTGGACACGGAGCTGATCACGATGGTGACAATTGTGTGTGTGTGTGTGTGTGTGTGTGTGTGTGTGTGTGTGTGTGTGTGTGTGTGTGTGTGGATGTGTGTTCTCAACCTCTCAACTGTGCTTACATAAGTGTGATTGATGGGAACGATTATTTAATAAGTTAGGCGGTCGGCACGAGGTTTGCGTATTTCTGATCGCAGAAATGTTTAATTCCACTCTGCTGCATGGGCAGGGATGGACCTTAAGACCTATAGTAACAGATATGCGATTGGACTTGGGTCAGCATCAGAGTGGTCCCGAACCGCTTGGGAACAAATGCAACGTCTATTGAGTGCCGCAGACTTCTCCACAAATTGACGGAAAAAGCATTTGATTCTGAATCAAATTTCATGCAATTTGGTTTGTGACATTTGAAGAGTCAAACCTTAAAACCTCTGGGTGGCTTTCACTATCCGAGTGGAAGCTAGTTAGTCTAGTCTTCACGCCAGACAGTTCAGTCAAGTTATCTCAACACCTGCTGAGTTATTATCAGCTCCCACACGCTCCGCATTGTGTTCGTCCCACTTTATATTTGTCCAAGTCGGTACATAAGCAAGTTTATCCATGCATGCAATGAATGATGAGCTCGTCTCGGAAAAAACGACCCTGTCAAGGGCACTTCCTTAATTGTACCCAGGCTGCGCTCATGTGTGTTCAGCTGTGTGGGCTGGCTGAGGTGAGAGACCTTCTCCACTCCGCCCTGGGGTCTCCTCAAAACAAAGATCAACACCGCAGACAGAGCAACAGCCCTGCGTTATCGGCTTACACACAATCGGGTCTAAGGTTAAGGGCCACATTACACCAAGGACCTCCACTTTGATCCGGCAGCAACAAGGCCGCCTGATGAGGAACATCTCCGGGGAGCTGGCGTGGGATAAGGAGACGCTGATTAAGTTTGAGGAGGACACAGATACGTCGCATTCCCGAAGATGATTCATCAGGAAAAGGAGTGCCCGAAAGCCAAATAATTGACCCTTCATTGTTTGTTAATGCCTCTGAGTCCCGTCGGATTCATCAGCTTGATAGTTAAATTTCACTTAAAGACACATGAGTGCTGTCATTGTTCCATTGCCTTTTTATGCATTTTCTGTCTTATTTTTTTCCCACCCTCCTCTGCTCCCGCTTTTGAACTGTGTAGGTGTATTGCAACATGGAAACAGCCGGCGGTGGATGGACGGTCATCCAGCGCAGAGAAGACGGCAGCTTGGACTTCCAGAGAACGTGGAAGGAGTACAAGATGGTGAGACGAGACACACACACTTGTCTGGTATGCAGACACTCATATCTCTTGGTTCTGAACACTGACCTCTTTCTAACAAATACCTCATATCTATTCAAATCAAGATAGCGGTGGTCCTTTTAAGCACAGAGGGTCAACACACAGACAGAAATGGAGATAAAAACACTAAAATATCTGTTACAAAACTGTACAATGAGCAAAACATCCTGTTTCAAAACTACACTACGGATGATGACAAATAGCATACGTTTTTTTTGGCCTCGGAACAAGCTGAACGAGGCCAAGGATCGACGAAGACGAGAGGCAGGATCCGCCGATCCAGATGTCATTCCCACTCAGCAATAGCTCCCCCCGCCGTTGTTGTGCCGGCAATATTGTCTCGGGTGTCTGAGACTTGCTCCGCTCCTCAGCCGAGGGTTCAGCGACATGCTGTTATTCTTCCTCTTTTCCGACAGGAAATTATTACCTAAAATCTGCAAACAAACACATTTGTTTAGTCTCTGTAGCGCCGTGCCAGGTGTGTCATCTGTTTGTCATCAGGGAGAAATGTCTTCGTATTTGCATTGAGGGTGTTAACGTTTCAGAACCCGGAGCGCCGTTGAGACGGTGGTTTGGGTTGTATTATTGCTGGCAGTTGCGTTGCTTGTGTTTGCTCTGGAAGTCACCTAAGTATACCTTCCACGAGCTGTGAGTTTATTGTCAAATGGACTGTGATCCTTCCATCCCCTGTAATCTGCTTTGTGTGTCCCGTTTAATTACTTCCCCGTCTGCTCCGCTGCTCTTGATGTTCAAATTTCCAGTCATCGGGAAACGGATTTCTGAGTTAGTGGGACGATATAAGCAGAGAAACCCAAGTTGGATGAATAAAAGCACTTAACTTTGACTGAACACTTGTGAAAAAAAAAGAAAAGATAATGACAAATAAAGACAACAAAGATATGCGAGGCCTGGAAAGAACGAACCAACTCAACCAGTGCGGTGTGTCTCCCGCTCCCCTTCCAAACAAAGACGTATTGAATCTCACTGTGAAGATGGCGGAAAATGATAACAAAAACAAAGTATTTAATAACCTCGTACAGCGCTGAGCATGAGTGGATCATCACAAAATGAGACCAAACAAATTACCAAATGTGTCCTGCAACAGACTCGAGGAACTATAAAACGGACAGGACCGGACCGAGGGCTGGTGGAGGTCATGAGTCGGCCGTGGTGACCCTCGAGCTCCAGAACAGGTGTCAGAGGGAGCAGGCGTGCGTTGCGGTACACGAGGGCACGCTCACGGACCTTGGCTGACATTTACAGCGCTGATCCAATAGCTCAGCGTTACCGGTCGCCTCCTTGACAACCCCGGAGATGATCGATGGTGTTTGATATGTGTTATTCATTTTCTCATTCTCGGCCCCCCCGGAGGCTCGTGCTCACAGATTTAATGTACTTGGAGGATTTGTAAATCTTTCAGTAACAACTGACGTGTTGTTTCTGCGTGGGACCACGGAGAGACGCTTGGCAACGGGGATGTAGCGCACATGTGAACGGGATCATAAGACCAACTGACGTTTATAATCACATTACTAGGAGACCACACATCACAGGGGACCTCGCAAATCATATTCACAAGTCATTCTTCCGTCTTATCAGCATGTGAAAATGGTGGTTGTAGCTCAACGCTTTCCAGCCCCTACACGCACTGCGGGGGGTACTTGTGCAGTTTCCAGGGTCAAAGTGGGAAGCTCATGTAGTTTTACTAGTGAAGTAAAGAGGTCAGCAGTAAGCTCACCAGCCTGAGTCAATAGGATGAGAGAGACAGAGGATAGGAGAGGAAGGAAGAGACCGTCTACAAAACGAATCAATTGAGAGTATAGGGATGACGACAGGACGTAGATATACCATGGATGGTATTACTAACTGCATCAAATTAATACACTGTAACAAATACACAAAATACCTTGTTTCGGACTTCCGGGTGTGAAAAAGGCTCATCTCTATGAACATCTGCATATGAACTTGTCGGCAAAGGGGAAATATTCAGAAGCGTTCTGCTTTGTACTCCGTGTGGTAATGACTATTCACGTTTGAGCAGGCTTTGGCAGGTGAACACAGCAAAAGTGTTTCATTGGCTGAAATGCAATCTCTGAATCCTGAATCTGAATCAAGCTTTTTTTCTCTTTTTTTAAATGTTAATCGGAAGACAAAGTCATGGCCCAGATTTCTTGGACCAATCGGTTCCAAGATTGCGAAAAGGCCCAACATAAACAAAGCTGTTTTTATAGTCAGCTAAATGTATGAATTTAAATAATAAGTTAAAAGTAATGGATTCTGTGCCACTCTTTAGTGGTACGAATGCAAACTTGTAATGATCAATCCGTATGTATTGTATTTGAACACATTGTTATAGTTAAATATCATATATGACTTTCATGAGAACATGAAGGCTGGCGCTGATGAAAGGTGCTAAGGAGCTCAGATAGAAGACGTTAAGAAGCACTGTTGTTAAGGATTGGACTCTTTCCGTATTTCTAGTTTATCTTTGCATGAGCAATAGTTCCTGACAATTACAGTGCTCAATGTTTACAGCAATTTTCTTCCCGATAAAGAGCTTTTAGCAAGTGGAACTGAAATACAAACTAAGCGCTCGGTCCAACAATGTGACGAAGAATCCCTTCATCGCTCCTGAGCTGATTGATTCTGATCAGGTTTGCGTGTGAGGGATCGCAAGGTACCGGAACCACAATACAGGAACACAACAATCACGAAGCTGCACGGGGCTCCAAGCCTTTTGATCCAGCCAGGGTTCTTGAAATAAACCACACTCACCGTAGGTGGCTTTGGACCGAGCTGGAAGACAGTCAGGATGGATCATCTCTCCAGGAGTGAGATCAATTCTGGAGAAAGAGTTAGAGAGAAAAGGGAAAAGCAGTAATGGGCCCCAGTCACTTTCTCTTCCACCCACTCGGCAGGACATGCCTAAGGCTTGAGGAATGCCCCATATTTACTTTCCCTCCTTCCCATTCCCCATCACCACACACGCTCAGCACAAACACAGACTTCTCCCTGACTTTTCCTCCTCGGCCCCCTCTTTCCCGATCTTTAATGGAGCGGTTCAGACTGTCCTGTCAGACTTGTAATGTCATCCTGCTTCACAATATTCCCCCTCTGCAATCCACTGCTCTTTGCCGCTGTCAGAAGCACTTTGCCTGTGACCGGGAGCCACTCTGATCAAATACAAACGTTTACATGCAGCATATATATTTTGGGAAAGGAGTATTAGTAGTAATGAGTTTAGCATGTGTGACTCGAGAGGAAGACATGGAATGGAAAAAGGTGTGCGTCTATTTCAGCTGGTACCAATTTAGACACTTTTATAGGTAAGTCTATCCACGTGGAGGACCAAGCCAAAAGACAGCTCAAGAAACCTGCGTAAAAACACATTAATACACTGTAAGTAATTTGTTGGCTTATTCACCTGAGATCTGGAGGAACATAAAAGAATGCTGGGATGCTATGAGTAATAACTAAGAATAACATTAATCCATCCACAATCCTCTAGTGTTGAGATGTTATCATTCTAAGTGAAGAGTGGCGGTAGCAATGAGTAATATCTCGTCTAGGATTTACAAAGGGGATTTCCAGCACTGTTTCCACACTGATTGTTGGGGTCCTCTTCCTTTCACTGCAGGGCTTCGGCACCCTGCCTGCAGAGCACTGGTTGGGGAACGAGTATGTTTACCAGTTGACCAGCCAGAGGCAGTATGCCCTCCGCGTGGAACTGACGGACTGGGACGGACACCAGGCCTTCTCGCTGTACGACCGCTTCCAAATCGGCGGTGAGAAACAAAACTACAGGTAAGACGGAGGATACGAAGCCACTGGCAGACATAGATGGGGATTGTGTTATGTTTCTGTTTCTTTTAGGCCAAGGAACAGACTCTAGACAGCAAGATCTGACCTTCCTCATGACAGCTTTTTTACAGTGACTGATGTATATAAAATCTGGTTTGAACCTATATCTGCACCACATGTTAAAATGACACAGACTTCAGGCTGAAATTGAAATAAATGAACAAATCCAAAAATAATTGAACTAACCTGTCAAAGGCACACTAAAATATCTTGTTGACAGTTGGTGCAAACATTTATCCTCATGAATTATAATAACCTTGGTTATCACTTTTATCAAGTATTTAATAAAGCACCATTGGAAGGAGGAAAGGAATTATATGAGGACACATTACTTTAATGGGAAGTCAAAATGTTGACATTAGGGATGCAACGATACCATTTTTTACAAACCGATACGATACCGATATTTTTATTTGTGTACTTGCCGATACCGAGTACCGATACCGATACTTCTTAGATTTGGTCTCCATGAAAGTGCAATTAATTTGGAGGCAGATTTTATTTTATCCTCTGCAGATTATGTCAAGCCTATAGTACAAAATTAACAGAAGGCTATCCCAAGCTTTAAACTTCTTGTGGAAGTCCCTCTAATGTCGGACCATAAAACGCCCCGTGTCCGGGTTCATAATGTAAGCGATAATATTAGGGATGAGCAATTATATAGGAAGCTGTGTTCCAAGTTATGTTTCCGGTGCTTTTATTGTGGAGGGAGAAACGGAAAGGAAAAGAGTGGATATACGTGTGTGAAGGAGATAAAAAAGTGGTTCAAGTTACCCTGCAGCGTGTTTTCATTTTATTAGAATTACAAATATAGACACACAACAGACACTCGGCTACAATAATATCATCCGTAGCCGCACAACAGCGTCTGAATGAGGCCGCTGCCAGCGCTACTTCAGGTGGATCAGCAGCAGTTTGATTCAAACCGGCAGGACGGCGGTGATGACGCGCAGAGCTTCTCAATTATAGATGTATTAAATATGGAAAATTTCAACTCTCGCGTCTAACGTGCCGCCGGCGTAAATTTGCGTCTGTCGCAACCACACGCGTCTGTGCATAGACTTTACATGTAATCTGGTCGCGCGAAACATTTGCGTCGCGTTGGGACGGACTGATTACAAGTAACTCCGGGGCTGTCAGCCACTAACAAGAGCACTAATATGAGCACTAATATGTCATACACACGTATGCAACACCGGTTAATAAGCACAATATCGATAAAGTCTTGTATTGTACTCGCGTCTCACTTTTCTCCTGTCTATTGAAAGAAGTGAGCGCTGCGTAGCGAGGATCCAAGATGGCGGCTCCAGATTCTGCTGTTGAGACAAACTGGCCATCTGATTGGACGGCAAAACAACTTGGATAGCGTGATTGGCTGCTCAGAAGTTGAGACTGTTGAGACAGAGAAGAGTGTCTCCGGCTCCGCCACGGGGTTGCTTCTCCACAAAGCGCGACCAGTTTGTTGTAGTGAAATACTGTTGAGTGAGTATCGGTTCTTGGTATCGGTCATTGAAACCGATGCGAGTACGAGTATTTAACGCAGTATCGACCACCAATATCGGTGCATCCCTAGTTGACATTATAAACATGGCTAGCGAATGTGAGCTCTCCGGACACTTCCATCCCGTCGTTTTCTCATTGCGAATTCCTTCCAAACTAAATCTATCGCTTGTCGTCGTCTCCTCGTTCTCTTTGATTGACGCTTTGTCCCTGCATGTTGCAGGGGAGAAGGTTTCTGTTTTCTTTTGTGGGGGTTAATGATAACAGGCCTCAAACTGTGGCAGCTGCTTGGCCCTCTCAGATGTGGAAAACTACTGAAAATTCCAGAGTTCCGAGCAACTGCTGGCTTCTCGGGAGAAGGTCTGACACCTCCAATTCTGCCGTTTTCACTGGATGACTGCTTCTCTCCGATAAGAGACGTTAGTTGCGAAATGTCTTGCGTCCAGCTTTGAATGACGAAATGAGAGGAGCGAGATTCTGTGGCTTGAAAGCCTTTTGCCTCAACCCTTACACTCCTCGCACAAGTGTTTCCCTACAGAGGGGGGATGGGGGGGGGGGGAGGCTTGTTGCCATATCCAATTTTTCAGAATTGTCATGCGATGACAGGGGTTTCACTTTACGAGGTTTCCGCCTTGAGGAACTCGTGTACCTGGAGTTGGCTCTGCGGTTCTCTCTGACTGGGGAAATGGATTTCAATCAAGCGGAGGAGATCAAGTTTTTTTTTATTTTTTATTTAACGCAGGGTTGAGGTTTTGTGCAAAAGGACTGAGTGAAATCATCTCTTCTTACTTGTACCTTAGGTCTCTACTTGTGGCTCTGGTTTGAATGCACAACCCCTGACCCCAGGCTTGTGTAGGGTATGTAGGGTGCAGTATCAAACCTCAACTAGCACCTAAATACATCTTCCCTTGTGTGAATCTCTTCAATGCGCACACACACATTTATATCTGCTTTTGTATCATCCATTCTGAGTTTTTACACAGATTTTTAGCATCCCATGCTTGACCTTTTGTTCTTTTCAAATAGGGAAACTAAAGTTGTTGTGGTCTCTCTGCCGCTGGCAGAGGGCATCCCTGGCCAAGACAGCCTGTTTTTCACGCAGACTCATGCTGTTCAGGAGTCCAATCGACACGCTGATCTCTAGAAATAGATTTGTTCTTGAAAAACAGTTGTGGTATGATAATCACAACACTGCTCCTCTGAAACACGAGCCAAAACAAACCAGATGGTTGGGCCCAAACAAACTGACGCTGCCATGTTTTCTGCTTTGGCACCTGCCTGCTTCTAAGTGTTCTCCAAAGTGCTCTGAAACATCAGAGATAGCTGTACGCGATATGCCTTTCAGTTGGTTTTGGATTCGTTTCTGTTGTCCGTGGTTTACGGGAACACAGTCTGCGTCAGAGCGAGTCAGACAAACATAAGTAAAGACCTCATTTGGTGTCGTAAATCTGCCTCTCTCGCACACACACACACACAGGAGGAAGGAAAGTACATTAACAAGACAAACAGACCACTTGGAAAGCAGGTATAATAATTGAATAGTTTAAGTTAATTTATCATAAACAATATCGAGAATTGCCAAGAACGTTTTGTCGAGCTGCCAGCTTCTTGGTTTCATCTATATGTGAAACGGAAATTACTTCACAGAGGGTGGGAGGTGTGCAATTATTCCTTTGTGAAATGTAAGGTCCCAATCCTTCATAAATGAAGTCATTTGTACATAATAAATGTAATATGTATTACCAGTGTGCCTTATGGACCTGCTATTCAATTGCATTGAGTCATCTAATTCTTGATTAATAATAACACGATGTATGTTTTAATCATATTTTCTAAATCTAGTGTAATTTCAGTACTTTGGTTCCATTTGGTTGATGTTTTTATTTTAATTGCAATAATAAAATCCTTTGAGACTATTACTTATATCTAAAAAATAGAGATAATGCAATGCTTGTACAGTTTGAAACATTATTGAAAATATTATCAGTGTCGTTGAAAGTTAGTGGAATAGTCAATCAACAGAAACTAAATTGATTAATGATTGAAACTGTTTTGAAGGTGGTTCAAGTTACACAAATCTGAATGTTTGCTGGTTTCCTTTGTGTTCCATGAGAGTCAACTGAATATGTTTTTTGAATGCTTTCGATCTCAACTTGGGCTTTTTATAATTTGATGGGTATTTTTCACTATTTAATCACATTATGTGGAACAAACAAATAATCTATAAAGTGCAGATTAATGGGTAATTAATTTTGCTTTACTGTAAAATTTGCCAAACACCTATGTTTGAACCTCTGGATCCAAGACTTTGATTGTTGTTCCTCAGGCCAGGTTGGATAACAGAAAAAGACACATACCACCCTAAAAACACAATATCTATCATACATGCACAACCTGCATTCATTTTGCAGAACTTCTCTTCAAAGTGGAGCATTGGAGCAGGAGCAAGGCTGAGAGGCATACATCAATGCAAGAACAGCCAAATAAAGAAGACATTTACACTGGCTACATCTGCACAGTGTAAGCTGACATCAGTAATGTTGTTTTAAAATTGACCGAACAAATCTTGTGGACAACACTGAGGCATAAATCTGGGTTGACCAGCGCTTCAAAGTTCCCACTGAACCGCAACCTCATAATATTGTGAAATGAGCTCTTGAGTCTTTTTCTTCGTTGTGACTGGGGTCGCCGTAATTGCAAAGGTTACTGTCTTTATAAACAACACAGAAAATCCCCTATCATCAAACCTAATTTGGGTGCTGCGATACAGCATGGGTCTCAGAAAATAAAATAATAAAACCAAATATAATTGCATGACCTACACATATTGTTTTAATGATAGCCATCAGATCAACACGTTTAGATAATCGCCCTCATTTATCAAAGTTCCTTTGCTGCAAAAATGGGCTTTGTGCTGCATAATAATGTGAATTGAAGAGAGTAAGTAAAAGTCAACCTCTATGAAAGCAAAATGAATTAGAGAAAATGCAAATGGTATGAAAAAAGAAGTATGGCACATAATGAAGAAAATTGCATGTTGCACAAAGCTAAATAATGTAACAAGAAAAGAGAGGTCAACAAAGTAGACTGAGTGATACACAATGTTGGCAGACATAAACAGTTTCATGCAGATAAACAGTGATTACTCAGAACGGTCTTTAAGTTGCAGATTTAAAGGTTGTTATTGTTTCTAAAATAACAGGTTTTAACACAGGCTTTGTTGATAAATACCAACAATCATTATGTCCCTAAGCCAGGAAAGATAATCATAATCTTTCTTACACAATACTGTGTCGTATATTGTCATTATTTCCAGTAACAAACCGTAAAGTAGTTGTGTAGTTTCCAGCTTGAGAGAGTGGCACTCTCGCTGTGGCTTAATGAACAGAACGAGCAAGTATGAAGAAGCATTGTCTGCATAAACATGTATTGGAAAATCACGAATTCAAAGACAATAATTAATAATAATAATACATTGTATTTCTATAGCACTTTAAAAGGTACTCAAGGTAAAGAAAAACAATAGAAGCAGCAATAAAACAAGAAAGGAAATTGTTATGAAAGTCAAAAAGGCCCTGAAATAAAACATCGGTGATGTTGCAGTATGGGAGTAATGAAATCCAGGAGTTTGAGTCCTAATGCAAGATTATTTGAAGGCAGAGATGCTGGATAGTGCAAAATTGATTAAAAATGATATACTTAAGGCCAGGCATATGCATGTACATCTATATTTTAAAGATCTAAGTGAAATACATTAAATGTTTTCATTTTGAACCCTTTTCGTGATGTGGTCTCAAACCTCAAATCATAATTTGAGTTTTTTCCAACCCGCAACATTTTTGAACTTTCTAAAAATCCTTCGCTTAACTATTCATGATCCAGACCATGTCGTTTTTTTCTTCTTGGATTAAGAATTTAAAGTGAACTACTTCACAGAGGGGAAGTGTGTGAGTATGTTTAATGCATCTTAAAACACTAATGCACAGAGCATGGCGTGATGTAGTGAAGTACTCTGGGCACCAGTAGAGCCAGCCGGGGTGTACATTCACAGGTTGATTATATGCGCAGACACAAGTTGAGGCTAACATGGAAATATAGTTTTTGTACGTACTGTTAAAGCCCCCTTGCTGTAAGAAAAAGACCTATATGTTTATTTTTGAACGATCCATTACATCGTTATTCAATATCCTAACTTGTTAGGACAGCCAAGTTCTTAAATTTAGTGATTTCTCTACATGGTAATGGCCCAATTTGGAATCAGATCTCGTTGAGATGTTTCTTCATGCGTGGATTTAGTAGAGAAATTGGCAGCGATTTGGTTTCCAAAACATGGGGATTACTCTATTTTCCAAGACTCACACTGAGCTTATCTGAGATATCTCAAGTCTTGCCTTGAACACCATCCCTGAGAGCTTCAGGTTCCAGTTTCCATTGATACAGAGACCAAGCACCAAAGCTACTGGCTGCAACACTTGTGTAGGAGAGGAGAAAAGGATCAGCAGAACAATGTGTGAGAAAAACTTGTGTATTTAAAGTGTACCTCAAATCAAAGTTTCGTGTTTTTTTAGATATGGCTGTACTTCGCCTTCTTGAATTAAATTCTTGAATTCAGGAGAAAACAGGAGAAATTATGATGGAATGAAATGAAATCAGATTACTGATGACACCTGAAACAATCCCAACTCAAGGTTCCACCTACCACCCTTTTCCAGAGCTTTCAACCACACCACATGGCCTTCATCTGTGGATTGAGATCCATCTCCATGACAACAAAACAAACTCAATCCCTCTGATGAAGTCCTGCAACACGGTTGAGAGCTGTGGAAAAAGCTGTCACGTGAAGTTGTTGTGCCAGATTTCCTTCGTTGAGATCGAATTCTTACCTGGACAAACATTTAAATGTCAAGGTTTTGTTTATTGTCATTGGACAACACAGGATTGTGGGATTAAATGCAGTTGGGGGTACTCCTTTGCTACATAATAGAAATATAAACTATATTATATGGCACAGGATGAATTTAGGAGTCTCACAGCCGAAAGGAAGGAGCTTCGGTGAAGCCCGGTAGTGCGGCAGCTGATACGCCTGTAACGCTTTCCAGACGGAGGCAGCGTGAAGAGGCTGTGGCCGGGGTGGTATTGTCTTTTAATATCCTATATTCTCACCAATATTTCTGACGCCGGGTTGATGCCAACCAATGATGTTCAGGACGCTGTAGAGCCCACCGGCCGTGGGTCGTAGGCACATCCAGCGCCAGTATTCAATATTCTTTTCATAAACACGACATAAAGAAGACGACACCGGAGCCAGTTATTTAAATGCTGAAAAACAGTGAAAATGTATTGCACTACAGCTAACCTCAGTATTAGCAGTGTTTCGATGGAGCTGGATGTCGCCCAGCGGTAGGAGAGCAGTCCAGCGGCTCTCTGCCAGCCAGACACCTCTGTGGCCCTGCAGTAGGGACCCTTTTGGTCGGGGTGATTCACTTCTGCGACGGGCCAATCGGACTGCAGTTCAGGAGGCTAACGACTGCCAGGTGTGCACCAGCACGCGCTGGACCCTCGGCTGACCGGCTTGTTGGCTTTGCGAGCGGACATGAAAGAAAGCAAAGCCGGCTCAGCTTGGCTGTGTCAGTCAAAAAGATGAAAAGTGGCATATTTTTAAAAAAAACAACGTTTTCTTTTTTTTACATTTGCTGCATCGTACGGCGATCGCTCGCACCATCGCTGTGTTTTCTGCCGTTCACTCCGAAGAATCTCTCTTGAACTTTGTGCACATACTACCATTGGACACATTGTTTTATGTTTTTTTTCCCCCGTAACCTCACCAGAGACATTCCTTCAAAAAGTCGCTGTCTGACAGCAATATCCTCTGCTCAGAGTAACACAGTGTGTTGTGAAATGGGAAGTGTCAGATAAAAGCAAGACTGCGAACAAACGGCATGAGGGCCCGAGCCAATCCCAGCCGGCTCAGCTGTAATCCAACACATCTTTCCTCTGTGAGGAGGACCACCTCCAAGGAGTCCTCGATCAAGCACTGCTCTGCTTTCAATTAAGCGCATTTCTAAAAAAGAATATCGCTCAAGTAAAACCCTTTAATATACATGGTAGATAAGAGATGGAATGCTTCTATTTTAGGTGTGACCCCAAACATAAATAAATACAGCTAATTAAAAGGTTTTTCACTGAAGTGTGACAGTGAAATGTTTTAATGATTTCGATAATGATGATGTGTTTAAGATACAGCGTGATAGAATCAGTCATTGTAGGTTTGATTTATTTGGACGTGCTCTCGCATAAACATATCAGAGTCCACTGAATCCTTACTTGACCCTGCAATTCATTTCTCACATATACAGTTTGCAGCTGTGATACTCCAGAGCATACACTCATTATGAAAACTGAAACTGAATCTGCATCAAAGCGCCCCCTCCACCCAGCTCGTGCTATTTAGTCATGCAAATAGTTTTAGTTTTATTTAAGTTAAAATTAGGGATGCACCGATGTCGATACTGCGTTAAATACTCGTACTCGCATCGGTTTCAATGGCCGATACCAAGAACCGATACTCACTCAACAGTATTTCACTACAACAAACTGGTCGCGCTTTGTGGAGAAGCAACCCCGTGGCGGAGCCGGAGACACTCTTCTCTGTCTCAACTGTCTCAACAGTCTCAACTTCTGAGCAGCCAATCACGCTATCCAAGTTGTTTTGCCGTCCAATCAGATGGCCAGTTTGTCTCAACAGCAGAATCTGGAGCCGCCATCTTGGATCCTCGCTACGCAGCGCTCACTTCTTTCAATAGACAGGAGAAAAGTGAGACGCGAGTACAATACAAGACTTTATCGATATTGTGCTTATTAACCGGTGTTGCATACGTGTGTATGACATATTAGTGCTCATATTAGTGCTCATGTTAGTGGCTGACAGCCCCGGAGTTACTTGTAATCAGTCCGTCCCAACGCGACGCAAATGTTTCGCGCGACCAGATTACATGTAAAGTCTATGCACAGACGCGTGTGGTTGCGACAGACGCAAATTTACGCCGGCGGCACGTTAGACGCGAGAGTTGAAATTTTCCATATTTAATACATCTATAATTGAGAAGCTCTGCGCGTCATCACCGCCGTCCTGCCGGTTTGAATCAAACGGCTGCTGATCCACCTGAAGTAGCGCTGGCAGCGGCCTCATTCAGACGCTGTTGTGCGGCTACGGATGATATTATTGTAGCCGAGTGTCTGTTGTGTGTCTATATTTGTAATTCTAATAAAATGAAAACACGCTGCAGGGTAACTTGAACCACTTTTTTTATCTCCTTCACACACGTATATCCCACAATTCCACTCTTTTCCTTTCCGTTTCTCCCTCCACAATAAAAGCACCGGAAACATAACTTGGAACACAGCTTCCTATATAATTGCTCATACCTAATATTATCGCTTACATTATGAACCCGGACACGGGGGCGTTTTATGGTCCGACATTAGAGGGACTTCCACAAGAAGTTTAAAGCTTGGGATAGCCTTCTGTTAATTTTGTACTATAGGCTTGACATAATCTGCAGAGGATAAAATAAAATCTGCCTCCAAATTAATTGCACTTTCATGGAGACCAAATCTAAGAAGTATCGGTATCGGTACTCGGTATCGGCAAGTACACAAATAAAAATATCGGTATCGTATCGGTTTGTAAAAAATGGTATCGTTGCATCCCTAGTTAAAATGCATCTCTATTGAAGCCATGTGCAGCCATCTCTAATATAATTTAGGGTGGATGGAGTTTCATTTGCAGTGCACCATGTGTAATGAGTTACTGTTTTACTCAGTACTAGTTTAAAAAGTATTTATATTAATTAACTTTACTTTGCATCAAAAGTAATACAATCAGTGCAAAAAGTAACATTTTAATGTGGTTAAAGAAGGAAAGTCACTGAATCTTTCTGCGTTGGTCTAAGAACGTGGCCGATTCTAACAGTTGTCTTCAGCTGCTTTATACTGGATGGGAAGCTTCTCCTTCAGCTCATGAAACCTCTGCCGCATCTGAAGGTAGCAGGACACACATGCTGATAAATCCGCAGACCCTGAGGAGTGCCGCACCACAGAGCAGAGCCGCTACGCATTCGCTGTGTTTGCCTTCATTAAACCGTCTGAAAAGGTACCAGGTTGCATCGTGTAGGCTGTGGGACCTGACCTGTCACGTCATCCTAACATAAGCTTCCCTGTCGAGCTGCTGCACGCCGATGAGCAAATTCACAGACAATTGATTGCACACACCCCCTACAGATGTTTTTATCATATGTTTTACATTTTTATGAATTGCATAAAAAGTGTCTGGGATGTCTCTCTTTTATGACTCCAGTAAACCTACAAGTTAAAGGTGACTGGGGTGCTATTTGTGATCAGCAGAAGTCTCAGCTCGGATGGCTCAAAAGCTCTGCATGACGAGACTCCACCAGCAGTAAATTGGATGTTTCTTTTCTAATTTGGCTGAACTGATCTTAATGCTGACATGCACCGCTGCTAATCTAACTTTCTAAGCGTTCCCGAAAGACCACAAACAAGCCGGCATCCCCAGTGGCTATGAGAATAATTAGATGGCGGGACACCGACCTTCCTCCCAGGAGGTGTCATCGAGAGAAACCAAAGGATTCTCCCCACAGCTCAATGTTTTGGTTGCCACTGAGCCCTGACCAATCATATTACTGAGTTTGTTTAACAGGAAGGTTAAGATTTGCAGGCATTGCCCGTTAGTTCCTGGTGTCCGTCCCCTGATCCATTTCATGAACATGATTTACCCCACGCTGTCCCTCCGTCCGTCTCTCTCATTCTTATAGACAGGCCTGAGGAAAAACAGATCTTCCTCTTGAGTTCATTAGTTGGCCCATCTTCACATTTACCCCACTTATCACTTGTGAGTGCGTAATGGATCCAGACTGCAGATGTCGGTTGAGTTGAGGGGGGATCGTCAGTCTGCGTAAATATGCACCGCTGCCGGTAAACACAGCCACGGACTATTTAAAGCTGTCCGTCAAAAAAGAAAAGCCCTACTGATGATGTGCCTTGGCGGTTCGACAGCCCGGCAGAGATCGCAAGAGCTTTGGAAAGAGAGAGAGAGCGGAATCTGTTCTTCATCACAGCGGTAGCAGACCCCATCCTCGACATCGCATGTTTTATTCCTCAGGATGCGGAATTAGCCTGATGGAAGTGTGCTTCCTATAAGTGAGGCATGTGTGTTGTGTTGCGAGTTGACTCTGAACTGGAAAGCATCTCCTGAGACAGCTCGGTTGATACCTTCAGCACGGAACGCACTGTTTCAACACACACACACACACACACACACACGGAGGAACCTGCACAAGTGCTTATACGTATCCAGCTGTCGTTTGGTGCCACTGAATAGACACATGACTCACCTCTTGCATTGTAGGATTACGCGCATCGGTTTAATTGCTGTAGAAATCAGCTATTTGCACAGCTGTCCAAATACAGAAGTCCTTTCCCCGTTTAAATTACTTTCTTTCCCGATGAGTCTCTTTCTTTGAGGTACTCGTGATGTTTTCAGAGCTACAGGCTTCACGAAAGCCGGAGTTGTTCAACGTCTCCCGGAAAAACTAAATATTTTTGATATGGGGAGTGAGGTTCACGACACGCCCCGTGGCCCCACTGTTGTCGAGAAGTGAACTCAGGAACAAAAGAGAGGGAACCGAGCTCAATGATGGCGACCTCATCGGCGCAGCGCGGCGGCCCCTTCCTCTTTGGATGCGCAATCTCTTCTGTTGGGAGACGGTGAAAGCGAGAGAGCGTGAGAAAAACAAAAGACGTTAGGAGAAAAGAAAAAAAGGCACGTGTGTGATGCAGCAGAAGGGATGGAGGAACTGTCCACTTCCCAGCGGGACCCACCCTGGAGAAATGTGCTGTCGAGCTGCGTGTTGAGTGCGAGTGAAGAGATGGCAAGACACTTTAATGCATTTTAATACTAACTATCTTGTCATCTTTTACGTTGGATGGATTTTTGCCTGGTGATGCTCATCTGCTGTTTATCATAGCCTATCATAGTTTATCATCACTCCATTTATTCAGTGTGCATTAACCGCAGTGCATTTATTTTAGAGAAGAGGCAAACAGACAAAGGCAATAGTGCCACCCACAGAAAAAAAACCTTAAAAAAAGAGAAGTATTATTTTAGTGTTTTTGTCTTTTTTTTTTATCTGAACTAAAACGTCTTCTTGTCAATTAAAACGGTATAATTCCTCCTCAGTGGGATGCACCAGCCTGTATTTGAGGGGACACATTTGTTCAAACAAACATTCAACATGTTTCCTTGGAGACCTTAGAGGCCTAGCATACTGTAGGTTCTGCACAGTATGCACACGACAGCATGTCTGCATCCTTTTTTTTTAGATACGTCATTGGAATGTTTTCGAATGTGTAACAATAAAACTTATTTCTACAAAAAATATTTACAACACACAGGGAACCGAAAAAAGACGATAAGAATAGATTCAATGAATAAGACCGAAAGAAATTGTAATAATATGGAAAATTGAATACAATAATAATAAACACAACATATTAACACATTGAGTATTACAAATATTATTTTTTTTCAGAAATACATGAGCATACAATTAGACATTTATGATACAAATGCTTTTTTAAATATATATATAAGCCTTTTTCGTACGGTGTATCTTTTTAATAGAGATGGATCATCATGAAAAGAGGAGAAACCGTAGCAACTGTGTACTTAATCACAAGAAGGCAAGACAGAGAGAAATATTGCTTACTGGGATACTAAAGAGTCCTACCTGCCCCGCTGTGAATGGATGGTATGTTTAGCAGGTTGCTTATTGCTTTTTGACTGTGTGTAGCTGCTGAAGGTCAGTATGAGGGGTGTAAATTAATGTACTGTAGACCCGCGGATGGAAATGTGATTCCCAGACATTCCTACAGACACAGCTCTTTCCTCTCCCTCTCTCTCGCTCTCTCTCTCTCTTTCTCCCCCTCTCTCTCTCTCTCTCTCTCTCTCTCACTTTCCATCTATAATTCTTTTATATGCTCTCTCTCTCTCTTTCATTTTTTTATTTGATCTTCTCTCCACCCTGTTAATGTTGTGCCAGGTGCTCTACATGTACTCAATCTCATCAAAAATAAATATCTCTCGGGAGACATTTCTTGCAGCATGTTATGTCTTCTCGCTGTCTTTATTGCTTACACTGCTCACTCCATTGCAACCCCTCATTCCTCCGACCCTGATATGTTTTTATGCCCTGACTCTTTCCTCTTCCTCCTCGTATATTTCAGACTCTTCCTGAAAAGCCACAGTGGGACTGCAGGCAGACAGAGCAGTCTAGTAATCCACGGAGCAGACTTCAGCACCAAGGACATGGACAACGACAACTGCATGTGCAAATGTGCCCTCATGCTCACTGGTGGTAAGTGCAGCCAAGTGGTGCTTCACAGTGAGGATATCATTCATTCACAGCAGAACAGGGGACCACCTGCATATTATTACCTCCCGGTGTGACTACGTACGGCAAGTACAGTAGATCAAAGTTGAATCAGGATATTTTACAGCTGCTGTAAAACTGCTCTCATTTATTTCATTTTTAAAGTTAGCAAAGGTGTGAGCAAACATTTGCTTATTTACCAGCAGACACAGAGAAGAGGCAAGAATGCATTTGGCTTATGTCTCTGACCACCTCGTGAACTTACATCCAATATGCATTGTACTTTTAGCTCAGTTTTTGGAGGCAAACCTCTGTCTCTTTAGCTGCTAAACGCTCCACTATGATTACTTTAGCTTGCCAGCCTAAATCAGGAGACAGAAGTATTACAGGCTATTAAAAACAAAACATGTAGCGAAAAGATGCTAAGAAAGTAACAGGTTGTCTGTATGTTTGTCACAACAAACAGCAGCATAAACAATAAATACATAAATGCAGTACAGTCATCTGATCCATGGGTCGCAGAACGCGTCAGAACAAGGGGCGGCCATAATTTCAATGATTGCAGAGGTGGTGGGAGGCATATGCAGCGAAACAGACATAGGTCTATAATACTATTGAGTAGTTACAGAGCACTCCAATGCTCAGGCATCGGGATAAAGAGACTGAGGGTTCTTAAAAAGTGTAAGGGGTCAAGACTTAAATATGCAGAAGCCTGAGAAAGGTTAAATAACAACTACAGCATAAGGCTATTGTTTAAAAAAAATCAAAGATTACATTTATAAATCAATAAATGAATTAATGTCAATCAAATAAGAACATAGCACTGTTTAAATGTATGAAAGATGGAACCATTTGCCTTCATTTTCTCTTCCACATAAGTTTAGGTCGCCAGAAGGTTTGTTTAAAACCCGTCTGATCCCCTAAGATCTCGTGTTACTTGCAAGAAACATCAGCCCTGTTTTCAGCAATGTCGTCTTTATCTCAGGTCTCAGCAAATAACTTGGGGAGCACAATGTCATTATTACCAATATAAACCCTGGGTAAAACTACAAAATAAAGATGCAATTAAGCGGTATGATCATTTAAGCCTCTGTGTCTATGGAACCAGCGAGTACAGAATGGCCTTCACAAGAAAAACAATGGCACGATGTAATCATTCCAAAAAGCAATTTTCTCTGATTGGCATTGTGACGAACATTGCATTGCCTGGTCATTAGTTCAGGTCGTTATGATCGCAGCCTGCACTTGCAATGGGCCTAACATGGCCACTTATACATCTATCTGCACCTATTAGGGCTATGTTCCGCGTCCCCCTCCCAGTTGCACCGTGGTTGGAAACAAGCACATTAGAACAAATCCCTGGGCGCGGCACCAAGTGTCAGTGAGATTTAACATGACTCTGCTTCTCCTGCTGTGTAAGTGGAGCCCAGCGACCCTCGCTGTCACCTCATGGCAGTGCTATGGCGGTGGAACCCTGACCTGGTACTAATCAAGCATTTCAAAGTGCAGATTTAAGATCAGCATTACCTCTTAGGTCATTGTGCATGCAGTGAGTTGAAGGGAACTGGCATCTGATCACCAATCAACACCCTTACTCTGTTGATTCATGGCCTGCCTATGGCCAGGCCACAAAGGAGAGGCATGACCACATGTAGCCTGAGTCGAGGCTGGTCCGAACCCAGCACCGTGCCGCGGTATGTACAGTATATCTTTTGATTTATTCCCCTGCGTTTATAAGAGCGGGGCTGACATCAAGTGATGTAAGTGTCTGGAATATGCAAGAAGGAAAATACTTCTCTGCTACATCTATGAGGACAAATGCAGCATGCGTGTTAAGAAGACGCAGGAGGCTATGCTGTGGGCCCACATACTGTAATGTACATATTGACACAACAGCAGAACGTACAGTAGGGATAAAATACTGAAAGTAGGAGGTAGGGGGGGAGATCCCTCTATCTAACTGCACTAGACTTTCTTATTTTTCAAAAGAAGACATCTCCACTATTTTTACAAGTCAGTAGAGATATCAGTCATGGACACAGAGAGGATACTGGTCATAAATCCCCAAAGATTGCTGCTGTGCACACTGAATGTTTATGGGCGTGACGCCGGTCGTGTGGTCTGCACTTTATCAACGAGCAAGGGATGGCAAGCAGGAGACACTCGCTGTGTTCTGCTTCGTTGGTTAAGAGGGTTAAAAAAACAACACTGCCTCAATAAAACAAAACAGCAGGTTGCACAACACCAAACCCCATCCGATCATTGTGTCAACTGCAGGACATTACTACTAGCTTTTTTACTGCCTCTGTCAACTATGTTTTCATTCTATTTGGGGCTGGTGTCTTAAACTATGTTGTGTTTACTTTTTGGAGGGATTAAGCGGCTCGCAGACATGCACTTTCCTATTTAAAGCCACTTCAATGTTTTTTGGGCCACTTGACGGCAGCGGAAACGAGCTGTAAACACAACACGTGTCAAAACCTATTCCTTATTTACACATTCAGCAGATAGTCTTGTGAATTTAAGTTGAATATTTACTCTTCTTTTAGCTCTGTTTTGGTCTCCAGGTAAATATATCCTCTTCAGCTGCTAAATGCTCCACTATGTTTATCAGCTAGTCTCTAACTGTGTTTGTCTGACGTTTGGTGTTGGCCAGGTATAGTGTACAGAGGGTCAGCATGCCTCTGTGGCGACGACGTGTGTGACGGGGGGCCTTTTTTTCTTTTTTGGGGTTGTGGGTCCGTCCCATTCTCGTGAACGCGATATCTCAGTCACGCCTGGAGGGAATTTCTTGAAAAAGGACAAACATCCACCTCGACTCAAGGAAGAGCTGATTAGAATTTCGAGATCAACCTCACTAAACACACGTTTGGTCATAACTATGCCAATTAATTTGCATATTTTGACAATTTCACACAAATGTCTCACAGGATAAAATGAGGAAGTGGTGACATTTTGAACAGAAATAGATGTTGGTAAACTGCAACATGCACCTTTAAAACTTTGAAACCAGAAGAATGCTCTAAAAGACCCTGAAACGTCCTGTGGAGCTGAGGGAAACTGCACAGTTGGGTGACAATTTCCCTGTGGATTCGTCACATAAAGCAACCACTATAACATTTCACGTCGATCATTCATTTATAAATATTGAATATGGCAGCTTTAACCATCTGTTTAGATGTCAGGTGGAGTAGCTCCTCTGAAAGAGCTCCGCAGTTTGAGGAATTCCCCAAAAAAGTCTTAAGAAATCATAGCAGAGCAAGTGCAAGTGCATATGTGGTTCCCACTGACGCCAGCATACACTGAAATTATAAGCAGCTGTGGAAACGTAAGGAGGTGTCCACCCGTTGTGTACGTGTCTCATGATGAAGCAGCAATCAATGGGAAATTAATATCTTGTGCGATCCACGGCAGCCACAAGGGCAGAACATTGCTCCAGATTACTGACAGCGCTCATGAAATGTCAGACTGTGGGCCGCAGCGGTATTCAGGTCTGACCGGAGAGCGGAGCGGAGCTGCCATTTGTCCCCGCACATGCCATGCCTCACATAATGTTCTATATCGGACCGCTCACGATGTGAGACGCGAATAAAAGATCACCAGGATGGATTACATGTTATGTTCAGAAAATGAATAACTCTGAACTCTGCTGATTCTGAAAGAGACAGGCAGCCAATGTGTGTGTAAAGTTATTAAATATAACCGTCCTCTAAGTCCAAGCATGTGTACCCTTCCTCTAAGCACCTCAGAGAAATTATGAAATGTGTCACCTTGGGAGAATAAAGGTTTCCCATGCCATTCACCACTCTGGTGTCAAACTGGAGCTCGTGCACGATGCACCCTTTGCTTTAAATAGAAAGGGGTACCGAAAAGTGTCCAGCAGCAGGTACCGGCACGCCATTGAACCCAGTGACAGTAACACATTTAGCAGATAGCAGTGCAATGGTGTCTGAAGCATTGCCATGGCCCTGTGGGAGAGGCCATGGGAAGCTGTCAACCTTTACCAAGGGCACAACGTGGTGATAGAGGTGACTTCACCGGCCCACTGACTTAAAGCCTGGTTTCTTCTGCTAAGAGGCATCCATTCTTTGCAACTAATATTTCACTTTCCCTTGTTCTCTTCAAAGGTTGGTGGTTTGATGCCTGTGGCCCGTCCAACCTTAACGGCATGTACTTCACCCAAGGACAACACATAGGGAAGTTGAACGGTATCAAGTGGCACTACTTCAAGGGCCCCAGCTACTCGCTACGAGCAACGGCCATGATGATCCGCCCGCTGGACTTCTCCTAGTCCTTTGAACTTTGAACTTCCAAACGGGTGTATAGCACATTAGAGGGGCGCTCCCTATTTAATCCTCTTGTTTCATCTCATTTTCACCGGCCCCCGGGAGTCATCCAATGAATCTTTTTTTTTATTCAATCTGGTTCCTCTCCAGAGCGGCGGCCATTGCTGCGCCGCCGCTGCCTCATAACCTTCCCCCCTCAGCGGTTCTGAAAACGAGAGGAGGAACGCCAGAGATGATTCACCTGAACTGTTTCTGTTCCCAAAGCAGATTCACAAACGTTGCGTTATTTAAGGACAAACGTGTTCAGTAGGTGTTATCTCCACACTTGCAATGTGTGCACATTAAAGAGCGCGCCATAGCTTCAAGCACAAAGTCAAACCACAACCTTTCCATTACCCTGGGGACCTGCGCTGTAATAATACAGAGGACTGGAACTCTTCTGAATGGAAAGCAGCAATGACAGAGCAGCACAGACTCTTCATCTGCAGGACAGAACGTATCTGGAACGCTATAAGGAAACAATGCTTTTCTATTAAAATGTTGCTCACAGAATGCCGCCCATAAATATTACCATTGTATTATATATTGTGAGTTTTTTTGGTATAATTTCTTTGTTATCCCAACTATATGCAATAGCCAAAGTGAGGTGAAATTGTCTTTTGTACTATAAGTGTAACACACACTCAGTTTGAAGGTGACCTTGGAAATTGAAGTGACAAGCAGGTAATAGTTACAAGGGTCACTTGCAGTATTTGCTGCCTTGACAGTGTGATTATTATTAGAGTTCAACATGTGAGGATTTTATTGGGTTAGATTCTGAACTGAGAGTCATTTGCATTTGTTATTGGCTGAGAAACGACTAGTACCTGCCAAGGTTCAGCTTGTGAGTGATCACCTTACTTCTGCTGAATATGAAAAACAAGGACATTAATACTGATTCCTATTATTAGTGATATATAACAATTACAGCTGTGTGCACATGTGGGAAGTGAATGCATGTATGCATATACAAGTAATGCTGTGTATTTTTAGAATACACAGAGAGAAACAGTATATTCTAGCGTGTGATGAAGTACCATGTCATGATCCGTCCATATTTACAACGATCTAAATGCTTATATTAAGCTGATGTCCCACAAAGAATGATGTCAAAGTTCATATTACTGAATCTTATGTCTTACTCAAAAGAACATTATAAAAACTCTTTAAGGGTAACTTCAGTATTTTTAAACCCTATGTTCCATGTTTTTGTTTCTAAGTGATGAATAGAGCCAACTATTTTTCATTTGGTCCAGTATTGAGGGAGAACGCTGCAGATAGCAGCCACTAAACAGGCTGCAATGTAATCGATCAGGGCAGCTCCTCGCCGTCAATGTACGTCCACTAGAAGTGCTTGTTTTTTCAGATTGTTGTTGTAAGTGTCTGACAACATTATGGAAAGAACCCTACAGAGAAATAAAATCTTTTTCTTAACCTCTCGCTTGATGCGGTCTGTCTTTTAGCTCGGAGAAGACTCCTTCTTAAATCACATCCGCATTGTAGAGATCGGATAAATATTCAGCCATGACATTAAAAATCGGTTAGATAACAAAAAGCTACACTTTCTGTACTCCAACCAGGCGGCAACCTCCAAGTCTGAAAAGTGAAGCTAAGTGTCTTCAACGTGCATTCTCTCGACAAACCAGCAGGGGGCAACAAGCCTGGTTGTATAGAAGTCTAAGAGAAAATAACCCGACTTCTCACTTGATTTATTCCCTCAGTTTATGTTCTCAATATTTAGTTTCAAGTCTTCTTCAATACAGCATGATGTTCATTTAGTAAATTATGGATTGAAATCATGGCTTGTGATTGACAGGTTACTACCACGCCATTGTCTGGTCTGGGTTTTCGTCTTACAATTTTAACCCTTTCTCAGTTTGTTTTCAATCTCCTATAAAAATCTTATTTAGCTTTTGGTTGTACTCACCATCTCTGTGCTCTCGGGTCATTTCTAGTCCACCAATATGGCGATGACCAAAAACCAATATGGTGACGGACAAAATGACATATTCAAGGCTTCAAAATGGCGGCCCACAAACCAATGGGTGACGTCACATCGTCACTCTTCTCGCCAACGCGCGTGGTTTTCTGGGAACAAGTCACATGACACAAAACCAAACGGACCAGATCAATGGAAAAGTGCAAACACAATCACAGCCTTTTTGTCAGTGACAAAAACAAGCACTTAGAGTGGATGTTTAGTCATAACCGCTAACCTGAAGGCAGCCAGTTTCTGTTTCTCATCAATGTACCTTTGGGGAAAAAAAACAGCTGGAGTTGGATATGAAGCATGAAATGAATGATTCCACCAAGTGATCCGTGTGAATGCATATTTCATAACTTCCAGCTTTGTAACAACATAATCTACTATGGGGTATTATTAAAGGTGGCGAGAAGATAAAGCATATCTGCAACTTGTAAAACTACAATTGGCATGTTTATTAACATACTAAAATGTGGAGGATTTAATGTGTGTGTCCGTAGAGCAGCTCTCCAGAGGAAAACAATTCTTTCTTTTTTTACTCCACCAGAATTACAATGGTGTTTTGAAGTTGAGCATAAAACATAGAAGTTAAGATAATAACCCTGGAGAAATGTGCCTTTGATAACTCTGCTTTTACCTCATTCCATTCCAGATTTTGCTGATTTATTTAAAGATCTTTTTGTAACGTGGTCAGTGTTGTGTTGCTAGATTGAATAAAAAAAGGAAATGTTTTCAATCTGCGTCCAGGCTGCACTTTGTGTGCCAAAGTGATGATAGACGATGGTGTGAAGTCAGGGTTCAGAACCGTTGTCCTTCATTACGTCTTCTTTAAGCAGACATGTTTAATGTTTAAATCTTCTGATACAAAGGTAAAGTGAGCTTATCACTCAGAAAGACACGAGATAAATCACACGGTTACACAGACGTGCTTTCTTCCGCCCGAACCAGATGGTTCAGACATTGAACTCCCTCTCTGGCCGGGCAGCGGAGTGGCTTTAGTCTCGAGTGGTGAGTTGCTCGCTCGTGGCAAAGACAGATTGCCGAGGTGTCAAACGATGCTGTCGGGACCCGTAGTGTCTTCATAGTTGACATTCCTGGGCCTAATCAGAGGTTAAACAAATTACGGCCGCACTGACCCGACACCCTCGCTGGAATGTGTTCTATACAGAGTTCAGAGCAGTGGGGTGTGAAGAGAGTCCGCTCACGCTGGCGAACGCCGATGTGGGTCCTAAGCTCTGTCCTTTGTTGGCGTGACGACAGGAGGTACCGAGAACCACTTCTTAAACCGGTGGAAGTTTTGTCTCCGGTGGACATTCAGGTGTCAGAGCAAAGTGGTGTTTCGCTTGTCACCTACACACACACACACACTCACACACACACATCGGCAGCTCCTTACATCCACGTCCAAGCGGCTCCGCTGAAAGCGGATCCTTTCCTGTTAACCGAGGAAGAGCTCAGCGCTGGCGAGGCGATGGGACTCCCTGAGGGTCTGATCCACACGCAGACGGACAGCGCTGAACCTCAACCAAATCAGATACGACAGAGCACAGTACCTGCAGTATGAAATCTCAGGGCCACTGAATCCCCTGAAGGGGCCACCTGCTCACATGGAAATTAATACAAACATTGAGGATATGCAGGGAAAGGAAGTGGAAGTAAAAATAGAGCATATGTCTGATAAAATCTGATATGACATGTAAAGACATGTCATATCAGATTTATTTTATTTTCATGAAATTCCTTTAGAATGGGCTCCTAATTCTAGTTTTATTAATCCTGTACAAATAGCTTTGCACAATCCCAAATGCGTGATTATATTACAACTGAGCTGGTTGGATTAAAGCAGACAAAATGAAACATTATCCCCTGTGGTAAGCAGAGTGCACCACAAGATGATGAGAAGGCAGTCAAACAAAAGTGAACAGTTAATGAAATAATAATTAGAGCCTTGCTTTATGGTCTATTAACTCTAAATGGGAACATACTTTACCTTACTGTATTGAAGAAGACTCGAAACTAGCAATTGAGACCATAAGCTCATGTTTAAAATGTTTACTCAAGTGAGAAGTCGGGTCATTTTCTCATAGACTTCTATAGAATCAGACGTTTTTGCAACCAGTGGAGTCGCCCCATGATGGCCATTAAAAAGAATGCAAATTTAAGACACTTCCACATTGGCTTCGCTCTTTAGAACCAGAGGTTGCCACCAGTATAGCACTGGGAACTGGAACTGGTTCCAATAACCAAGATGGCAATGGCCAAAATGCCAAACAACTGCAGCCCACGAACCAATGGGGGACGTCAGGGTGACTATGTCCACTTCTTACACGCGGTCTATGCTCCAATGCCAAAGCAGCTAATTTAAATGGAATAACTACGTTTCCATTCAGCTAACGTGCTGTGAATCAGTGCAATGCCTTGCTTTTGTAAATTTAGTTTCCTTGGTATTGCGTTCTTATTTAATTATTTTCTGATACTGTTACATACTTTAAATGCAGACTACTTCAAACTTAAGCTGTGAGTTGCACAGCTTTGTGAGCGAAGAAGAAAGACCCACGTTTGTGTTTGAATTAAAGACATCTTACATGTTTTTCATGCCATCGGCAGCGTCAGCAACTAAAGAAATCATCGGTTCAGCCGCATAGCTGGCACAGATATTGACCATCGATAAAGCAAACATACTAAAAAGCTATGAGGGCACTGGGGAATGAACTCATAAACTCATCAGACGCGAGTCACCCTGAAGTCATAATATTAAAGCCGACATCAATGTGTCCAACTCCCTTTCACTGCAGCAGACTCTCTAGTCCCAAACCAGCTGTGTGGTCTCTGCAGAACAATAAAGACTTGGCGTCTCTGTAAGTTACACACTGAAAGAATCATATCATATGTGCTAAGCGTTGTATCAAACTGAAACATTATCCATGTCGAGTTCATGTATTTGATAGATTTCAAAATCCTCAGCAAGAAGTTCTCCGATCTCTGAGTTCTCGAGACGGGCAAAGGCCAACTTTCATCTGCAAGTTTCTTGAGCTTTATCACAAGAATCAGTCTCCATCAAATTAAGAGATATTCTGCCCAACTGTGGGGCGAAAAGCCATGTTGGGTGAAACAATGCTGGTTTGAGTACAAACTCCTGCGGTTTAGTAAAATAAATAGAGTGGAATAAGAATGTAAACCTGAGTTGAGGTGAGGGACTCCCTCTTCTAGAAAAACTCCAAAGGAGCTGCATATGATTGATGGCCTGTGGGAGAGAGAATGACACTCGGTGTACACAGAGGGTGTGAAGCAGAGAGAGAGGCTGCAGGCCCAGGCAGGAGCCATTCAAACTGATAATAGCGTGATGAAAAGAGCTTAGAAGTGCCTTTCTCTTTCGGATGTTAGTAAAAGCTGAATCAGCTAATGCGGACCCCATGGAGACTATAAATCATCTTACGACATCATGGGAAGATGAGGCTCAAGAGCATTTGCCTTTCTGTGTAATTCTTGAGTTCAAACGTTTTCTTTTTTTTTTCTGTTCCTGTAACATGTTGGAAAATTCACAAAATAAAAAAATGTCAGAATGCAAGATAAATTGGATGCAGAACCGGTGTCCTATTTTTGTGGGCGTTCGATTCCAGAGATCTGTGTTGGTAACATTGTGAAGGTCCATGTAACGAGTGAGAAGTGTGTGGCCAATTATTGCTCCAGAGGCTGCTGCGGTCACAAGTAATGAAGTGCGATTGCTGACTGACGCCATGCGAGCCAAAAGCAACATGTTTTTATAAGATCTCTGGTAACGAGACCATGTGTCAAAGCAAATAGGCCAGATGTTTTGCTTACACGTTTAATATCTCTGAAATACAGTGATGCAGCATGCAAATCACCAAGCTTTGGAAAACAACAAAGTTCTCCTCATTTTCCCACAACTTATGACAAATGGTGCCAACAAGTGTCACAATGTAGGATAGTTTGACCATTTGTGCCTGTTGGTTTTAATCTGCGCTCTCTTATTTGAATTCATTTCTGACGGGATTCTACCTCTGTGTTTTCTGCATGTTTTCCCATGTGACCTCTTTGCAGACAATCACGCGCGGCGTAGGCCATGACGTTGATGAATGTCGTCCTCTGTCCAGCCGCTCGCCGCTCGTTTGAAGAGCGTTTGCAGAATAGATAGCTCTGAATGCACCAGTAAGCCCAGTTATTTATCTAAATTAGGTTAATTTATGGCTCAAACTGGTTTTATGCAGAGTATGACAGGACACCAGTACTGTGATTGAATGTTTTCATTAATATCAACATTCACTGACCTTTATAGATGACCCATTTCCTTTCAAACTCAAATATTGTATTTTCAAGTAAAGTGCACTTTTTCATTATTGCAAATTGAAGAAACATCTTGTACATCTTTAAAAGAAACAACTTAGAACACTGAAAATATAGGACAATTTTTTTTTTACTTCAGCATGAAATATTAGGATTGGAATCTTATTTTTCATGTTATTTTGTGGCTCTATTTCCATATCATTAGGATTAGATAAAAACACATGTTATTTGCGACCCCAGTCCCGTTACCACGTGGTATTACATTAGTGTTGTCACGTGGCTGCATATCCTGTTTTTGAATGAACCAACACCAATTTAGAAACCTTGTAAAAAAGAAATAGATTTAAAAAAAAGCAAAGAATTCGCTAAACAACCTCCCTATAGTGGCAAATACCACTGATAATAAATAAATATTGGCGCATGCTAACGGGCTAAACGGTTGAGCGTGGTAAACCTTGTAGCTTGTGAACAATAGCATGTTAGCACTGTCACTGAGCGTGTTAGCATGCCGACGTTAGCTCAAGGCACCTCTGCGCCCATGCACGTCCCCACAGAGCCGCTCTTATCGCTATTTAAGGCCCACACAAAACAGTGCCACTTGGGGCCGCTACATCTGTAAACACTTGCTTCTCCTGAAATGCTCCTGTTTTATATTTTATTCCTCCCCTTCCTCGTCTGCCTCCGTCCTCTTCCTTGTGCAAAACATTGGTCGTGAAAAGCTGTCACATAAATCCCCACCAGCCTCTAATGACTGTGTCTGGCTCCAGCGGCGCTCTCTGTCATCCTGTCGGGCCCTCTGCAGGAGGGGGGACGAGGTTTTCCTCTCGGCCTCCAGGCCGTCCCTTGCTGACCCCTTGTATTAAGCTCGCTTTAATTTACTGTCCTTCCCATCTTTATTTGTCAGGGCCAAGTGGCACAGCCAAACAATAACATTCAGCCCCTTTCGGAAGGAAGTATTAGTGGACTACATAGTGGTTTACTTCTCCCGGGCCAGGGCAGATCTGTGCGGCTGGCCTCTTTGTTGAGGTCAGCGTTGTGGAAAGGCAAGATCCCCTATTTGGATCAAAACTGTACTTATTTCATATGATCCGACCATAAAAGATGTTATTGTTGATCAGCCCCGGAAATGAAGGGACGTTAAATCCATCAAACTGTGCAGGCGAGGAGTGCAAAACATCCTCAGAATCCTGGTTGCAGCTGTTTCATTTACAAATTCGACAAATAAACCGAGGCTTCTGCTGCAATCCAGATGACGGTTATGAATGTCTCGAACGCGCTGGGATGTTGATCGGATCATTGCAACAACAGGATTCCAATTACGTGCAAGCTCACCCCGAGCGCAATCGCGAATCGGCATCGCACACAGGGGTCAGAGCAACAGCTTGAGAGACCCTCACAGATGCACATTCCTGCACAATTAATGTGAAACGATGAGGACGGCCAAATAAAACAACTTCGGAACGAGCAGTGGAGGGTAAACAAAGCAGCAGCAGCAGCAGTGCAGATGTCGATAAGCTGGAGACACAGGTGCATTCGCTCCAGGGCTGCACGTCCTCTTCATTCACTGGGGTCGACCACCCTGCCAGAGTAGACTTTAATTTGGGAAGTGCACTGGCGATACCCACCTGCAGCAGGCCTGTCTTTTCAGAAGCTGAGGCAGAATGAAAACCAGCTGAAGACATTGTCCCGCTGCTGTCATGTCATCGGCAGATGGTTAACGGCATCTCGATGGACATAATCATCACTTAAAGCACCCATGGATTCAGTGTTATTTGTTTATTTTCGACAACTGTATTCTGTGCTTTGTTTCCTTTTAGTCAGTGTATCACCTTTCAGCTTTTTTCCTATCATGCTCCGAGTCTGAGGAGCATAAACATCTTTAAACGTGAACCAACCTATTCAGCCAGGCTTTTGAGCTGAAACGGTTCCATTTCTTTTACTACTTTTATTGTATTAAAGCTATAAAACGTCATTGTTTTTTACAGTTATTTTAAAAAGCAGTATTTGTATTTGAGCTGTTCAATGTTATTATTTTTATTGCTATATTATTGGTGCCATATTATATTATATTTAAGTGATTCTATTCTATTATACTTTTGATATTTTATTAAATCTAGTTTTTGTATTTCATGCTGTTTTACCACTATTATTGTATTACGGTAAATATATTCTTGTTATATTTCCATCAATTTCTATTCGTCTCAAATTGCAGAATGTTTCACAGTCCACACTTGGCTTGTCTGTGATCTGTGAGGCATTTCAAGCTGCACTAACCTGTATGAAAGGTTATATACAAATACATTTTGATTGATTGATTTTTACTCTGGTCCAATTTCAAAAGCAGCCAAATAAATTGTCAGGGTGAGATGTGGGGTACTTTCATCAGTTGTATATGCTAACCTGTTGTGTACAGTGAACATCACATGCACTCTAATTCAATATACAGCTGGACTGGTTGCTGATTCCTTAGTAGGAAGGTGTACATGTTCATACTGAGGTTATTAAATAAAAATATTAAAACAGTGAGCTGAAGAGACCTTTTTGTGTCTTGGAGCGTTACAGCGCTCCAACTATGCAATCATAGCAGCCTCTACTGGTAGACTGCCACCCTCACATCTATCATACACATTAAAAGTCACTCGAAAAATGGAACCTGACTCTTTGCCATTTCTGTCAAACTGTAACTCTACTTAACGATGTGAATGACACAAAAAGATTGACAACATCTCTTAAGCTGTCACGTGGACTGTGTGACTGTGTGGTAGGATGCACAAATTTCCATTGCCAAGAGATTCTTTGTGCGTCCACCGCCATCACAATTATTCCAGGTCTTTGCAGATCGACTGTCATATAAAAAATACAAGCACGCAGCCGGAGGAGGTCATATCCAGCTATGCCTGGAAGTGGTACATTTCGGGTTTGATGGGGCTCTCTCGGAGGAGACAGATGGACTATGTGTCCTCAATGTGACTGGTGACTATTATTATTATTATTAAAACATATCAGATCACACCAAATGTTTGCAGAAGTGTCTAATGTGTATAGTTTGTATTGTAACTAAAAATAACAAAAGGATGTTGATGAAATGGTGTGATGTTTGAATTGTTGTATACTATACACTATAATATAGTCTATTTTTGGGGGGTTATTCAATGTGAGGAGCCAAGGACTGAGGATGTTGTATGCTGTACAGATTATAAAGCCCTCCGAAGCAGATTTGTGATTTCTTTTTTAAGTCAGGCTAGAAATCAGTTGCAGAAAGCAGTTCCATCAAGGTGTCATATTTTTTTTCCGAAACGTGAAACCGCAATGAGCCTGCTTGTCCTTGTGGAGGCGCACTAACCCTCCTCTCAGGTGCAGAATGGGAAACTTTATACATCACCAGGCCGAAGAAGCATCCTCTGCTGATGCTCGATGAGTCACTTCCACTCACCGTGACAGAGTGCCAACAGCTGCAACTCCACGGAGTGTGTGTGTGTGCGTGTGTGTGTGCACGTGTGTGCGAGCGTGTGTATGCGTATGTGTGCGTTTGTGTGTGAGTGTGTGTGCCAAGTCCTATTTATGATTATCCCTCCTCTGCAAACACACGTAAAACTACATCATATACGTTCACACATCACATCGCTCTTAAATCATCACCAAACACCCCTGCCATTGATCAGTTTAGCAAAGCATAAAGTCTTGATGTTGATCATGTAAGGATGCATGCTGCTCTCTGCTCTCCTAAATGAGTGAGTGACATTACTGCCAGCTGCATTTCGAGATTAAAACCCCTTCATGCGTAAGCAGGAGGTCCTCATCTCCTCCGGGTCTCGTGTTCTGTCCTGGATGCTGAAAAGAATCCAGGATCACCTCTGATAAAGTGTTTCCTTGCATCTGTGATACCCTCTTTTGACATCTTGGCTGCAGAATTGCTGCAGAATTGTGTGTTTGTGCTTTTACATCGGCCACCATAGTTTTTATAAACACTTGCCCATACAGGTACAGCCGTACATGATGCATTCTTATAGATTAAAATACCCACAATGATAGAGAATAGTTCAAATCAAAAATGCTAATCACTCAAAAATGCACATGCATATAAATATTGGGTTTGCAAACCAACATATGCCACCATAAGCTAGTTAGATAAGTAAGTGTGGAAAGTAAAGTGTCTGACCTCACCCACCACTGGGAAAAACAGTCTTAAGCAAAGTGTGAGGACACCAGATCAGTTCATTATCTCCCAGTGTACAAGATCCTGTACTCGTGTGGGGACAACAGAAGTTGTTACATACTATTTGCATTGGTCTTGAAGAGCTTCGATATCTGGCGGAGCTAAAAGTTCATAAGGTATGACTGTGTATGTCAAGTCTTTGATGACTTCAACGTTTTTGCGTCGGTACACTTGCTGATGAAGCTTAGCACCCCAGAGTCTGCTGCCTTGTTTGCCTCTAGTTATGAGCTCCGCACTCTGTGATGAAACATGAGAGCGTTGGGGTTACCGGTGACGATCAGGATGGTAGCCCCAGATGACTCGAATTCTTTCCATCGTCATGTTGGGCTTTGCTCTCCCCATTTTGTTGGCGTAGCTGCAAGCGTGAGGGTGGGAGAGCAGCAGAGGGAGAAAATAAAAGATTTGAGAAAAGAGAAGATGGATATATTCAGGCTAATCTGACTGCTGTCAAGGAAGATCACTTAGGGGGATTAAATGTGCCTGAATTGACACATAAATACTTGTAATTATGTCTGAAAACCAGTCCGGCCAAAGGAAACCGTCCATAAACAAGATCAAGAAGCTCCGCACAATTAGCATGGTGTGCAGCCTGGCGGGCAGCTGGCAGCAGTGGGTGTCGGAGAACGAGCAGAAGCAGGCCAGTGAACCCAGCGGCTGGGCTCCATCTTCGCTGAGAGGACTGACAGAGGAACAGACAAAGACACAGGTCCCAAAGAAGCCTCCTCCCGCTCAGATCCAGCCAACAGAAGCTTCTCGAAATCATGTCACCAGTTCCGGAGAGACTCGAAGGGCCGCGACGCCCTGTAAGGATACCAAAGATGCATCCAAGACTGAGGAGGCCAAGACCTCAGCTGAGCCGCTGTCTCGCTTCAAGGTGAAGGAAGTGGTGGAGGCGGTGACCGGCGGGGTTCAGGAGAGAAGTGTTGGCATCGGGCTCCTCTCCGAGAGGATAAAGATGGAGTCCCTGCCATCGGGTGAGGAGATCGACGAGCTCCTGAGGAAGAAATGCTCGGCTACGTGCCGCAGGAAGTGCTGCAACATGGTATCGTCTCTGACCAAAAGCTGTCAGCAGGTGGAGAAGGAGCAGAAGCTTGGAAAGGAGGGAAGCGGGGCAGGAGGGGGACTCACCTGTGGTGATGATGAAGACGACAGGAGACTCTGAGTCAGAAGTGAAGATTAAAAGACCCCCGGTCCCAACGTGAGTACAGAATGGGTTTTAAAAGGCGTCATAGTGTCAGATAAAACAGCATATATACATATACATATACATACATATACACACATATGTACATATACACACATATGTACATATACATACATATACATACATATACAGACATACATATACATACATACACATACATATATATATATATATATATATCCTTCATGTGATCTGCTACATTTGAAGAGCCATGTGGAGGCAGTCCCTCAAACATCTTCACCCTCTGATTTGCAAGTAGCAGTTTACACAAACGTGCTATTTCATGACAACGTAAAAAAAGAAAAAACAGTCAAATAAAGATTTAAAATGTTATCTTGCAGTATTTTAGTTTCAAACCACAGTAGATTTGGAGAGACAGGAACATTGGTGGGTTGGGTCGTGGGACAATGAACATTGCTCTTGTGATTCACGCCATCCTCACAAACTCATTGACCAACCATTGATCCTTTCATGAGCATTGCGTAATACCTGACCCCATGCTCCAAAGAAATAGGGAGCAGTTTTCATACTACTGGCTCCAAAGTTACTAAGCGTGTGTTCAATATTTTTACATATTTGTCATGTAATCTGACTTCCCTCCCAGGTACAGAAAGGAATCCGATGATGCCAACAAGATCAACGCCCTGTCTAAGAAATACAGCGCTGTGGGAAACCTCAAGATGGCAGAGCTGGGCCTCTGAGCACACTGTTAACCAGAAACTGAACCCCTTCAGCGAATACTTCGACCACGATTACTCCATGTCCCTCCGCCTCCAAAAGGGCGAAGAGGGTTACGGGCGGCCCAAGGAGGGGACCAAAACCGCGGAGCGGGCCAAGCAACACATCCACCGCGAGATAGCCGACATGTGCTACGTCATCAGGATCATGGCGGATCCGGAGCCGGACGGAAAGACCCGCGTCACGTTTGGGCAGCTGTTCGACAGATATGTTCGGATCTCCGACAAGGTGGTGGGGATCCTGATGAGAGCCAGGAAACACGGGAAGGTGGCGTTCGAAGGGGAGATGCTGTGGCAAGGCCAGGATGATGGAGTGATCATTACTCTGCTGGTGTGAGGTTAACGCCCAGGTCAAATCCTCTTACAGCTACTCAGTCATTATCAAGCAGGTTTATCAAGGATTTAACACAATTTGACCTGGGTCTACTCGGTGGACAATTGCAATGTAAAAAGAATATGGAAAGTCCAAAGCCTGGAGGATGAGTCGGTGTAGATTATCCAAAGAATATCTTGTTGCTAATTTTGTAGATATTTAAAGACTCATTCTTTCTGTTTTGTGGATTTCATTAGTTGTAGCCGTCATGGACACGTTTTGAAAAACCTGCAATCTTTGATGCTCTAGCTTTCGGCTACTGATTCATCCAGAGTTGAATCTCCTTTGCACTTTCTTTATGGCTTACGTTAATGAGAAACTTTTCGCCTATGTGTTAATGTACCAAATAACCAGCAGCTTTGCAGCACAGTAATTCACACACAGATTGGGTTTCATTGCCCGAATACCTGCAGCTCAGCAGTCATTATACTGCACCGGGTACAGCACTAAATATTGTGGCCTTTACGACTGAGCCTGTAATGATTCATGTAAAATCGGCTAAGACTGTCTGGGGAGAAAAGGAAAACTTTTCTTTTCACATCCAGTTATTGAGTGTGAGCAGAATCTATCATCCAGAAAACAATGAGAGCTAATATTTGTAGCGTTTGACAAATAAGGAAAACTGAAGACACTGTTTGGTTTTTAAACCATTTCAGCTGAAATGTGCCATGTTGAGCCATTCTGCACTTGCGCTTGCACTCTCATTAAAAAGCAATAACTCATCTATACAGTATACATGAAACGGGGAATAAACCAGAAGTCAACAAGATGCTATGGCATCTCCCTACAATACAAGCAAGCTCTCCTAAAAAGTGCTTAGCTTTCTAATTTAACCTTTACTTTCTACACATTACTTTTGACAACAATGTCCAGGAGTTCAGGAAGAGTCTGTACAGTTCCCAGCTGTTCCAACATTTTCTGTCCTTTGTTATTACAAAGTGTATCGCTGCTTTAAACAATTGCTGTCACGGGAGTACAGGATTTAGGACCCAAATGCAGACCACGACGACAGGAGATTGGAAAAAAAAAAGGAAATTTATTTTTAAATAGCGTGTGGAGCCCGAGGTCTGACACGGCGGCTCGCAGATCACGGTGTGGGTCCCGTGGCCCGACACCGAGACTGGTAGTGGGACTGTGACGTGGGTCCCGTGGCCCGACGTCAGAGGCAACCAGGCTGGTCCCGAATAACTCTGAGGCAAGAGAGAGAGAGAGAGAGAGAGAGAGAGAGAGAGAGAGAGAGAGAGAGAGAGAGAGAGAGAGAGAGAGAGGAGACACACCCACGAGTCCAAAGGTACAACACACAAACAGGGGGATTACAGGCACAAAAGGAAAGGAGATCTTGGGGAAACAGAGGCAAACACAAAGGGTCAAACAGGAACCCTGACAATTGCACACAATTGAATTATGAAAAATGTTCTCACTCCTCCGCGTTGAAATGTTTTCCTCGTGCAGGACATTTTGTTTCAGGATAAGATTGAGCTCACGTCGATCATAATATTCTGATTTGATCTGATCAGGACAGCATGGTGACAATGCATCATTAAGATTTGTTTTCAGCTGTAACAACGTATTGTACAAGTGACGGAACTAATAATAGAAACTCCTGAAGCCAGTTCATGGTGTTAAATCGACTCCAACTATAGTCCTGGTCCATGACTGTTTGTTTTCATCATGTGCATGTGTCAACAATAACAAAAATACAATGTTTTTAATAAAGATTTTACATTTTAATTAATTTGTTTTTCTTTTTCTATTTAAGAAAACATTTGAAATTGAACAAATAGAACATTTTAGAATTTGCTCATGTGAAATTGTATTTGTGGTTTACACTCAAACAAGATTGTAACAGAGAAACTGTGAGGTCGTATCTGCTAAAGGTGTCTTTTGATTGAGGAAGCAACAAATCTGAGAGTCAATTATTATTGACATAAAAGTCAACAATAATTATAAAAAATTAGACGCAGAGTTGATGGACTGTGCGTTTTCTTTTCACAGAATGCTTCAAGGGGCCATCTTTGCTCTTCATGCAGCCTCTGCTTTATCTGACCGTTAGAGCCCAGACCTCTTCTCTCATGAGCCGATGGTGGTTCAACAGATGTGCTGTGGACCTAGAGACAGCAGCCCATTCAAGTGTGGGAGGCCGACTCCGGGAACATCCAAGGATATACAGTTAGGTCCATAAATATTTGGACATTGACACATTTTTCATTATTTTGGCTCTGTACACCACAACAATGGAGTTGAAATGAAAAAATCAAGATGTGCTTTAAGTGCAGACTTTCAGCTTTCATTTGAGGGTATTTACATCCAAATCAGGTGAACGGTGTAGGAATTACAACAAATTCAAATGTGGCCACCCTCTTTTTAAGGGACCAAAAGTAATTGGACAAATTAATATAATCATAAATCTAATTGTCACTTTTAATACTTTGTTGAAAATCCTTTGCAGTCAATGACAGCCTGAAGTCTGGATTCCATAGACATCACCAGACGCTGGGTTTCGTCCCTGGTGATGCTCTGCCAGGCCTCTACTGCAACCGTCTTCAGTTCCTGCTGGTTCTTGGGGCATTTTCCCTTCAGTTTTGTCTTCAGCAAGTGAAATGCATGCTCAATTGGATTCAGGTCAGGTGATTGACTTGGCCATTGCAGAACATTCCACTTCTTTGCCTTAAAAAACTCCTTGGTTGCTTTCGCAGTATGCTTCGGGTCATTGTCCATCTGCACTGTGAAGCGCCGTCCAATGAGTTCTGAAGCATTTGGCTGAATATGAGCAGATAATATTGCCCGAAACACTTCCGAATTCATCCTGCTACTTTTGTCAGCAGTCACATCATCAATAAATACGAGGGAACCAGTTCCATTGGCAGCCATACATGCCCACGCCATAACACTACCTCCACCATGCTTCACTGGTGAGGTGGTATGCTTTGGATCATGAGCAGTTCCTTTCCTTCTCCATACTCTTCTCTTCCCATCATTCTGGTACAAGTTTATCTTCGTCTCATCTGTACATAGGATGTTCTTCCAGAACTGTACAGGCTCTTTTAGATGTTTTTTTGGCAAACTCTAATCTGGTCTTCCTGTTTTTGAGGCTCACCAATGGTTTACATCTTGTGGTGAACCCTCTGTATTTACTCTGGTGAAGTCTTCTCTTGATTGTCGACTTTGACACAGATACACCTACCTCCTGGAGAGTGTTCTTGATCTGGCCAACTGTTGTGAAGGGGTTTTTCTTCACCAGGGAAATGATTCTTCTGTCATCCACCACAGTTGTCTTCTGTGGTCTTCCAGGTCTTTTGGTGTAGCTGAGCTCACCAGTGTGTTCTTTCTTCTTAAGAATGTACCAAACAGTTGATTTGGCCACACCTAATGTGTCTGCTATCTCTCTGATGGTTTTGTTTTGATTTTTCAGCCTAATGATGGCTTGCTTCACTGATAGTGACAGCTCTTTGGACTTAATATTGAAAGTTGACCGCAACAGATTCCAAACACAAATACCACACCTGAAATGAACCCAAGACCCTTTTATCTACTCCTTGTAAATGAAATATCGAGGGAATTACACACACCTGACCTTGAAACAGCTGATCAGCCAATTGTCCAATTACTTTTGGTCCCTTAAAAAGAGGGTGGCCACATTTTAATTTGTTGTAATTCCTACACCGTTCACCTGCTTTGGATGTAAATACCCTCAAATGAAAGCTGAAAGTCTGCACTTAAAGCACATCTTGATTTTTTCATTTCAACTCCATTGTTGTGGTGTACAGAGCCAAAATAATGAAAAATGTGTCAATGTCCAAATATTTATGGACCTAACTGTATGTTCAATTTGATGGGACTGGAAAAGTATTTTACCAAACCACCAGCGGGCGGGTCTGTGCAGCCAACTGTAAGATAATCACAGTTTATTTCAGAAATGTGGGTAAGACGTTTAATAAAATGCATCCTTTGCACATCAAAACTGCTCACATTATTGTGTTTAATAATATTCAGCCAGCTTTATTTTGACTTTGGATGTATGCAGTTAAAGTACCTTTAGTCTACTTGTATCACACCAGTGATACCGCTGACTAGAGCTTACTGATGATTAGCTTAGCTTAGCATAATGACTGGGGACAGGGAGAAACGGCTAGCCTGGCAATAAGTTAAAGTTAATGAGGAGTTACATGTCAGCTATAACTATCGTAATTATTTCTTGGCCAGCTTTCACAAATAGAAATATTTGGTCCTGATCAAGTCAGGTAAACAACCCAAAACACTTTTCTGCAGACAGGAACCTGTTGCGTTACGTGCGTTACGTGCGTTACGTGCCTTACGTGCCTTACGTGCGTTGCGTTACGTGCGTTGCGTTACGTGCGTTGCGTTACGTGCGTTGCGTTACGTGCGTTGCGTTACGTGCGTTGCGTTACGTGCGTTGCGTTACGTTACGTGCGTTGCGTTACGTGCGTTGCGTTACGTGCGTTGCGTTACGTGCGTTGCGTTACGTGCGTTGCGTTACGTGCGTTGCGTTACGTGCGTTGCGTTACGTGCGTTGCGTTACGTGCGTTGCATTGCGTTACGTGCGTTGCGTTTCCTTTTTTTACGTTTTTATTTTATTTTATGTTTGCGTTACATTTTTTTTAAACTGTCACTTTTAAACTGACCCTAAACGGGTCCCTGTCTGCAGAAAAGTGTTTTGTTTACCTGATTTCCTTAACGTTGACACAAATTGCACAGTATAGTTATACTATACTTTTTTGTCTCTATTTTTAGTCTGCTTGAACTCACGACTCATGACATTTCCCTCTTCAAAAACTCATTGTGACAAGAAGGAAAATGACACACACACACACCAGGCGATGCTAATCAAATAAAGTCAGACAAACCCCTCAGACAGGCTGAGCAGACCTTAAAACAAAAGAGTGTGCTCTGGGTTTGCATACCTGACGGACACACCTGTTAAACACCACACAGAAAAAATGTGCCGGAAACAACAGTCATACTTCCTTGTACCGTGATTCACATTATCTGTCTATCACTGCAGGATTTCAGTCATGAAAATGTCGCAATCGAAAACCGTGACACAGGCAGGGGAGCAGGCTGGGTCCTCCTTCCAGAGCTGAGATATTCTATCCTTAACTAACCTGGAGGTTGAATATTTGAAGGTAGATTTGTGTCTTTATTACAAAAAAAAAAAAAATGTTTTGAGAGCAAATTTGCTCTTTTTTTTTTGTGTAATAAAGACACAAATCTACCTTCATAGAGAACAAAGGTTTTGGATTTGAGAACAAATATTTTGGAATTGCAGCCAGAAATTCTAGTTTCATAAGCAAAACTAACAAATAATTTACTTACAAACGAGAAATTTGCTCTCAAATTTATTGTTTCTGTTTGTGTAATAAAGACACAAATCTACCTTCATAGTTGAACACGTAGAACACCGCGGACAGCAGAAAGTCCTGACCTAAAGGTCGGTCGGACGCCCTTACAGCCAACGTGTCCCTCGACGCTGATCATCCACTGGCTGTTTGTTGTGTGCTCATTTTCATATGAAAAAGTTTTGAAATTAGTATTTTCTACCTTGTCCAGTGCAATCTGAAAACATTCTGATTTATGATCCCAATCATTACCATAAACAAGGAAAAGGACAAGAAACTCATTTTTATTATGAAATAAAGTTATTTTAAAATGTACACCAAAATACATAGTGAAGCTTTCCTTAAAATGTGGCATACACCTGTAAAGTTAAAAGAATAACAGTAAACAAAACAATAATGTTATATTACATGTACAAATAAAATGATCATTCAACGATCACTGAGAAATACTCACATCAGCCAGAATCAATTGTTTATCTTTTTGAACACACGTTATCACTTTTGTTTGTCACGTTATCCACGGCTTGTCACTCAAACATTTCTCGATGTGGATCATCTGGGGACCATGAAGACACATGTCATGAGAAACGGGCTATTAGGTTGAAAGTTGACCAACTGACCAACCAGCAACGACCATACTCACACCCACTATGAGGTAATACATGTATGTACCTGCATTATTTTGCCCAGTTCATTCAGTAAAATATTATGTTTCCATTTCTGGGCCTTGTGTGCGTGGTGATTTTACATGAGCCTTGAGTGCGCGCAAACACACGCGGAGAGAGAGAGAGAGAGAGAGAGAGAGAGAGAGAGAGAGAGAGAGGGAGAGAGAGAGAGAGAGAGAGAGAGAGAGAGAGAGAGAGAGAGAGAGAGAGAGAATCTGCAAATACTGACGGATCCCTTTAGAAAGCGCTGAGCCTACACTTCCCAGCATCCTTTGAGGCACGGCGGCAGCAGCAGCAGCAGCAGCTGTGCGCTCCGGCTCGCCCGCAGCAAAAGTGATAACACGCCGAGCAAGGTGCAATGACAGGGAGCGTTGACTTTTCACATCTTTGCCTTGTTCCCTCTCGCGAGTGATGCGCACATCTGAGGAGTAGCGCGATGGCTGTGGAAGGTAAGGCGCTTCACCTCGCGCCGTCCGCGACGGCACGTCCGTTTTTTTTTGCTGTTATGATGTGTCGCGTTAAGGTACCGGACATTAGTGGCAGTTGCCGCGATGTGAGCAGGTGTGCATGGGCTCGAACCCCGGACCCTGTGACCGCCATGGGATTGTGATGTGGTCGCAGCCTCTGCTCGCCCCGCATCACGAGCAGCCGTTGCGCTGCACTGTTGAAACGAGACGCGCCGCCGGGAGGTTCGCAGTGACCGTGATTATGGCACTTGGTCCACACGCGGTCGTGCAAGCGCGCATCCTCTTTCTGGGTTCATAGTGCTTTTACCGTGGGTGCACGTGCGTGTTTGTACGCGTGCATGTGAAAGAGGGAGAGCATGCACTGGTTAACAGGTCTGCGACCGAGGAGCGTCCACTTGCATAATTATCTCCGTGCTCTTTCTCTCTCTCTCTCTCTCTTTTTTTTCTGAGAATTGATCTTGTTGATGATCTCCATATACCTTCTCCGCACCGTGCGCGGTGCGGTTGAGACTGCTCATCTGGCAGCAAGTGGTGTGTGCGTGTGCGTGTGTGCGTGTGTATTTCATGTTGACCGGGGTAGTCACCCGCTCCTACCCGAGCGGGTAAGTGCTCGCATCCGGACGAGAGGTGAGAAAAGTGGCCGACAGTGTGTCCCCTCGTGAGGGGGCATCTTGTGGATCCAGAAACGAAGGGGGGGACGGAGGGGGCTCTCTCTCTCTCTCTCTCTCTCTCCAAACGCTTTTCCATTCCCGTCCAGCGTGGGTTAGTCCACGGTGGTATGATTGGTATGGGGCCGTGGCATTCCTGCTGATCAAGTTATTCTTCTCTCCATAGGGCATTGCACATTGATCTGAACTCGTCTTTCCTGTTCCCCTCGTGAACGTAGACTTGTCATGTTGTGTTTGTTGTTGTTGTTCCGCTGCTTGACCATGTCTTCAACGACCCCAGAAAGTAGACGATTGTGAGCCCAGAATCTGAGATGTCTCAGGTTTTAGTGCACGGTGTGTTCTGTGGGAAAGGGGCGAATCAGCTGATCATTACTTTACCTCAGGACCCTTTTAAAGCCTCACAAGCTCCCGTGGATGTTTTTAACTTTAACAAGAACTTCCCTCTTCAGGCCTTTTTTTAAAGATCAAGACATGTCCTGTGTTGCTTATTCACGGTGTTGACAGCTGACCAGCAGCAGCTATAACGCGGCCGTCCCTCTGTGTGGCTGATTTCATGCATCTCTTCAGATTCCTCACAGCCGAAAAAATAAAATGGGAATGTGGGTGCTTTAGATGCACACTTTGTTCCCGTAGCTGAAGGGTTGATTCTTTGTCCAGCTTCATCCTTTTCTTCATCCCTTTCTCATCTTTTTATTTTGTTATATACTGTATGTTAAGGCTAACATTGATAAATGAAAATTATAAACTAGTATTTTAACCGTATTTTAAGAGTAGTGGAGAGACATACTTTATCCTCTCCACAACCATAGGGCTCCATAAATTATGATCAGACTTTCATGATTTTCACAAACGGATTAATCTCACAACTACTACCGATCAAGTGCAAAGCAAAGATGCAATTTTCACGGCAGAACGCAGTTATTGAAGGCCCGTCGTCTCTTTTGTCTTTGCTGCCGGAAAAAGCAAACGCAAAGCGAGGAATACAGGGCCCGTGTGATTTGTGAGCTGAGCAGCTCAAGGAGCCGTCGGACATCTCCGGGCACTTCATCGTGATTCACCTTGGAGAGAGATGAGTTATGAGGGTCCGTGTCCCTGTCTCCCCCCAAAACCGCTTTAGTTAATATGTCTGCCAGAATTAGGGAAGAGGGGAAAAAACTGCACTTCTCAACTCACAAGGTCGGATCAGAGAGCAGCCAGAACATCCTGTGCTGCTCTGTGGCCGAAATACAATACTTTGAAAGACTTCCTGCGTCAAGACACTTCAGCCTGAGAGAGAGAAACACGTATCCCTTTACTGAAGCACTGCACTTAAATACAGTTTCCAGGTACTTGTACTTTACTTGAGTATTTCAACACGCTGCTGATTGTCTTAAGTTACACCACGGTCTTTGCAGATTTAGAAAGACATCGGCGTGTAGAAGACCCTCCCTTCGCAAGCCCTTTGTCGCGTTTCAGATGCCGGTGCTGAGAAACGGTTCCCTTCCAAAACTTCCACCTCAGGTGGTTTTATTTAAATAGCCTGTGGCGAAGGTTCTCCCTACCCGGGGTTCCATGGCTCCGGACATACAGGACAGACACGTTGCTTGCGGGTTCAACAGGCTTTATTTCACACGTCAGCGTCAGCATTTCTCTCATGCTCTGAGCCTCCCCTGCAACTCTCCCTGCCGGGCTCAAATAGCCCCACTCACACGCGTCCATTGGTTTCAGCCGCAGCTCGCTAACGAGCTGCAGCTGATCCCAATGAGCGCGTTTCTCTCTCTCCTCTGCCGCAGGTGCGCTAACCACGCCCACAGCCCCACATAGCCGTTTGAGGGATGTTTACTTTCCATACTTTAAAGGAGTGTGGGACTTTTAAACGAGCGTCCGTTACTTTAAAGCCCCTCGCACAATGCTGATTGAGTCTACCCCGCCAGGACGACATCTGTATTTCCCAGTTTCTTTATTTGAGTGGTAACGTCAGGGCCTTTTTTACACACGGACTGTACAAACAAAGTGGACGTAGTCACAGTGATGTCACCCGCCGGTTTACGGACAATCGTTTTGAAGTTTGACGTTTTGTGAACCAGAAATGATGACCATATTTAGACGAGAGGGTGGAGTTTGGGAATAAACGAGATCTGCTGAATTACCAGCTAACGCTAGCTCTAGCTAGCTCCCTTGGTGCATCTGCAATTCACAATAACTGTGATTAATCGTGAGGCTTTTGGTTAGCGAACGCTGAGCGCTGAATAACGTTGTGGTAGACACCTGTCAATCACAAGGTCGCCACACCATGGCCATTGGAAATAATGACAGTTTATGACACTTTTCAGAACCGGGGCAGGCGCATATGTCACAAGCATGCACCGTTAGTGTTTGTGTAGTTACACTCACAGCCAGACGGTGCAGTCAAAAGTCCCTCGCTGCAGGTTTAAGTACATTTAGCTACTAACAGTGCTGTAGTTTTACTGAAGTGGAGTTTTGAATGAAAGACTCGTAATGGAATATGTTTTACTTTGTATATACTTTTGTATTGATACTCATACTCGAACGCTTCTAATTGCTTTACTATTGTCTAAATTGTATGATTTTTGTGTTTGCAGCTTCTCAAATGTGAATATTTCCAATGAAATGTGTTCAGTTAGAAAGCAGGGGTTATTACTTTTTTAGGGGGGCAAAAAAAGGAATGATTTTCATTACGTTTATACATTTCATAGATTGATTGATGAAATAGATGAATTTTAAAGGAAAGTTATTGCACTGTGAAACTTTTTTTTTAAGGTAGCACATATTAGCATGTCAAGTATCATACTGTTGTTGTTGTTTTCCTTCCCTCCTAAAATTATACTTATTATTTGGTTCGCACACTGATCTCCATTTCTAAATTCAAATTTTTTTTGGCTCTAATTAAAACCGGTCGTGTTTATTTTTCTGCGCTACAAGCAAAGCCCTCCTCGTTTTGTGAAAGCTGTCTGCAGCACCCGCGTCTTTCTAATTTAAGACGTGACGTTTGAGAGGAATCTTAACGACTCCTCGGTGTCACCGTTTCCTGTTCCAGTGCTCCACGAACCTCTCAGGCGAGAGAGAATATAGGTCAGGTATTTAAGAATTTATAACACATGAGAAGACAGTAAGCTCTTTGAGAAACTAGCACTTTGGAGAGTGCCTGCCACCATTTATGCGTGACTTCGCAGAGCACTTTCACTTTACTGTTTTCTATTTGTGCAAGATGGCAAATAAAAACAATCCACAAGTCTCTGCAAAGCTTTGCACCAACAACACTCAAATAGTCAGATTTACACACCAAAGAACGGCTTAATGAGCTTCTCTATTGTGGGAAATTTCAGATAGCGGCCTTTACATCAAACACTGCAGTAATTTTCTGTTTGCTTATTTGTGCAAGCATCTTTTTTGTTCTTGGGAGAAAAAGAAAGTCCAGCGATGAGATGCGATGCTTGAAGAATGTGTTGAGCCGGCGTGTCAGAAAAAGGCATGACTCTCCCTGACACGTTTCTTCTACCTGCCAGAGGTGTGACACAAGAGTCTTGGGGGTTGTTGGACAGTAACTCTCGTGTTAGACGGATTACATCATCAGTTAGTGGCTTGGCCAAACCCCCCCTTCCCTCCCTTACACGCTCATGTGTCACATGCAGCTACACATTGCTTTTATTTGTACTCCGTAGACCCAGCAGTCACACCACATACTTGACAAAGGCTCAAACAAAGCTTTGGATCGCACCTGTCCTCGGCACAGTCGGAGGTATTTATAGTCTCAAGTGCTGTTGTGTCATCACAGCTACTATCGATGAATTAGCGTCTGATGTTATATTTAGCTCTGCCCATATTGACTGAGGGCTGGGTGGTAAAAGACCTGGTTTTTACTCAGTGAAAAGCGTTTATGATGGTTCTGAGAATAGCCGGCGGCCCGTGGGCCGCATCTTCAGACAGACATGTCTCTCATGGGAGGACTCCTGTTGTGCTCAGTTGTTCACATGGAAAGTGACAGAAGTTGGTTTAGTTACAAGGGGAAAAAAAATAATCTGGAGATGGACGTTCCAACCCCAGTTATGTTCTCACTTCCATGCTGCGGGTGAATCCGGGCGTGAATGTTCGTTTCGTGAAAGTGACACAAGTTGTCCGTCTGTTACAGCCCAACAGCCCGCTTGACAATCGGATAAGCAGTTCAGAAGGAGTATTCTGTGATGGTAAATACGTTGCAAAGTGCGAGAGCTCGCTGAATATGATGTGAGAACTTGCGGGACAAAAAACTTCACTTGTATCAAATATTCCCACACGTGTGGGGGGGCGAGTTGCACTGGCTAGCTAGTCTTGTCTCATTTGTGGTCAGTTAAACAATAAATTCATCAAATTCAACACTCCATAATCACTATTTCCCAAACATCGTCATATGTAGGTGGGCGTGGTTTCGTCCCAACTCGGTTAGAAAAACCATTGATGCAGACAGCAGAGCAAAAGAGCGCTACGCCTTCTGAATTGTGATTGGGTCGCTCTGCTCCACATTTTTCTTTTTGCAACATATTTACCTTCTGGCATCATAAAGCTGCGTTCAGAGCAAAAAGTCGCATCAGGTCAAAGGAGTGCCGTGCTCATCGATTCCAGCGTGTCAGCATACTCATCCGGCCGAGCACTCGGTGGGACGAGCAATCCACTTGGTGGGGCAATCATTTCAAACACGTTGCACGTGCCTTGTAACATGAGACGTGCAGCACTACGTGAATTCCAGCATTTACTTTGAGAACGTCTGGACGGAGGCTGCGATGTTGAAACTGTCCAGAGTTGCCTCAAAGGAGTGCAATTTGTTCATTGGCACCTGAAGCAACATACCACGCGTATAGCGCGGTGCTATTTGAGGAGGTCCTTTTTGGGGTTTATTATTTTAGTTACCAGCATAGAGACATGGGGGAAGAGAGACGGACAAAGGCCTATGCTGGAATCAGACCAGCACTTGGTCGTATGGCGTCTTCACCACCCGTTCACCAGTGTGCAGTGTTATTTTCAGTCTGCTTATGTCATTTTTTTTTTATTAGACTGGATATGAAAGGCTACATGTCCTTGGGGGTCATAATTAAGAGCTGGTTTCGTATGAACATATGACCGAAGCATGTGCTTTAAAATGCATGTAGATGCACACGCACATAAAGAGAGCCGAGAACTGGACCCTGTGTCAGTGTTTACCCCCGAGGCAGAGGTTGTTCATTGCACTCCTCCTCTCTTGCTTCTCTGCGTCAAGCCTCCTTGATACGTCCTGCCCTGCTCTGCATGCCTGTGCACCCATTCAGAAAAACTCAAATCCGGCCCCAGGATCCGGCCCAGGAATAGAATTAGCAGAATAAACGTGTTTATTCGAGTCGGTGGAATAGGATTACGTCTCAGTCAGGCTAATCAGGAGTCGCCACGGCGAGGGGAAGGGGGGAAGGGAGGAGGGGAGGGGGCATCTTCCCAACCTTACTCAGCAGGAACGGCATTAAGATGACAGAAGATGCAGCAAATGTCATAGGAGGGTGGTGTTGTGTAATCATCCCTCCGGTGGACCCACGGCCATCTTTGATGCACCGTACTAAAGTGCTGCTGCCTGGAATTTAGAATGAGAGCGAAGCAGGAAATAAAATAAAAATGTTTCAAAAGTCGATTAAATTCTTAAATTGACAGATTGTCAGTCAGAAGGGTTTCGCTCTTCACGTGACTGGCTTCTGCAAGCGTTTGATTGACAGATGACTCATCCAGTTGACCAACCATCCAAGTATTATTTTATTCACATTTCTTGTATTAACTGTCTAAAACGTGCCGATACTGTGCCTTAAACCACACAAGGGCCCAGTCCAGCACTGAGCCGAACTACATTTTTAGTATATAAAGAAAAAGTTAGCTTACATAACACACAGCCCACAGCCCAGCCCAGCTACGGCCAAGTGGAGAAGATTCATTCAATTTAAAAGCGCCGGTGTTTCAAATTGTAGTAATTCTTTCACATCCCTGTCACGCCAGCACCTCTCACTCGCTGCCTCAGCGTGTCACCTGTAGCCTCGGGATGCTCCGTGCTACGGCTCAATCAACTCGAATCGTAGGCCATTTGCCTTTTCTTTTTCTTTTTTTTTTTGCACTTGGCACACACTAAGCCAGAATCACTGCGATCAAAGAGAGAAAAGGATGCGGATGTTCCACATTTAGATCCGATGAATATGCAGACGAGCAAAGGCAAATTATGATGAGAGGAGTGTGAAGTTGTGTTGCCTTTGTTTCGTGCAAAGGCTCTGCAGCGTCCGACCTCTGTTTAGGACTTTTCTTTATATTTATCCTTTTACTGGCTGACTGTGTGTGTGTGTGTGTGTGTGTGTGTGTGTGTGTGTGTGTGTGTGTGTGTGTGTGTGTGTGTGTGTGTGTGTGTGTGTGTGTGTGTGTGTGTGTGTGTGTGTGTGTGTGTGTGTGTGTCACCAAACAGGACAGTACAAAATCATCCCCACACGGTACCTTTATCAGTCTTTGTGACGAACGAGCACGAACCAATTCAACTCTGCAGGGGGAGAGACGGACGCTGATCGTTTAAGCGTTCTCTTCGCCGCTGTAAAGCACTTCCAGAGCCTTTTGTGCGCTTCTCTTCTCCCTTCACAAACAACGACCTCTGTGCTGCTTTTTTTGTGTGATATTGCCCCGTGACATTCAGCCCCCCGCTGTGTCGAGTGCAGAAACTTGGCGGCGTGTCCTGCGGTCCCTGAAGACCACGAGGTTCTCTGGGCTCTGTTCCCGCTCGCTTATTGAAGCCCGAGGCTCGCTGTGTGGCTGCAGAGTTGATGCTAAGGTGGAACACGCAGTAAAAACAGTCATGCTTCAAATATTCGTTGGCTTGATGAGGAAAATGTGGGACACCACTGGCAGCTGGGTGGCAGTCTGGAGTGCAGACTTAAAAAAACACTTGTTTGGAATTGTTCCGCTGCATGTGTTTGGGGGGCCTAATTATTAAAAATGTAATCAGTACTTGAACTGAATGCGACAGGCGACAGAGAGCCCAGGGCCGATTGGATCTGCAGCAAAGCAGCAAACATCGTGGGGGATGTTTGGCTCTTCTGTTGACTCCAAAAAGGAAAGCATGCCTTCATGTCTTTCATATATTGAGCGCGTCACCCGTGAAGTCGAGACACCGAGTACGCATATGCATGACTCGTGGGGCGAAAGCAGAGTTTACTGTCTTGGTGGTCGAAACCAAAAAAAACGTTACAAAAAATACAGGATTCAGCAGCAGACGGGCAGCCAGAGCGGGAAAAGGGCAAAAGACAAGCAAAAGGTCACGATAAGTGAGGCCGGCTAGACGGCCGGATATGGCAGGGGAAGGAGGGCTGAATCCAAATTTATGGGACAGACTAAATGATCAGCATGAACGTGATGATGCACTCTATTATTTTAGATGTCTTACTATATTTGAAGACATGTCTGTTTTATCTAACCCTATTAATGTTTCACCTGAAATGCATTTGCCAAAATAATATGTATTTTACCTTTTTAACTTTCCTTAATGCTGATACTGCAGTTATTTTTCGCCATGCGGTGCTGACATTGAGATACTCTGGTCCGATCACGTTTATTTACGCTGCGGAAACAAAACATGACATTGAAGTTTAGCTAACAAAGAACATGCATCTGTGCAAATGAGTCTGCAGTTGTGTGCTGCAGTTTGAGGCCGGCAATGCACACTTTGCACAGGCTCAAAAGACGTGTAACACCCTGTCCCCGAGGAACAAACCAAACCTGGTCCCCCGACGGAGGAAGTGTGTGTCTCCTATCAAATATGTATAGAGTAGACGCTCGGCTCTAAATTAAGACAATCTGTTTTTTTGTTATCTTCACCGTCTGCCTTTTTGAAGCAGAGCACGGTAAAAGCTTTATGCCCGGGATAGGAGCAGCAAGAGGCCGTTTTTAGAATCAGCTTGCATCCGTTTGTGCCGTAATACGGGTCATTTGGCCCGTTGTCGCCGTCGTAGTCTTCCCCGGCTCGTCTCACTGACTCATTGTCGTCTGTCTTTCTCACAATCCATCCCTCCCTGCAACTTCTTCTTTTTCTTTTTCTTCTCTCTCCGTTTTCTTTTGTTTAATTCAATTCAATTCAGTTTATTTTGTATAGCCCAAAATCACAAATACAAATTTGCCTCTAAGGGCTTCACAATCTGTACACATACGACATCCCTGTCCCGGAACCTCACATCGAATCAGGAAAAACTCCCTCTAGAAAACAAGGGGAAGAAACCTGAGGGAGAGCAACAGAGGAGGATCCCTCTCCCCGGATGGACAGATGCAATAGATGTCATGTGTACAGAATCAGCATAACAGAGTTACAGCACATTCAATGGATGTCACAGAAATTATTCATGAGTAGTAGGCATGGCCACGACCCAGATGACTGTGATCCATGACAGCAGACGAAGGTAAAGATGAAGGGCATCAGCAGGGCCGCCATGGAAGGGAACAGGACCCGCTTCAGACAGCCACGATCCATGGACGCTTGAGGAGAGGAAGCACAGAGGCTCCCGAGAGGAAGTAGAGTTAGTAATGAGCATTAAAGAGACATTCATTAATTTATCTAGAAGTATAGAGAGGAGAAAAATGAGAGCGAGAAGAAGATATAAATCCCTCGGTGTTTCCCCAAGGCGCTCCCCGGAAACACAAGTCCATAGGAGCACCCCAGGAGCACCTGAGGAAGGGAAGAGGAGGAGAGAGAGAGGCCAGGAGAGAGGAGCTCATTGTATCCTAAAATGTTCCCCAGCAGTCTAAGCCTATGGCAGCATATCTAGGGGCTGGACCCTAGGTCCGCTGAGCCAGCCCTAACCATACGTACTGTCAAAGAGAAAAGTCTTAAGTCTTCTCTTAAATGAGTTGACTGTGTCTGCTCCCCGAACCGAAAGTGGAAGCTGGTTCCACAGAAAGGGAGCTTGATAACTGAAGGCTCTGGCCCCCATCCTACTTTTTAAGACTCTAGGAACCACAAGTAGCCCCGCATTCATTGAGCGCAGCTCTCTGGTGGGACAATATGGTGCTATAAGCTCCCTAAGATATGATGGTGCATTACCAATTAAGGCTTTATATGTAAGAAGAAGGACTTTAAATGCAATTCTCTGTCTTACAGGAAGCCAGTGGAGATCAACCAATACAGGAGTAATGTGATCTCTCCTCTTAACTCTCGCTAGCACACGGGCTGCAGCATTCTGTATCAACTGTAGAGACCTGAGAGACCCAGCAGAGCAGCCCGATAATACAGAGTTACAGTAGTCCAGTCTTGAGGTAACAAATGCGTGGATCAATGTTTCTGCATCCCTTCGAGACAGGATGTGCCGGATCTTTGCGATGTTGCGTAGGTGGAAAAAGGCAGTCCTTGAGATCTGTTTCACGTGGGAACCGAAGGACAAGTCTTGGTCAAAGACAACTCCCAGGTTCCTCACGGTGGTGGTTGACGCCAGTGCAATGCCATCAAGAGAAACAATATCATTAGATAATTGATTTCTCAGTGGCTCTGGGCCAAGCAAAATAACCTCAGTCTTGTCCGAGTTCAGCATCAGGAAGTTGCAGGTCATCCAGGTTTGTATGTCTTTAAGACATGCTTGAAGTTTAGCCACCTGGCTGGTTTCATCTGGCTTGATCGATATATATAGCTGGGTATCATCGGCGTAGAAATGAAATTTTATTGAGTGTTTCCTGATAATATTGCCTAACGGAAGCATATAAAGGGTGAACAAAATTGGACCAAGGACGGAGCCCTGTGGTACCCCATTTTTAACACCCGTGCTCACCGAGGCCACATCATTTACATATACAAACTGAGATCGATCTGATAGATACGATCCAAACCAGCTTAGTGCTGTACCCCTAATACCAATCAACTGTTCTAGCCTTTCTAATAAAATGTCATGGTCAATGGTGTCGAATGCAGCACTAAGGTCTAACAGAACTAAAACGGTTACAAGTCCCCTATCTGATGCAACTAAAAGGTCGTTCATAATAAAAGGTTTACCCTCCATCGCTCTCTCTTGAAGCCGAGAAATGTTCATCTGCGCCCGCCCGACACAGGACCGAGGCTCACCAATGGTTTAAATCTTGTGGTGAACCCTCTGTATTTACTCTGGTGAAGTCTTCACTTGATTTTCGACTTTGACACAGATACACCTACCTCCTGGAGAGTGTTCTTGATCTGGCCAACTGTTGTGAAGGGGTTTTTCTTCACCAGGGAAATGATTCTTCTGTCATCCACCACAGTTGTCTTCTGTGGTCTTCCAGGTCTTTTGGTGTAGCTGAGCTCACCAGTGCGTTCTTTCTTCTTAAGAATGTACCAAACAGTTGATTTGGCCACACCTAATGTGTCTGCTATCTCTCTGATGGTTTTGTTTTGATTTTTCAGCCTAATGATGGCTTGCTTCACTGATAGTGACAGCTCTTTGGACTTAATATTGAAAGTTGACCGCAACAGATTCCAAACACAAATACCACACCTGAAATGAACCCAAGACCCTTTTATCTACTCCTTGTAAATGAAATATCGAGGGAATTACACACACCTGACCTTGAAACAGCTGATCAGCCAATTGTCCAATTACTTTTGGTCCCTTAAAAAGAGGGTGGCCACATTTTAATTTGTTGTAATTCCTACACCGTTCACCAGATTTGATTTTTTCATTACAACTCCATTGTTGTGGTGTACAGAGCCAAAATAATGAAAAATGTGTCAATGTCCAAATATGTATGGACCTAACTGTATGTTGTACTGAATTCTGGAGTTAGACCCTTTTTAAATTTGCGTAGGGCTAAACCGAAAGGTTTCTAGTGCGCATGCCTTGCCCACAGAGCGTGCGTGTTAACGCTCTGCAAAAGATGTGCTGTCCAACATGTGGTACGTGTGCTGTGACAGGACATATCAGCCAGAGCAGAGAAAGAAATATGTCTTTCACAATTTAAACCTAATTTGATACAAATGCCGATCATTCCAATTTAGCTGGGTGGTTAATAATATATATTGTTTTTGTGGTGTGACAAACTCAGCAACAGTTGTTTTGCTTTATCTGGACTTCAAATAAAAACTGAGAACGAGCTTCGGCCCATTACGTTTAAACTTCGAGCCAACTAATGAAGCGTTCCACCCATTCCTTCAAATGTCTGCTTTTGTAAATCCGGCGACATCAGAGTGATTCTCAGTGAACGATGTACCTGAGATCACCAACGCCTCTCGAATAGGCCCGCGGCGGCTCATGAATTTTAAAAGTCCCAAACGGCGGCGGGTCTATTAATGACCCGTGGATCCGTCAGGGTAGCGGATGCCCTACTTTTTTCAGCGTTTGAAGCAGAGACACCTCCACCTTGCGAGGCTCAAAGTGGAGCACCTTACATCATCACGCTCCTCCGACAGCAGCGGCACTCATTCTGTCTGACGCTCCAAGCCAGCTCCAAGTTAAACTGCAGGTTTGCTGCAACACGTTGGAGTTAAATGTTTCTTTCTGGCTGATGTCTGCAGGTGCCATCGAGCAGCGAGCTCTTAACTCTTTATTGCTCTCATTAGCGGCTACAAGAAGGGTGTAAATGGCTGCTCCAGGTGTGAGTAAAGACGACTGCTTTCGCACTGAACAGACTCGCTTCTGCACCGCCAAATCATGCTGCTCTAATTGGCATTTATTACACATAAATGTCATAATGATGTGAAGATCTTGGTATCTTGTGATTTCAGAAAAAATAAATAATGAATGAATTATCTCATTTAAAATAATGAGTAAACAAGATTACAAATGTCAGCTCTTGGCACAATGTTTTTAAATCAAATGTTGTGGTCTGGTCTCCAAAGAGTCTCTTTCTTTGAGATTAAAACTAAGAGCACTTTCACAAGCCATATTCTGTTCGTCCGGCTTTCAGTGAAATTTATACTTTTTGATATTTCTCAGTGCAAAAATGAAAGCGACCAAATAAAATAAAAAGTGGCTAAGTGGCTCTACAAAGAAGCAAATAATTGTTTTTGTATGAAGAGCTGTCACCTCTATGCAGGAAAACACAGACTGAAATATTAATAATAACTACTTTTGAATCTCTGCTGCACGCACAAATCCTTCCTACGACCCGAAATGCCCTGGACTGCGGCGCTCTCCGTCTCTCTCCGCCCTTCAAAGATATTTAAATTAGTGCTCTGGTAAGCGCGCAACAAGGATCTGAATGCGTCTTCTGTCCGCCACTGATGGAGACACTCTCTGCAAGGTCCTCCGGGTAGACAGCTGAGCAGACGCACTCTCCTCACACATTTGGGTCTAATTTTGGAGGGAGTGGGGACACGCACTCTGTTGATCTGCTAGGCATGCTCACGTTCTCAGAGCAGACTGAGGATGGGCCACGCATGCAGTGTGAGGGAGGCCATTTTCACAGCCTCTTTGTCTGTACGCGCTATACAAGTGCATGTAAATCATTGTGGATGCATGTGTGTGTGTGTGTGTGTGTGTGTGTGTGTGTGTGTGTGTGTGTGAGCTGATTGGAGATGACGGACAGAGGAAGCTGACCGGCTCTGTGAAGAAAAAAAACAACAACAACAAAAAAAGTCCCAATCCACACATTCGTTTCCCCGAACCGCTGAGTTATTTTTAGTGTCGGGGATGATTTCAGATTCAGCTCCGAGCCACTGTTGACACATAAAAAAGAGAAGCAGCTGGGCGGGAGACTGAAATGTAATTTGTTGCTGAGATCCTGCCAGTTTTGGTGCCGGGGCCAACGCTACAAATTTGAAAAGAGCGTTTAGCTGGAACAGTTTTCGGGTTCTGGGGACTTCCCTGATATGCCGTTCATGCCCGGATCACCTTTCTGTGAAGGGTTGCATGAGTGAGGCCAGTAGAGCAAAGGCTCAGAGTCATCTGGCCTGGCTCGCCCTGGCTCGCCCTGGCTCGCCCTGGCTGCCTTCCCCGGCTCGGTTTCTGGGTCACACAGTTGATTCTGTTCACAAACAATTCATTCTGCTCCTCTTTGAGAGTCAGCCAGAGAGAAAGAGATAACTATGAGCCTGAGCGCCCACACAGAGCAAACTTCACTTTTGATTATGGACCCGCTAGTGGTTTCACTTTGAACCAGCTTGCGCCGTGAAGCACAGGCTCAGGAGGCAGAGAAGAAAAAACACAGCACTTGGCTTCTCCCATTGTTCCGGTTTGAAACGCTGCATTTTTCTGCTGGGTTTCTGAAATTCTTATACTATTCATTTAAAATATGAGATTTTTGAAAGCTTACAGCTAACATGTTCTAAGTAACAGAGCACACAGAAACATCAGGCTGCAGACATGTTACACAACTAATATAGTAAACAGATCCTCAAAATGTCTTAAATTGTCAGTATAATCCCATTAAACTAGTAATGACCTATGACATATGACGTCTTAATATTGACACTATGTTTCATCAATAATAAGCGGTTTGTTTGGTTTGGTTTGGTGTTCTGTGGTCAGTGGTGGAAAGTAAATACATTTTCTCTAGTCACATGTCACATGAACCGAGACTTCAGCACCAAGTCAATGCCAAGAATTCTGAAAATATGAAGGTTCTCGTTTTTTCACTGCTCCGTTTTTGACCATGAATCGGGGCTCAGGACTTGAGGCTTACGGTCATCCTGGGGATGATGGAATATGTCTCCTAGTAATGCAACACTAGCCCATGTTTCCATTCAATCGTCATTTGGATTTTAAGCAAACTTTTTGGAAAGACAAAAAAGGCGGGTTCACTGGTGTTTTGACTACATCTCTGGTTTTCAGGCATCCCTATCCCAATTTTGAGAGACTTAGAAGTATTTTGTGATTCCAAACAGGACTTTCCTAAAAAACAACTTAAAAAAACAGAGCATTGGATATCTCAGCAAAGCTAAATAAAGGTAAAGCTACATTCAGTATTCATTGGGTGGTAGCTAGCAATGCACAGACGTTTGGTTGAGCAGCACTCATCTGGTCCAGAATCGCAGAGGAATATTACAAGATAAAAATGATTCATTAGTATATCCTGATATTGTGGGCACACAATGTTCCCGTCTGCCGGTATTTCTCAAATACGACTTGTTGGTAATGGCTCCTTGGTTCGCAAACCATGTCCAGTAATTAGGAGAGACAGTGTTATGTAAAATGAATCCAATTCTTTATTAATCTTCCTCTCAGTAATCGCAGAATGCATTTGGCCATGCAGGGATGGCGCTGTTCTCCAACACCTCCATTTACCCCCCCACCCCCCTTGTTTCCTCTCTGTTTGTTTTTACTGAATCTCATTGAACGAAAAAAAAAGGAGGCAGACATCCTCCATCATCTGTCTCTCTCCCCTCGCGATGCTCGCTCGGCGCATGTCAGGGAGGAGAGGGAAGAATGTAAGGCTGCTATTTATAGCAACTGTTGCTGTTTAAAAAAAAACGCAACTCTCCTTGCTTCAGTTTGTGCGCCTCCACTTTCCCTAACCCTGTCATCATCTCGTCCTCCATCCATCCATCCATCTATTCCTTTAGTGCACTGGTGCCATTGTTTAGATGCCCTCCGGCGGAGGACGCGTCATTAATTTCTCCCGCAGAGTTGTTGCACACCATTCATGCATCGAGTCGGGGCAAGGAGGAGGGAGAGGGGCAAGAGTGAGCTCTGTGGAGATGAGGGAGGAATAAAGAGGCAGTGAGAGGGAGCAGCGCTTCGTGCCGCGCATCTCAAGTCGGCTTTGTTTAAATCATGTATATATTCGCTCTGTGCGACGGGGGCATCGCAGGACCTCCTGTTTCTCACCAGGGATCAGCAGCTGTGCTGTGTGACTTCAGATGGTGATCTGTGATGCACAACTACACCTGTTGGTCACTGTTATTCTATTCAGTAAAAGACTAAAAACAACCCTCCATTACAAGTAAAAGCGCTGCATTCAAACCTTCAGTACAGGAGGATTATGTCAAATGCACCCAAGGTATTAAAATGAGTTGGCACCCTCCTGTGATGTGGAAAGACAGCAGCGATGTTGTTGTCGTCTTCTTCTTCCAATCCTTCTGAGCCGTGTCGGAGCTGTTGTCATTGCTCGGTGACAGTTGCCCGACAGAAGTCGGCCTAATTGGCTGTTTTCCTGGGCTTCCTGGGCGCGCCAGCAAACAGGCCGAAATTACTGTTTGCCCGTGACATGGCCGTCGTCTTTATTTTTCCATCCCGGCCAACACAAATCTGTCCATCCGGGACATCGAAACGTTGATTTATTCTCATCACTTTGCACAAGTCGATGCTTTTCGCTGCAGATCTTCCATTGTTTGGAAAAACAACCCTTAATCCCCAGCTGCAGCAGCAGCCTTCAGGTGTGATGGAAAGAGTCCTTGGCTCCCAATTCTGCATAAAAATAAAAAAAAGAGCCGCCTGTGTTTTTTAGAACGAGTGGGCGCAGATTGCACGATGACAAACGACCTATTTCCGTGACACCTCGCAACCCACACTGCTCGCCGCCGCTTCTGAGTTTACGGTGGCTGATGAGACTAAAATGAGTGCCCGAGTCTGACGCTCCGCACCAAGAAAGCAAACTAAACATAATAGCAAAGTGGTGCGATGCAAGCTTATGAGAAGGAATGAAAGCCTACTGTCCTTCATCTCCTGAGGGAATTGATTCAGTGGATTTAAATCTCCATTTTCAAGTCGTCTGCCTGAGATTTTAACTTAACTGCCAATTTGCTGCAACAAGTTTGCAAGGATTTACAGCCGTAAAGCTGTTGATCTCTCATTAGGCCCCAGTTGTTGCTTTTTTTTTTGCTTTTCCAAAGCAATTTTTTCTCCAATTTCTAACAAACACAACAGCAGGCTCTTTCTCTAAAAAGATGCTTCTTTCTGGCTGATGGCTGTCGCTCAGTTATACTTTATGGATTATGTTGGCCTTTTGTGACGTGAATGGTAGACAATTGCTCATGAATTTAACTTTTTTCATTTGTAATCAGAAGAAAGTTAAAGTCTCGATTCAAGATTCCAATTTTGTTCATTGGAAGTCTCACTTTAAATGAGTTGTCTATTTATTATTATCGCTGGTGTCACTTGACGGTCAAACACAGAGTTCTTGTAGACGGTGGAACACACTGGTTTTGTTGCTGTATTGAGACTCAATAGCTGCTCATCCACCGTTATCTGCTGACATCTAGTGGACTTTTAGCTGCACAGCATTCAATCTGAGGACCTGGTGGGATTCCACCTGCTCACAGATGGAAATATCATCAGCCTACCTCGCAGCATTAACTTATAAATCCCTTGAATTAAGGAATGTTAAGAAGCACTGCTTTGGAAGCCCTAAGTGCTGAAAAATGATTCAAATGTAAACATTTCCACAGTAAAATACATTTGAGTTGAGTTTCTGTTGAACAATACTTCCTGATACATGAAAGGTAGTACGTACTATCTGATAAATGTACTTGAGTGTACTTTTTGACCCGTATCCATCGCCTCATTCTGTCCTTTTTGTTTTGCCCTCCCTGGCAGCTGTTCACTGCAACCTGAGCCAGAATGGCATCGACCACCAGATGTGCCCGGAGGACATGACGTCACAGCTGGAGGAAGAGGAGGAGTCGGTGGATGGGGGGGCTGTGCTGCTGGACGACGACAGCCCGAGCTACCGGGACGTCAGCCCGCCCGGGTACCAGCACCGCCCGCCGCCACACCGCTCCGTCTCCGAGTCGGAGCTGTCGCGGGTGAGAGTCAGCCGGAAAGCTGTACGCGGGGGAAAAGGGTGTCAGATTCCGCTTGCGGGGCATCGGCGCCACGCCAGTGCAGTCCACGCTCTAATCATCATTTAATCATCTTTCCATTCCCATCCAGACCGCTCTGCTCTAAATAATTGTCAGGAAAAATGAGCACTTAACTTTGGGGAAGAGGCCCAGGCACACTTTTTTTATTATAGCATCTTTCAACTTATTCTGATTTCAGTGATTCTAGTTCCTTTTCCCCACAATTAGATTATTAATACAAAACATAATCAATAAATACATTATGATGCGTTATTACAGAGTGAGCGACGCAGAAGGCGAATAAAGTTTTTTTTGCTCCAACTTGACCAACTGGAACATTAAAGTGATTCTTACACATTAATGCATCAGCAGGTACAATCCAATGTTATGATATTGTATTCCTGAGGCGGGTTGTTCTGCATAATAAGTACTTCCCAAATAGAAGACTTTGGTACTTGGGCACAAATTGTGCACAAATCTCGCTAAACAAAAACGTTTCATAAACATTTGTTTGCCACAGAGCTTTTTTTTTTAATGCAATAAACCAAAACCCAATGTAAAAAAAAATCCCATTGTGTTTTTACAGAGGAAACCAACACGATGCTAACTTCCGTCAAACAAATCATCCACCCACTTAATAATCATCCCCCATATAATACCCCATGCCCCCTCCCCCTCCCCCTCCCCCACACACTTCCACCTCTTCAGTAAAGACAAATAATTGAACAGGGATCCAGCGAGGAAAAACCAAGCTGTTGTTTCAACTCTCCCGCTGTGTTTCTGATACCAGATCAAAGGATCCATCATCAGCAATGCAGAATAAATTCCTCACTTCCTCTCCAGAAATAGAGCGTGCGGTTGGGACGGTGGGAGGAGACGGGATTGATCCCGACACGTGCACGCACGCACACATATACACACACGCACACACATACTCCTTCTCTTATATCTTCTTTTCGCTGTGTGAAATCTGTGATAATCAGCTGTCAATCAAAGCAAGTGCAGTAACTTTCACAGACATATACCTCTGTGTAAACACCCGACAGACAGACAGCCGCAGTTCAATTAGTGCAAACACAAACGCACACACACACACACACACACACACACACACACGGAGATGCTCCGTATTGCGCCGTCACTGTGCGTTGTGTGGCGATCTTGTCCGTATCTCTAACATACCATCTGCGCTTCGTGTGTGTGTGTGTGTGTGTGTGTTTTTGCAGGTATCATCGTCGTGTCATTTCATATCACAGCATCTCAGCCGTTTAGAGCTGAATCGGATTAGAGACCTGGAGGGGAAGTACTGCATTAGCTGAAATGAATTAATGGACTGCGCTCTCAGTGTTGTGTCTCTGGAATGCAGTTAACAAGAATGAGTTTTTCTCTTCGTGTGGGGGTTAGGGGGTGGCTACAGAAGAGGCTATAATTACATTGAGCGGCGATCTATTCTATCAGACAACACAGCCAAGGCCCCGTAGTGTGTTCATACGTTGAGCTTGAGTAAGGGCTGGATGAGGAAGACTCGTTAGCTTCACTGTTAACGGTTAAAGTCACAGCAAAGTGTTTACGGCCTCAGTGATCTCATGTACATCCAATGAACTTTTTATCGGCTTACTGGTAGGAAACCGTTGATGAAGAGAAGGTACTCTAATGTCAGTACCCACGATGCATCAATTGGCTCTGAGTGATTATGAATATGGCGTAATAAATCCAGACCTGATTACATGCCCCCCTGTTGAAAAGCCCTCTCCGTATAGGTCATTTCAGGTCACACTAGCAGTGTTCATTTTGAAATATTGGATCAAAGCTGAATTCCGCGCCCCCTGTTTTTTAATGGAGCCGAGGTTCTGCCGTATGGGGTCCAACACGAGGCACTAAGCAGCCGTTTAGACTCCGTGGACGGCCGTAACATCCGTAGCAAATCATCTCGCCTCAGGCGCGATCGACACCGAGCCCCGAGGTCAATATACCGCTTTTGGTGTTAACGCACCTTGCAGAACTGCACACTTATTAATTCATCCAGCACAGCGTGTTATTCTCCGTCAGCCGTCCACAGCTCTCTGGACACACACACACACACACACACGTGTACACCCACACACTCACACACACACACACACGCATGCACACGGACGCATCTCATCTCCATCCTCTATTCCTGTATGTAACAAATTAATTAATACGGGGAATTCTCATCTCCGGACAGCTCTGGCAGAGAGGAACGGAGCGAGGGAAGCGAGAGAGAGAGAGAGAGAGAGATGTTAATTAGCTGAGCAGTGCCGATAGGGGCATCCGACCCTGGGCTCCGTGTCTCAAACAGCCATTCACTCAGTCAACTTGACGCTAATGGCAGTGGCCCTCCTCCTCCTCCCTCTCTCTGTTCACTCAGTCTCACTCAATGGAGCGGTTGCAGTGTCTAGTTGCAGCACTAGAGGGCAGTATATACCAGCGTTACAATAGACAGAGGGGGGTGGGGGGCACCCACAACCTCGGTGGTGTCCCTGGTGGTCTTGAAAGACGTATTCAAATAAATGGAGACATTTCTGTGCGACGGATTTGCATACTGACAAGTCAGAGCAGAATGTGTGAGTCAGACGGTGCGAGGACATGATGTTTTAGCATAGTTAAGCTTCCTGCCACACATAACTGGATTCTGCTATAGGAAAGGACAACGAATGACAAAATAACAGTAATGTGGACCGTTTTCATAGGAGAAGTTATAAATGTTGTAACTACTGGATGCCACTAAACACCAGTCCTTATCTGCTAATAAGTATATATATATATATATTAAACATTGAAATAAACAATGTATTCCATGTTCAGTGGTGTTGATTTTGGTGTTGAATCCATTTGATACACATTTGTGGTGCTAAATAAAAATGTTTTATCAAAAATGAGACACCAAGACACCATAACATTTGTCAAACCTTCTCCCCTCCATTGGCTTTTAGAAGAAAAAAAGTATTCTCAGTAGAGGTTGTAACAATGCTTTTGTGCAGTGTTTTCATCTGTAAAATTATCTATACAAAAATAAAAGTTCACACTTGATTGAATTTATTTGAAATTGTCCCCATTTCTCTGTTAAATGAATGGCATCTGCAAGAAAAAGTCTGTATAATGACTTATTTCTTAACTTGAATACTCAACCTCATCATGCTCACCTCCCTTTGCAAATTTGCATCCGAATATGTAGTTCACTAACTATCGCCTCATAAAAGATGCATAACACCTCTAGAAAAGGAGCTATATGTGGAGACTGAAGCTCCTTTCCTGATATACCTTTTCTCGTTCCTGACTGGGACTGCATTGTTCTGAATGCAGCCGTGTTTCAATCCCAACAACAACAATAATATTTATGCTAATGACAGCTGTAATGGTTTCTGATAAACAGCAGCAGCTCTTGTGCTGTCAAAGAGGAAGTTATTATGGGGTTTTTTTTTGTTTGCCCTCGCATGCTCTTGTTGAATAAATAGGGTCCAGGGTCCAGGGTCTAGGGTCCAGCGTCCAGGGTCCAGCGTCCAGGGTTTAGGGTTTCTAGTGAAGTAATCAACAACCAATACATATGTGGGACATTACAAGGCCTTTGTGGCCGGTTTAATACGAAATAATAGTGCGGCAGCATTGACGGAAACAATGCCGGTGTGTGCTCCAGTCGCTTAACGCACCAATCAGAGGCAGCGATCTCGGACACCAAATGACGGGGAGGACCCGTGAGGAGGTCACGTGACGTCTTGCCGCTGGAGCGCCTTAAACTTCCCAGCTCTCCTGTATTTTTGTATTTTCCTGCACTGTCTCCACAAAAAATAAAGAGGGGGGGATGCATGTGATTGCCTCTTGATTAATTTAGCGTTGTGCATTCATATTGGATCTTTACATGCTTATTAGCGATTACATGCTTCATTATGTTGGTAATAGTTCTCCTCTGTGGTCGTTAATGTGTGGCGGCTTTACTCCGGACTCGGAGGTGTCTTTTTCTTCTTTTGGGTTGTGCCCCCCTTAAGGCTTTATTCCTCTGAGGTGGTCTTTGCTCTGTTGCTAAGGTAACGATGAAGAATACTGGTATCTGCACTGGGCTTTCAGTTATCAATTAAAGGACAGCAATACGCCACGGTGATTGGATGCTTTCTCTGCCTGTGCTGCACATGTGGATATATATATATATATATCCACGTGTGTGTGTGTGTGTGTGTGTGTGTGTGTGTGTGTGTGTGTGTGTGTGTGTGTGTGTGTGTGTGTGTCCATTACCCAGACGTATCCCACTTAAAAATAAAGCAGGCTTCTCTTCTCACCCCTGCACTGTCACTCAAATCTCTAATTGGCCCAAAGTCTCTTGAACAGAGCTCTTTGAGCGTGCTTGTACTCGTGTTTTCTTCCATCGGCTGTTTTCTCTCCGCCCTCTTGGCTCTGCTGCCCGGCCGCCCGGCCTGCTGGCCGGCTGGCTGGCTGGCTGGCTGGCTGGCTGGCTGGAAAGGCGCCGGCTCACCTATTGTGCCCCGGCCCCGGGAACACGGCTACGGGCTAAACCAGTGCAGAATGTAAAACACAGATGGCCATTGACTCACAAATGTATTCATGGGAAATGTGAGAGCCTCTTGGGTCAAATCTGGCCGCGTCCGTTCCGGAGCACTAGCTTATTTTTTTTCTTTCGCCCCTCTGCTCTCCATCTTTTATTCCTCTGCCTCATCTAACAGTCCTGCCTTACTCCACACTCCCAGCATCCTCTCCCTCTTTTTCCCCCTGCTACTCTCCCAAACTCCCCCTTCCTCTCACACAAACATTCCTCCTCTCTTACTCTTTCTCCATTCGTTCCTCCTCCCCTTGCACTCTCTCTCTCTCTCTCTCTCTCTCTCTCCCTCGCTCTCTCTCCCTCCCTCTTGCAGCCTCAGGCCTCGAGTCAGGGTTAATTAGCGTTAAGTTGAGATGTGTTTAATGGTTAATGTGGTTTTCTTCCTGCCCTCCCCTCCATGCCCTTCCCTCTCCCGTCCTGCCCCTGCGGATTCCCCCGACCACGCAGGCTACCGAGCAATCGTGAGGACGAGCGGCGGCCTGCCTGCTCGCTTTGACTGTCAAAAAACAGCCGGAAAAAAACAGCATGTACATCTCCCCCAATTTCCCCCTTTCTCACCGGAACGCTACATATAGTGAGTGAGTGGGAAGGAGCTGTGGAGAGACAAGAGGGAGAGGAGAGAGGGAGGCGGTGCCGTATAACAAGAAACAGGTGAGAGCGAGGGAGGGCGGGACGGAGGGAGGGAGGGAGGGAGCGAGGAGCGAGATGGGAGAGATGAGAGCTACAGTATGTGGTGAGAGGAAGTGCGAAAGACAGTGTGATAGATCTGACAGGGGACGAGAGAGATCGAATACGGGGAGAGAGTGAGAGATTGGGAGGTAGGTGGGGGGGAGGGGGGGAGCGGCAAAGCAGAGGAAAAGCTGCCAGTACCTGTTATTCTGCTCTCTTCCGGGCGGAGGAGAGAAGGGCCTCCATTGCTATGCCATGCCACACGGCAGCCTGGAGAGAGCAGGCTGAAGTGGACGTGAAATTTGAATCACCCTCTCTCTCCGTTTGTAATTTTTAGCAGCCCCCCTCAATCCAAATCTAAAAGCATCGGCAGCACTTCTCAAGAGCGATGCTCCGGCAGGATATCCAAACTTGTAACCAGAGTAAGCTCAATGTTGATACGAGCACATGTGTTTAGCTATTACATTCATTATATGTGACATATATATTTTATATACACTTTTCTGTCAACTTCAAATGGCAGTGAGGCATAGCGGCAGAATTTTAGTGCCATTTTATAGTTGTTGTTTTTTGTGGCCAGAGGCATTTTGTTGTCCAATTGGAGTCAAGGATGAACTGCTCAGAATTAGGGGGGGTCAAAGGTCACTGTGATCTCACAAAACGCGTGTTTTCGGCCATAACTCAAGAATGTATTTGCTAGTTATGAATGATGAAGTGATGACATTTTGGTCAGATTTGGAGAATGGAGAGCTCTAGTTCTCCCACATCTGTAATTGATGTCAAAAACTCAAAATGTCTCTGATTCTAGCTTTTCCACTTTTATTGTATGTTGTTGATTTAAACATAATATGACACTTTAGGGTGTCATTTTGGGCTCTGGGAAATTTGTATGGCCATTTTTCCTTATTTTCTGATTTTATTTCTATATATATAAGATTTATTGAGAAAATAACACCAACAACAAAATGCACGTCTACTGGAATTGGTCTACACTGTATTCAACAGAGTTATGGCCTGGTTTTCATGACGTTTTTATGTTGTGTTGTTTTTACTAGTTATTAAAATAAATAACAAAAAGATGTGTTGGTGGAAATGTGTGTTCAAGGTAGGAATCTGTCAATAAAAGCTGCTATAAATAATGCAGGTTCTCAAAACATTCAGACTTTTTTCTGACAAAGAAAAAAATAATTCAACACGTTTGTCAGGCCTTAGGGCTACAATGCAATTTGGAGAGAGAGAAACTGAATGTCAACAAAACCATTAATTGGTAATGGGTACCTTTGATGCATGGGGCAGACAGGTTTGGATTAAGCATGCTATTAACCCTCGACTGACTGTCGGATTTCGGCAACCTGCATAGCAACCTTCTGATTAAACATATTCCTCCCGTACTCAGGACATTGCAATTATGTATGAGAGCAGTGTACAAGGCTGCCGCCCTTATTCAAGCATCAAATCATTAACCCCACCAACCTCTTGCCAATGTTGTATAGCAGCAAACTTGACAAATTCTTGAAAAAGCGCTGGCCAATCAGAGGCAGAGTAGGGTGGGTTTTTGCAGAATATGGATACAGTGAAGAACAGGCTGAGCAACTGCCAATGGCTGTGAAAGAGGTCATTTAGCATGCGGATGAAAGAGCATCTCATCATTTCTCTCGGTTTTTTTTGGTTGTTTTGTCGCTAGTATGCCACTGCACTTGTACTTAAAAAAAATGAATACTTTATTGATCCTGGAGGTGGGAAAATGTCACACGGCAGCCAGTAAATATAATATGACAAGATCGGTCAGGCGGAAGGTGTCACTCGACTGCACTCCGACCCGTCGGTGGAAAACAACGACAGGAAACTGTATTTTATTCGACGGTTCCTGCAGTCCTGTCAACTCGTGCTCTGACCAAAGTGTGCAAGTCCATAAGCAGTGCCCCCGGGCTTCAATAGTGCACGCACATTCATAAGGGGTCTCTAAACAAGGAAACCAACGTTCAGCAGGCTTGTGGAGAAAAAAAAGAGACTTGCGCAACTTCTTCAGTACATGGCAAAGTTGATTCTGAAGAGAAAACATGAAGAGTATAACTGCTTATGAAATGTTTCTGAAATGTAAATGTCCTTGTTCGTCTCAGCCGGGGTATGTGAAGCTGTCCAAGCCGGTGGCCCTGTGGACCCAACAGGACGTTTGCAAGTGGCTGAAGAAGCACTGTCCCAATCAGCACCAGATCTACAGCGACTCCTTCAAACAGCACGACATCACAGGTAAGCTGTCTGTCATGGACGCTGGTCCTTCTACGCCATTCATCTAGGCTTCTAGTCCTGTTCTTATATCCACCGCGCCGTGTTTTCGGTCTGTCCAACCGTCCGTCCGGTCCATTCTCGCGAACGTGATGTCTCAGGAAAGGAATTTCTTCAAATTTGGCATAAACGTCCGCCTGGACTCAAGGTTGAACTGATTAGAATTACCAAGTTCTCTCCAATCCACAACCATATACGTGAGGGTAATTTGCAATTGTCACGTGTTTGTGTAGTCAGTGTAGGATCATTTATATTTGTGACATGGAGTCCCACGCAGCAGTATTCTTTAAAATTTTTTTAATATTTTCTCTTTGGAGAAAAAAAGTAAGAGAAGTCGACTCCAGATGCACAAAACATCTTCGACCATCCAAATCTGCTCTTCCTCAGATGTGCTGAGTGAGGAATCCCACATGATCAATACTGGAGGCGTGTGGCTCATTGTGTATTGTAAGCAGAGGTAACGGCCTCAAACGCTGGAGAAGGGCAGCTGTTGTGCCGTGTGCAAACACAAGAATATGAGAGATGCCACCCAGAAAAAGAAAAGGCTGTATGAATATGAAACTTCAGAGGTAGTGAAATAAACTGAAACAAAGTAAACACATGATTTTCTCAAAGCGTCAGTACCGGCGTTGCAGGAAAATAAAAAAGCATGGAAGAGCTGTGTGTCCAGACAGGCATTCAGAGGCTACACGGAGGCTTAATTAGGATCAGTGGACCAAATCCACAAATTGAATAGTCCAATCATAATAATACATATTATAATCTGTATTTGATTTTATGATATTCTTGTGTTTTATTTGGAGGGGGGGTTATGCTTTTTTTTCAAATTTAAAACTTGTGTTTCCTTGCGTTGGACAAACAATTTGTGGTCTTTTCTTATCTTGGTCGGTGCTCTAAAATCCCTGCTCGCAGTGAAAACCGCGCTCTCTGAACTATTTGTCATGTCTTCCTGTCGATGAAGACGCGTCTCATCCATAACGTCCCAGGTGCGCTCTGTCTGCCGCCTGCAGCCCCGCCACCCGGCCTACCCGTCTGTACGTCCCGCGCTCAGCTTGCCTGCTCGCCGCCGCCGTTACCGCTAACGAGGCTCCTCAAGGTCACCCCGCCGCTGACGACACTCCCGTCCGCATAGTAACAGGCAACCGGTAATTTGCCGTCGCTCTCTCTAGACCCTCGGAGCACGACCGATCACATGAACATGTTTATCTGTGGCTTTCGAGGACCTCCTCGACTAGTAATCGCTTGGCGGCCGTGACGGTTCACGGCCCCGCCATTTTACCCCTTTGATGCATTTTTCTTTTTAAAATCCCACGTCGAGTAGAGGCATTTTGGAAAATGTGGTTCAAGGTGCAGTTGAAGCACCGCTGCGATTCAAAAAACAAAACAAAATGTCCTACTTATTTAGCTCTTGTGCAAAAGGAATTATTCGCCGTAGTTCAGATGAAACACAAGGCGCGTGCTTCCAGAGGCTAGCGCTGAAAACACACCTCTTATCTCACCCGCTCAGCATTTGTTGCATAAAAGAGAAATCATGTCAAGTGCAGTCACTCAGTTCGTAGATAATTTCTCAAGAGGGCTATATCTAATTAAGGAAAATTAATCTTAACTTTAGGATTAAATGCCTCCATGTTCCTCACGAGCCTAATGTGTTCAGTTACAGTCTGTAAATAACAATATTTTCCCGTATTAGTCTTTCAGTGATTAAAACATTGGATCTCAGCCTCCTAAAGGCGCGTTAGCTTCATGATATGTGTTTGATTATTAAGGTGTAATGATGTTTACAGAATGATACAAGAGAAGAAAGGGTTAACCGCATACATTACAATCACACACACATGATTTTTCTACCAGCACAATTAGGAGATAATGACATGCGTAAAACACCTGCAAGTAATTCAGTTTGTCTTCACATAGAGCATTCATTAACAGAGCCCAATTAAAACAGGCCAGGCCACTCCGATTGGGCTCACGAGGCAATTTGCATCCCAATCAATCTTTGAAATATTATGCAGATCGCTTTTTTTTCTTCTGCTCATACACCCTATTAGAATAAACAAGAGGGGAAACAAATGATGAATGGAATATTGTTGTGGAAAACAATCATGCGTGGAGAGGCAAACAGTGAGTGTGAATACATTCATAAAGGCACGCGGCCGTGCATCTGAGCATAGCTGCTTGTGCTGTGTGCTTGTTGTAAAAGAGCTGCAACCCTTGAACATTGAGTGTGTGTGTGTGTGTGTGTGTGTGTGTGTGTGTGTGTGTGTGTGTGTGTGTGTGTGTGTGTGTGTGTGTGTGTGTGTGTGTGTGTGTGTGTGTGTGTGTGTGTGTGTGTGTGTGTGTGTGTGTGTGTGTGTGTGTGTGTGTGTGTGTGTGTGTGTGTGTGTGTGTGTGTGTGTGTGTGTGTGTGTGTGTGTGTGTGTGCGTGCGTGCGTGCGTGCGTGCGTGCGTGCGTGCGTGCGTGCGTGCGTGCGTGCGTGCGTGCGTGCGTGCGTGCGTGCGTGCGTGCGTGCGTGCGTGCGTGCGTGCGTGCGTGCGTGCGTGCGTGCGTGCGTGCGTGCGTGCGTGCGTGCGTGCGTGCGTGCGTCAATTGGCTGGATTCTTTGGGTGGTTTGCAGAACATCGGCTTCTCCAACCCAGAAGGTCTTCTCGCCGTATTTCCCGTCCCAATCCGTCAGCAGAATACTGTGATTCTCCTCTTTTCAGCTGCCAGCGGTACTCGGATCTCACTCGTCATCCTTCCATAAAGTACCAAAATCAATAAGCGCTCTCAATTCCAGATCATAATTCATGCAGGCGTTTGCGTCCGCCCTTCCTTCGGCATGACAACGGCGTAGAGCGGAATCGCATTTCGCCGCTTCTCAGGGGTCGGCCCAGCATTTCGATGCCGAGCGACTCCGGTTATGCAGCATCTGGCTCCCTGCTGAGCTCCTGCAACCTCAGCCAAAGAAATCAATGATTCCCATCCTCCCTCAAGCGCGCAGTGCCAAGAACCCCCCCCCACACACACCTCCCCTGTCCTCACCTCCCACCCTAAACAGATACGGCGGCGAAATTTGACTTCAGCACCAGAGCTGCCATTAAAAGGGCATTAAAGCATATTAAGGCATAATGAGATATTAGTCCCTAATCCATTGTAATTACAGGCTGAAGCTCTTTTGGGTGGGAGAGTAGCTTGGCATGAAGAATTAGTTAAACACACAATTTCCAATACCTTGGATGTAATCAGCGCGCAAGGTGTGATGAAGTAATCAAAAGCAAAGGGGACGAAAGAGGGCGAGGCACCGCTGAGTTATATTTTCTGTCAGAGAGGCCCATTACATCACATTGTGGAATTTCAGAGCCTCACTCTCAAAGACGGAATTGGATGCAGCTGTGGAGGCTGGCTGCAGGGGCGGCTTTACAGACCTTTGAGTAATTTGTAAATGAGTAGAAAGGCTCACATTTAAAGCTCTGCTTCTTGGCCCTAACAAAGTCTACTTTATTAAAAAACGGCATTCCTTGTTGGTTATAAACAATTTTAGATATTCTCGTGGATAGATTGAGATGGCTCCGTGGACACAGCCAGTATAAAAGGACCCCTCCACACAGCTACATGCTGGAAGAGCGAGACACAAGAGACACATATCAAAGTGTGGAATTTCTGCGGCTTTGATAAAAAACAAAAAACAGCGGTGCATTGGGAATACCACTTCAGCTATCCATCGATGAGACTGTTTTTTCCTCGCACATGGAGCACTCAAGCAAAGTAATACCGCTTGACGTATTGTGTCATAAGGCCTCGCTCTAAATAATTAATACCTTGTAATATTAGCGGTTTACTGATCAGTGGCCCATATCCAGCCGCTCCTCACACTAAACCACTTCAGTTACCCCCCCCCTCCCTTTTCTGGTTTGCGGATCCATCATCCCTCCGCTTTGAAAGCAGCTGCCGCCATCGCCCGCATCCACCGGAAAGCCCTCACACTGGTTACAAAATGTGTATTTGTTGCGGCGCAGAAAAAAGGATAAAAAGCTGACAAACCTTTTATTTCAAGAACCGGAGACGAAGACACCCAGAAACACAGACCTAAACAGCACTTGAGGGATGAGACAATGAACACTGGAGCCCATTGTTTTGTGTAATTTACAAAAGGGAAATTTGAACAGCTCGCTGCTGTTTGGGGGACGATTTGATTCGCAGACGGAATGAATCGCGCTTAATGATCCCATTGGCAAGGTGATTATATAGCAATGTGTAATATAGAATTAATTACGGCTCCGCCAATTGCATGTTTTGAAAATGTCGCCTCAGTTTGGAGTCGAAATACTCGGAGAGGGTGAATGACAAGCGGCGGAGCCGTTACATAAACAAAGTGCAGTTGGGCTCATTATACAGTACACACTCTTTACTGTCACTGACACGAGATGCGGATCACAGACCAGAAACACAGTTGCGGTGCAGGTACAGCGCAGTCAGTAACGAGGCGCCCCAATTTCAATGCCGGGAAATAAAGGTGCAGTGGAGAAACCCATCAATCAAAGGCGTTCTCGACACGACAACATGATATGAGTCAGGGATTCAAGGGTATTGCATTGTTGTTGCGCAACACACGGCTGCACAACGAGACGGAGCCGTGTAACCCGTTTGCTGCAGAAGAAAAACATTGAAATCTGCATCAGGGGGAAACGTAACCGGCAGCAACAAAAACAACCCTCTGGGCATTCGGCATCAGGCAAACATTGTCCATCAACTCTTGATTATGTTTGAGCACCGAGCATCATTAATGCGGCCCGTTAAGTGCAGCTCGAAGCTCCGAGGCTATGGAAGGACGTGGGCCCGACGGTCAGCGAGCTCCCGGTGGCAGATATGGACGATGGGTGTTCGGGAAGATGCCGATGGGCTGTGATCGCTTCGAGGTCCGCCGCACTTCATCCAGCACCCTTCGCATGATTGGCAAACTGGGACAAACCCGGAATCCACATGCTGAAAGTAGACGAGAGGCAGCTGTCGCATCCCCTCCCAGCCACAACGCAGGCTCGGCGAGTGTCATGTGACGTGTCAGCCGACAGTGAACATTGGCACGACGGGATCCCGGCAGTCGTCGTAAAGTCCGCCGGCGCATTCATTCGTTGTGACTTTCCCTTCACACATGACGGGGCGTTGGAGTGCTGGAATCACAGCCAGCAGTCCTTCCCCCTTAATGACCCGGGAAATTCAAGGCGGCCTGTCGAACCCGGGACAGCTAGTTAGCTCCACAGTAAGCCCCACAGTGATTTTGGTTATCTGTACCGACGTCGCGGCGTTACGGAGTCCCGGCTGTCTGCAGGTTGTTTGCCGCGGCTAACCAACAGACGTGCGGTATAATGATCCGCAAACTGAAATAGATCAGTGACGGTGAAATAAGCATGAGGCTACCACTGCTGTGACAAGTGGAGTACTGAGGCAGCTTATTATCCGCGGCGTGGGCGTGTGTTTGTGTGTCTCCGGCTGGCTGGACCAGTTTCATTACTTCCACTGAACCCCGCTCTCTCTCTCGGGCTCATAACTGGCCTCCTCTGCCGCAGTCGGGGACGAGCATTAGCATCGGATGACAGGTGCTCAGTGGCTGCAGTATTCTTTTTGTTGTTGTTGTTTTAGCTGTAGGGCTCCCAGCCGGCGAGACAATCAGTCACCATTTACTTTAAGGACCGCAAGCCAAATCTGCCCCGGTCCAGCAGTATGTTTTGTCCTCGTCGGGCTTGTTGAATCCGAAGCTTGACAGCAGTGCAGTGCAGGTTCGGAGTGCAGTTTGCCGAAGTGCCCCCCCCCCCCCCCCCCTTCCGGGAAACGCACATGTGGGCCGGGGGAGATTTGAGAAAACAAGTGTGACTGGCGTGGAGGCTCTACCAGAGGAGAATACATTCTTGCGGCCAAAACGGGCGTGACTATGAAGGTGGGAGGGAGAGGAGGGCTCATTTGCACCGTTTGTGCTACCGTCCCTAACCCACCCCCTCGCACCCCGCCATAATTAGCGTGGCATTTTAGCTCCATGCGCCAAATTAAGTGCAGCATCAGTGTCTGTTTGTGTAGGTGTGACCAGTTGGCAAATATCCCCCAGCTCGTGCATGCTTTTATATCCGACGTGTCCGTGTACATGCTGTGTGTGTGTGTGTGTGTGTTTGTACAGATGCACTTTAAGCTCCCATTCATCAAAGCCCTGGTTGACTGTGCCAGGCTATAGCTGTGGATTAATCTGCTTCAGCCCAACACTGCTGCTCACCTACCACTCATTAATCTAACTCCCAGGGACAGTGTGTGTGTGTGTGTGTGCTCATTGTGCTTCTGTAAAAAGTAGTTTGGCTTGGCCGTGAAAACACATTCAGAACAAAATGACCGATCATGCGTGTTTTAGTATAGTTACAATATAGCTCTTGTCAAATAAAATACATATTCTTGGATGTGAGTCAGAATAGCAGGTGGAAGGAAGAGCTTTTTTACTTTTACTTTTGTTTTGTTCACTGAAAGCAACAGCGGGAGCTCATCTTCCTGGGAATTTGGATCCACTAGCCCATTTGTATAAATAAGGAAGGGAATTATTCAGCTCATTCCATCAGGAGCAGAGCAGTGTGGTAGTCAAGATGGTACCTGAATAGGTAGTAACAGACAGGAAGAGGGGAGCTGGGAAGGCTTAAGAAAAGGGTGGGGCTTTTGGTATGTGCTGAAAGCAGATGGACAGGAATGTGTCAGTTTAGTTGTCCACCCCAAAGTGTCAATCCACGATTCAAGAGGGATAAAGGCCCAAGAACACCTTTAACGGTAGTTCATCTGTTGTAGAAAAAAAAATACATTGCCGAGTTGCCACCACACAACCATAACACCCCTTAAAATAAGGAATAGCAAGTGCAGAATATGCAGGGGTGTACACAAAATCAGACTAAAAAGGTTTAAAAAGCCAAAAGCCAGTGGAATAAAACGTAAAAAAATAACGTTTGCCACTTCTGTTCTTATGAAGGCAAATTCAATTTGGGAATTAAAGAGGGCATCGGCCATTCACATCAGCGGCTTTGTGACCCAAGCTCATAGTTACCCCAGATTACATAATAATGATGTTAAAATATAACAAAAGGAGACTTGTCAACCCTGTAAATTGTTGGTTTACTTTATTGACCGTTGACTAAAATTATTTGGATGTAAGATGGGTCTTATATATTTCTGCAATAGGACTGCATTCAGGGACAATGTGAGCGAAAGAATCATGCATCCAGGATGTGATCCGACACATAGGTTGTTGTTGTTTTTGTTGTTGATGAAAGCATTTTAAACTTGCCAAATTTTGAAAGATGTCCCTGACACGTGCAGAGCATTGGAAAAAGTGGGAGCATCTGTCAGATGTCTGAGAGGAGAGCTCCGTCATGGTGCTGTAATTATCCATGGCCCGGTAGTGGGCTTTATTTATTTTTGTGTCATTTCGGATGCCTTTTACAGCTGATTCAACATTTTTCTATCACTTCCAACTTTTCTCCAAGTATTTCTCCCTTTCTTGCCTGATTTATTTCCTCTTGACCAATTTCCTTGTCTCCCCTCCTCCTCCTCCTCCTCCTCCTCCTCCTCCTCCTCCTCCTCCTCCTCCTCTCCTCGTAGCCATGCAACATTGCTCAATGTATTAATTGTGGTTTGAAAAATTCCCCGGCTGAGACTTGATGGGATTGTCGAAGCCAATGGCTCAGAACTGCAGAGCGAGAGAGTCAAAGCGTGGACTCCTCACAGAAGCCGTTCCAGCCTGCCGGCACTGCCTCACCGGCTGGAAGGAGCGGCGCGTTGGCACCCGCCGCCCAGAACTGGCAGTTTGTTCGTATAGTCGCCGAGCTTCTTATACTCCAGTCATCAGCTGTACACCACCAGCCCGCGTTGATGCACTTGTTTTCGGCTGTGAGTGGACACCAGGCCTCATGTATTAGGACCTTGACAGAAAAAACGTATTTAATGAGTGTAACATTCAATGCTAAATGCATTTCTTGACTTCATAATTGGAGGGTTTCATTAATCCTCGTGTTATGGTTTGGGGTCAGGAGGAATAGGTTCTCTTAAATAGGTAAAAAAAATTGGTTGAAGTCCCAAAAGCAATCAATATATCCAATACCAACCCAAAAATATGAATAATAATTTGGTATCTGCGGCTATCGCAGCAATGTAATAAGCCAAAGAAATCATTTCATTTGGAGTATAGCGGCTAGCAGCTAGCTGATAGCTGATAGCTGCTAGCCTAACAGCTCTGGACTAACATGGGCGTTTGTTATTTACCTTCATAATGATAATTTTGGGGAAGTGGCTTTGGAGTGAGGCCTGAAGAGACAGGCTGTCATCGTTGACAACTTAGTGACTTTTGCAAGATTTATTGGTCTTTGGAGTTAGTGCTACGAGCTACTTTCATTGGAAAAGAGTTGGCAACAGCGTGTGCAGCAGAGAGAAAACAATTATATTTGTACTTTTACACAAACTGCAGTCCGCTGAACCTTTTTCCATGTCCACATGCAAATGCACCAATAAACATTTCCCAGCTGCTGCTTCCTATTTCATCCCTATAACACAAAGCTTAGCAAAGATGCTGTGTGAACCACCTTTTAATCTGCTGGTCCTGCAGAGCCGTGTTTCATCTCTTGTATCTGCTGTTATTAAAGAAAGACATTACTGAAGCAGAGAAAAAAGTGAACCTCTGTTGCCATGCCGATCTATCTTTGGTTACAGTACAAGGTGCCCAGTTTCGGTTGGTCAATATTTATAGACTCATAACAGCATGTGCACGCCGTTTTTTTTCTTCTTTTTTTCGTCAATTTGCACGTCTGCCTTTTTTTGGCCAACTTTCCGCCCTCGATCCATCAGTCTTCGTTCCACCTCACTGATCTTGTTCTTCCCATTTCCCCATTTAATAACCTCCTCTCACCTCTGAGCCTTTATGGCTCTACTTTGGTCCCCAGTGTTGGCACGTAATGTAATGGGCACTTCTAGTGCCATTTTGCGTTGGAGCGTCTTAACGGCGCTTGACATTTTACCCCTTTCTGGCCGCAGCAGTGGGCGGAGAGCTGCTTTAGTTAAGGCGGGAGACAATTGGCCTAACGCTGTCAACGTTACACCGCTAACACTTAAGGGTACTTAGCTTTCCCAACTACTCCCTTCTGTGCTGTGGTGGCAAAGTGGTAGAGTGAGGCTGGGTACGCGTCAACAACCGATTAGATCGCCCCAAACAAGTCGTGAGTCGTGAAATTATAACGTCTGCCTTTTCATTCTGTCGTAGTTCTGTTGTTTAAAAAATAGCTTGCATCAGGGATGTTAGCTTTAATGATCTGGAAATGAATAGAGGGGATGTTAAGAGGAGAGAGAGAGCAAGGGAGAGGAATGCAGCGGACAAACTTCCATGAGCCTATCAGCGCTGATCTTTCCCCCCTCGGCTGTCAACCAATCAGAGCCAGTTTCATGCCCAGGGAGCCATAAGGGCAACGGAGCAGAGGGCGCTGTCGGGGTCCAAGACAACACGTAGTAATTACCCTGACACTCACCCTGTCTGCTTAGCATCCGACATGTTACGAAGGCAGTCGTAACAAGCGTTAATAATTACGCCATATTCAAGTCGCGTTTTTACCAGCAGCCCAAATCCCCCTCATCGACACTGATTGGATGATTCAATTATGGATTGTATACAAGGATTTGCAATTAAGAAAGAAGCTGTGAGGGATTATTGCTCACGGGACGTACAGTGCTAATATTTATGTAAAACTGCGTTTTAGAAGATTGTGCTTCACACGGAGTTGTGCTGCGCTTAAGGCTAATTGACAGTCACATAATAGGCAAAAGTTCTTGAAGAACTAGTTTTTCTGTCGCATTTTGCAACCTTGAAAAAACCCTCATAATAACACTCAATGCACAGTTTGTGCAGCTGTAATCTTCCCACCGTGTGTGTGTGTGTGTGTGTGTGTGTGTGTGTGTGTGTGTGTGTGTGTGTGTGTGTTCCTCGCTCTGTTCCTCCACTGGCATACATGCTTTATCTGTGGCCTTTTAGAGTGTCTCCAGCTGTGCATAATGAATTCCCACTGGCTTTCCCGCTCCTTCTCTCCCCTAACCCTCAGCCTGGTTGGTTTTCATCTCTCTGTTTAGGGCGGGCTCTGATGAGATTGACAGACAGAAAGCTGGAGAGAATGGGCATCATGCAGGAAGCCCAGAGGCAGCACATCCTGCAGCAGGTCCTGCAGCTTCGCGTCCGGGAGGAGGTCAGGACCCTTCAACTGCTCACACAAGGTAGACTTTTCAGCACCCTCTCCCACCCTCAGTCCACCATGAAACAATATACAATATACACATTTCACCATAATATTATCTGTCTCTTTCGGCATAATCATTTGCTCGCACAAGCTTTCAAAACCACCACAGCGTTCATACATGCTGTATCTGTATCTCTCCTGGGTAAAGATTATTCACAAGGACACCGACTTCTCACATTCTTATAAATATTACAATAATGTACTGTGCAGCATGTATGTGCATGCCATCTGTCGTCATGGCAATCACTGCCTGTTTTTAAGCACACAGGAAGTGATGAATCAGATTATGCAACAAGTGTAATGGAAATTAAGCTTATCGAGATTGATGAGCTTTAGAGAAAACAAATGCGATGTGAAACACTTAAATGTCTTTAAGCATTCATTAAACAGAAACTTGGAATAATTCAATTGAATGGACAGAGCTCTTCACCACAGATGGTTCAGAGGTCTGATCCAGAAAAATAGGTCAACATGAGTTTTATAGATCTACAATTATTATTGAAATGTTTGCCCTTCCCCCCTCCTCCTCGCAGTGTCCTTCTTGCAGACGGCCATGGTGCCTGTCTGCAAGATGTTGTTTGGCTGCAGCTCTGAGAGGCAAGAGTGAGAGACAATAACTTAAACAATAACAAGATAAATTCTGTTCTTGCCCCACTTCGATGGCGCCCATCCCACTAGGTCAAGATTCAGCTTTCAGAATTTAGTAATACTCACATTCAGAAAACAGCACTATGATACATTTCCACCACATCGAGCACAGATCTTGTCCTTCTTGGCATCGTTTGGTGTAACGTGATCACAGAGCGGTCGTCGTATATGCTGGCTTCTTAGTGTTGAAGTCCGCAGTTGTGCCTTGCTGTCATTTTAAATACCTGGTGCGGCTTCAAGGCCTGGACACACCAGGGTTTAAAACTCAGACATTTCAAAGTGACATCAATTCATTCCAGCGGAATTGTGGGATCGGTTTGGGAAAATGACCAGTAGAGTGCAGATTTGACGTGCAGATTTTCACCATTAGCCAATAGGAGGCCATCCTGCCGGCGCTGAACTCGTTGAGCCGGAGGTCCACAAATAGACGGAGCTATTGTAGTTTATATTTATCCTCCTCTATCTGAGTAAAAATTCTCCCACAAAAGAGCAATGAGTTATGAGAGTCCCATTTTGTATGTGAATGCCACTTTAAATGTGGAGTTAAATATTAAATCTATACATACATTATATATAAACCAACAAAGTATTTTTTCTTCTCGCCAAAATGTATTTTAGTCTATTCTTGGAGAGCTGATTTTTGAAAAATCTAATTGAACCCTACATTGTTTACATCCACCTATCCTTTTCATGCTCGCCTTTGTTGGCTCATTGCAACAATTTTTGGCACATCACTTCACACGCATGTTAATGTGTGTATGTGCATCCTCAGCACAACTGGTCACAGTGAACCTCGGAGATCTACGACTTCACTGCACAGTTCGGGAAGTGATAACTCGCCCTGTAAAAACTATAAGCGCATTATTAGAACGTATTAAAGATTGACTGTTCAAACCACTTCTCTTACACTAATAAGGTTTGTCCAATAACGGAGAGGATTTTCCCGGACGGTCTTCATAATTCACCCAGCTTCCTCAAGCCACAGATCAAAGTTGGGACAGTAATCAATACAAATCTTAACTGTTACACAACACTTCAATAAAGAAACACAGAGGACATACGCTATACGATTAGCTATTGGTACCTCAAGAATATTTAATTAGAAATCCATTATAACAAACATACATACCATAGTGTATATGTATCATATATATATATATATATTTTTTTTTTTTTGCGTGTGTAGATATATATATATATATAGTATGTGCGTATATATATTATATATGAATATATATGAATGTATGTGTATGTATATGTAGGTACACATGTATATGAGTGTGTGTATTTATATATGTAAACATATGTATGTATGTATGTATGTATGTATGTATGTATGTATGTATGTATGTATGTATGTATGTATGTATGTATGTATGTATATATATATAAACAAACGATAATTCATTAAAGGTAAAGAGCAGCGAGTAATTGATGTAAAAATGGTAATTGTATTCCTTTCAGTCCTGTACTTGAGTAAACATAGGTAATTTAGGTTACTTGTTACTTTCCACCACTGTCAATGAGTATGAATCTGTTTTTCTTTATATTCACACAATATATAACATACTCAACAACATTCTGCTTTCCTCTCTGAACTTTGCTGTATACAACCAACACAATTTGCATTTCATTATAACACCGCATTTGTTGTGTGTTACACAAGGGACCACCATCACCATTCCTTCATCCTATATATATACACACCATGGCACCCTGCAGTTTCTCACCTTCTTTGTCGTCTGCGCGACACACTTCTCACTTTGCACTACGCATCCTCCGTAGCATGTTTCATGACAGCCAGGCGCTGTCACTTTCCATTCTCAGCTTCCCTCGTCTCCACCTCAGCATTTCTGGCAGCAGTCCACACCACCACTGCTACCACTACCTCCGTCAGCACCCGTCTGCCCACAGACTCTCAAGCAGGGCTTTGCCGCAGGGGGCTGATAAACTAATTCTAGCGATCTTTGTCACTGCGATATCCTTGGAAAGCATTGAGAGTGTAATAAAACGGCTTCTATCCCCCGCCGCTGTTTTGGTCCTCTGGCAAGAGGAAAAGAGAAAGAGGGGAGAGTTTAGCTGAGTGATGACACTTTGCTAAGGGCCACTCTCAGCCTTCCTATCCCTTTATCCTCTGTGTGCTCTCCCCTGTATTGATCATGTGCGACGGCTCACCTTGCCTCAGCAGTGATACGCCACAACAGGAAGCAGCCTGTTGATAGAGCAACCTGGGCCTCCATGTACATGCATGCAAATTTGATGTACATGCTGTTTTGCATGACTTATAATTATGTATAAACTCTTAAGAATCATGGCAGGGAGTAATACCAAATTGGCACGAGTGATGATCGTGTCTTGCAAGTAATCGCGTGCATAAATACCAGTTTCAATTTGATATTGGTTCTCGTCTTTGTCTTTATCATAACCATTGTTTGGCATCTTTTTGTGTTGACCAGCTGTGTCACTGAAAGTGACGTGCAAGAAATGTGGAGCAGTGAGAAAAAGGAGGAGAAGGAAGCAGAAGTATTTTAAGTCTCCAAAGCTGTCGCTCCTGGAGATGCTTTTGGCAGGGAGCGAGAAATTGGAAGGAGAAATGATGGTGGAGTATGTCCAGGCCCAGGGCACACTTCCACGAGCTGTTGCTAGAGGGAAATGCGGCTGTATCCAGCAGAGAGAGAGAGAGATGAAGTGAGAAGGTGGCAGGGAGTGGTGATGAAATGATGAAGAGAAAGAAAGGAGGAGGAGTGGTGAGAAGAGTGGGGACAGAGGGAGACGGTAGGTGTCACAAAGATAGCACGAGAAAGAAAAGGAGAGAGGGACAGAGGGTGGTGAGGAGATGGAGTAAAAATGGAAAGTGAGGAGTGTGAGAAAGAGAGGAGGTGAGAAAAGGAAACCCTGCTCCCCCTCTGAGTTCTGACGCAAGACAAATTGCATTTCTGTATCTATGAAATATCTATGTAAAAAAAGTGTAAACATCTATATATACTGCAAATGCCAGAAAAACTAATTATTAAAATAATGGCTGTGTTTCAAATTACAACTGAATGAATAAAGAAGAGGGCGCTGGTGCGAGCAAGGTGCTCAATACAGAAAAAGGCGAGAGAGAGAGAGAGAGAGAGAGAGATGGGTGTTGTAATTACTTCAGTGTACCCAGACAGAATTAGCTAGACGGACAGTGATTAACCTTTAAGGCTTGCTGGGCCATGGGAGGAAAAATAATTAGATTCCCCTTCTCCCTCTCTCTCTCCCTCTCTGCCATGGGGACGGCGGAGAGTGGAGCTCATTGCTCGCCTGCCGTCTGCAGTGACGGGGCCGAGGCACTCCAAAAAGAAGGTGATACCCAAACAAACAACAGCCTGAGCGTTGAGTGCGCAGCCTGATTGGGGCTTTTTGGAGTGCAGTGCAGGGTGCAGAGCAAGAGTGCTTATAGTTCTGTTGTTCCCTTCGCTACTACATCTCTGCTGGCGTGACGCAGGAAGAAGGTCAAAGCATGTTTTGCCAGCCGTGCACACTTTGCCCAATCGCTGCGCATGGCGTGGGTGCTTGTCAAATTGTCATTTTCAGGAAGTTGCAAAAGGTATTTAATGGAGTCGCTATATGTGACTATATAAATCAACTTCCAATTTGGACACTAATTGCACATAAAATCAGTAGTGCTCTTAAAACTGATTGCACGTACAGTATCTTGACTAAATAATGGCTCGTGGTGAATGAGCCTCATAAGTGTAGCAAGCAAAACACGTCCGTCAAAACCGAAAGCCATGACGGACCAGAACTCGCCTGCTCAGCCAAGTTCTCATTTGCACGGCAGCAACCTGTATAGCGGTGAGAGCAAACAGGCTGCGCGCGTTTGTCCGTTTCAAAACGCATCACTGTGAAGTTTATGATTCATACGGTCGCCGACCGTGTCGCTAGCTAGCTGAGTCACATTGGTTAGCCCGGCGCTGCCTGTCGGACACAAATTAGGGGCCTGTGTCTATTTGAGGAAAAATGTATTTTTAGAGATGTCATGGTTAGTTGTTGTGTCTTTCTAGCCAAACGTGGTGGTGGTGCTAACGTTGCATAAGGTGGCTCACGAGCTAACAAACTGCGGCGGTGCTCGTCTCCTAATTGGGTCAGGCTGGTATAAATGGGCGGGACCTTGACACCACGGCTCCAGCAACCGACCGCTACTGCCGATTTTGTACCGCCAAATGCATGTCTATATTTATGTTTATGTATATTTATGTTTAAACCAGGCCAGTTAATTGCATGTTTTATTATCTGAAATACAAATTTGACACATACAGTGTATTCATATTGTATTTATATGAACATACACACACACACAGATTCACACATGTTGTTGCTGACAGGTTTTCTCCAAAATTAAATTATATCAAATGAAAATATAATAAAATGTAAAGTTTTTTTGTCTACTATGATGAAATGTGTCTTTCCATCTTTCCATCCATTAACTTTCCAATTCCCAAGAAAAACAAATCTCGCTTGATTACAGTTTGTGTATCACACTGCCGTCTCAAACGTTGTCAAATTTCTTCAAGTCATCGGGGAACCAGCGGCTGACGTTACACTGTGACAATCAACAAAACTGGAACTGTAAAGATTTCTTTCTAAAACAGTATTGAAACACTTAATGCATCTTTTGATGAAAGAAAAACCTTGTTTTTGACAGTTTAATAGTAAGATATTTCTTTTATATTGAAAAGCTCTTGTCAAGTGAAGCCTGCGCTCTGAAAGGGAGGAAATGAAAACAAAAGATACAATCAGAAGAGCAAAAAAAGAGCTTTTCTCAAATGTCAACGCATATAACAAAAGATTTTTAAGTAGAATGTAAACAGTAAGGACATTTAATAAAAGATCAACACTTTGAAGATGATTGATGATTTCAAACACCCTACAGGTTTAAGTCTGTATTCTTGAGTACGCCTGCGTCTGAGACGGACATGCTCGATTTATATTTAGCTTTAATATGTGTATCCATAGAAACGAGCAGTGATCTTTCCGCAGATGAGACAAAATGTAGAGTGCAGGATGTTTAGTAAAAGCGCCTCTCTCTCTCCTGGCAAATTAAAGTTAGTTATGGCTTCATATTAACCCCACTGACATCTTAAAACGTCCGAATTTGAGACAATGGAGACGAGGGGGTGAGAATGTTTTGCTTAATTAGGTTGTTTTCCTGATAATGGCATCTAACCGTTCACATAGTTACTGTGTAAAGGCCTCTACTGACTGCACTGAATCTCTCTGAATTAACTCCAATACAAAGATTGAAAGGCGTTAAGCCGTTGCTATTCTCCACTCCTCCTCCAAAAAAAATGAAATCTCATTTTACTCTTCTTCTGTATTCAATTTCATGCTTATAACCATTTCAGAGTTTTCAATAACAGTCCTATGCCAGTAAATATGCTATTACTGGCTTGTGAAATCATTACTCTTAAAAGAAACTTGAATTACACAGCTGACAGAGCTCTATGAAAGTGGTTTTCTGAGTACATAGCGCTAATCTGTGAATGTAGACACATGCCCGCTGTTTGTGCTTCATTTACTGCAATGGAGTCTCATTTAAAGGAGAAGACGAAGACAACTTTGAAGGAAATTAGACATAGATGCTCCACAGTTTCCTTCACTTTGTGCTCTTGTGCCTGCTGAAGTCGGCCAGCAGAATTCTGACATTTGTTTTCTCCGGTCCATCATTTTTCTAGCTCTTCGGAAGAGGTATTTTAAATATTTGCAATGCCGTCGCCAATCAATCATAGAGCAAACAATAAAGAAAAGCTTTATAAATAATGAAAAATTCCAGTCCTCTTTCACCACCGACAAGTTTTCTTTTTCTTCACATACGTAGGTGTTGTTCGTGATTCAAATATGCTTCCATATAACAAGAGCTGCAGCCATTTTTCAAAGCATAAGCCCCAGACACAACAGCCTAGATTTCTTATTCAGGTCCCAGGGAGAAAAAGTTCAAAACGTCTTTTGCCCCGGGGCAGTAAATGGAGGAAGCTTTCCTGTTGTGCTTTAGTGGACCTCGGTTCCCTTGCTCCAGGCACCTTAATGAATTATCTCTCTCCGCTTCATGGCTTCATAAAGGAAATCTCTTCAGTCCGAGAGCTTCACTGAACAGGATTTCCTCCTCCGATTTTTATTTTCCCATGCTTTTTAACTAGTTCAACATGTCACGTTCGCTGACATGACGATCTGGAGTGACTAAACTTGACTGAGCTAAGCAAGAAATAAAGGCACGAATTATACATGCTGCATTTTACATTTTTTTTTTCTTCCAGCAAGTAGATCAACACTTCATTTTACAGTCTGGTGATCGTGGGATAACGAGCAGACAAATCAATAACTTGTTAATGCTAAGAGGCCTAAAGAGAGAACTTTGTTGGCTTGCCTCAGTAGCTCAGCCCCCAGTGAGCATGTGCATGACTTGTTTCACTATCTCACCATGTCTGAAGACCCTGTAGCTTTTCACTGTACTGGATAAGCTATTTACTTTGTAGAATACACATTGTTACATACAGCAGGTCACTGGCCCTGCGTTTCTAACTGACGCTCTACATGACCTTACGTGGATGTCCAGTACCGGTCAAAAGAGACGAGGCCAAAAGTCAAGTTACACAACGTTATGTAATGTACTTGACGAACGTACGTAATGTACATAACTACGTAATAAGAGAACTTTCTTCAACTGAAAGCACCATCTTTTATATCCTAACCAAGTACTTTTGGTGCCTGAACCTAACCACCAATCATCGACCGATATGTCAACACAAGCCAAGCATGCTGGATCGGCTAGAAGCATTTTTTTATAATGCTGAAATGCTATTTTGCTTCGTTTGTTCTTTTAAACTTCGCTGCTGGCTGAGACAGGAAGACAGGAGGACAGATGTCTGTGTTCTTCATATTGATTATTATATTATCATTTAGAAACTGCACTTAGCAATGTTATTTATTCTATTAAAATTGTACCTTCGTTTCCAGTGAGATATTAATGGCTTTGCTGTTGTGAACATTACTGTTGCTGCTCTGGATATAATATTTAGTTATATCTAAATTATAAATAACTCCTACTGCTGTCCTGAATTGATTTGTTTTTACAATTCTATACCTGTTTTTAAAAGCAATCATTTATTTATGAATAATAAGAGGAAAGCTCCCTGCAGTAATAAAATAAAAAGCCCCCAAAACACTCACTGTTCCTTTAAGACCTAAACAAGGAGTTTTGGTCCCTAAACCTAACCAACCTGGCGCTACACAGGTATGTAGAGGGTCATAGTTTTAAGCGATGGGCCACTGATCGAACTTCCAAATGTGTTGTTGTGTCCACGCCCAGAAGTGATGTCACAGTGTACTGAAACGCCGTAGAGTACACCTCTACATCATCACTAGAACCAGTGGAGGTCAGCAAAAATAAGGTTTCTAGTCTATGCAAATAAATAAAGAGTTGTGACGCATCAGGTTTGCCTCGCAACACAATGTCAAATAGCTCATTACAGAACATTAATCCAGGGTCCAAATCTATAATGTGAATGTTTACCCTTTACCCTCATTGTGGAGAATGGCACCCGACCAGCCTTAGATCAACGAGTAACGTTCAGGAGCAAGCCTCACATGAACACTGGGTCTGAAAAGGGTCAAACTGTTGAAACCTTTATAAGACTATCTCATCTGTTGAACAAAACAAAAAAAACTCAGTCCCTTTGACCAGTGCAGAGGGCCAACACCTCTTTCTGAGCAGAAATGTGTCCTGTCGGCCATCGCGGGTGAATAGAGTATCTTTTAGTGCAAAGTCTTTTTTGAAACCATTCACTCTGAAGACTTAAGGAGTGAAGGGTGACTGCTGTCCTCCCTTTGGGCTTCTCTGTGAATCAGATGTCTTGCCCCAGTGTGTGTGCGCGGGGCTCAGAGCTCTCATTATCCGAAGCTCTCTCCTCAGGATCCTGCCCTCTGTGGAGCCCCCCCTCCTTTAAACCTCCCTGGACTCCATCCATCCACCCTCCTCTCTCTCTCTCTCTCTCTCTCTCTCTCCCCTTCTCGTTCTCTTGCTGCAAGCAAAGGTCGAATTAATTCTTTTTCATAATTTCCTGTCAGCGAGATCCCTCCCTCCGAGACTCCATCTATGGCTCGGGGCCTGAAAGATGTGATTAAGGGTGAAGACCAAGTGAATACCTGTGTCTGAAAAAGTGAAATATGTTTTTTTTCTTCTTCTTCCCTCTCCTTATCCATATAGATATATGTATATGCGGTATATGGTAATATCACTTTTAATAAAGCTTCACTTTTGCTCTACTTTGAAAGTGAGCACACGTGTGTGACACGGCGCATTAGGAGCTAATATGGGCTCATGCTCACAAAGGAAATGTCATTTAGGAGCAAATGGCTTTGCTGCTCCGACGCCGCGGTGTGCCCGAACCTCGCTCATTAACGCCGCGGGTCTCCCGAGAGCCTTCAAATTCTAAATGCAGACATCTACAACATAACTGCACACCTCAGATCGTAATAATGTTATGAAGTAGGGAGAGTAATTGCGTCCCCCCGTTGTGAAAGCAAAGGTTCCTTTCATTAAGGCTTGAATTGGGAACCGGCCGCGGTAATGAAGGTCGAGCAGGCGCCCCATAGCCGGTGTGGCATTCACTCAATCAGTAGATGGAGTCCGGTTGGATTGTGAAACGTGAAGGGAGGGAGAGAGGACTGAAGGAGCATAACTAATGCGGCATATTGGAAATAACCCTCCCCCAAACCCCACACCTCGCCCTCCCTCCATAAAAAAAATACTTTTTTTTATTACCTCAAGCTATAATTCTCCTTGGCATGCAGAGAAGACTCCCCGCTCAGGGCCCCCAATTACAGACTCCCACTCCGAGCGCCTCACACTGGACTGCCATTCGTCGGGCGCTTTCCTTTTTTCTGCGGGAAGCAAAAAAAAAAAAAAGATAGGAGGAAAAAAAGGAAAGCAGAGAGAGGGAGTTTGAGCAAACGTCAAGGTTGAGGCGAAGCGCATTTCATCTGATTTCACCCAGGGAGAAGCGAATGGGGACGCACGAAAACAACAGATCGCCTGCATCTCTTGGCTCTCAAGGACGCCACAGCATGTGCAGATCTCCTAATGAAGCTGAAGGAAAGAGGGCACCGGCAGGATTCAACGAGCGTGAATGTGAGGAAGAGGGGGGTCTTCCGTTCCTTCACATTCACGGGGCTGGGGGGGAGGAAGGTATAAAGAGAGAAGTAATGAAGACAGGTGAACAGCGAGGCAGAGGAAGGAGAGGTGCACAGGTGGAATAGCTGCAGGCAGAGCACCACCAGTCACGTGTGATATGTTGTGTCTGTGTTCTGGCCTCTGACCCGTGGCGTGGCGTGGCGTGACGTAGGGGGGAGGGGCGGGGCAGATGGCTTTGACAGGTCCACAGATACTGTATGAGATGGAGTGCCCCCCGGCCGCCAGATATCCTGGCTCGTGTCCCTGTTTTTTTTATTATTGTGAAATAAATAACGGGAGGTTTGCACAGAGCTCAGCCGTCAATGCACCATGTGTTTAGATGTGATCTCGCGTCCTGCAGCCCCGGGTCCCCGTCAGTCAAGTAAACCTGTGGAAGCTGGTGTGTGTCGCAGAGCCTGAACTGTAAATGGTAGGTCGGCGTGGACTCGCAACCCGACCCCTATACATAACAAACGCGCCCCCCCCCCCCCCCTCCGCCCGCCAGGTCGATGAAAACCCGTGCCGCTCGATAGTTTTGCTCTTTTTGTCTCTTTTTGTTTCAAACCAGAAGCGGCGGGTTGGGTTTCGCCGCGCAGAGCCGCGCTCATTAGCTTACAGTGATATGAGAAGCCATTAAAAAGTCCTCGCAATCGCTCGCGGCTGGTTCCACTCTGTCTGCCGCCGTCTCCGGCCTCCGCTGACCACCTCCGGACATCCAGGAGCCCAGACGGCGTGGACGGACCAGACTCCTGCAGCACTCCGGCTTCCCAGCAGCTCGCTCACAATCTTACCAACCTGGATCAATAGCCAGCAGGACACTTACTGTACTCTGAGACCGGCCATTACCCAATAAACATGGCGGAGCGGCGCTGGCTCCAGACTTGCTTTGCCGGTAATGGGAGAAGAGAAAGAAAGAAAGTAAAGACGGCACTTGAGAAGTCGATGTGCTGTTTGTTTGCCAGAGCGACTGTTTACGCGGTTTTGAGGTAGCGCGGCGGTGGGCTCGTGAGTTAATGACACCATGATGCGTGCTTATTAAATACTGTTCCCTGCTACTCCACTTACTAATAAGATGAAGCCACAGTCTTGAAGGTCCCCAGTCTGCTGTGTGCCTAGAACACCATCGCTCTCATTACAATTATAATTCACTTTTAGTCAATTAGGGGTTTTGCACACACAAAAGTTAATTTAGTTATTACAAATGTGTTCATGCTATTTATATTTTCCCGATTGAATAAAATAAAAGGATATGTTTCTATATCTCATAGATTCAACGGGCCTTTGGTGGAGAAGCAGAACCACAACCACCGATGTATTATTTATCCTGTTTTACTAGCTTGCACAAACCAGAGAAACATAATCTTCCTGTTCACCGACAGGCCCCCGTCTTCTGTTGACATTTTTACAGCATAATAATAACGGTAGATGCACTTTACATATGCCTGTGAATAGAACATATTCCATTTTGAGGTTTTCTCTTCAGGGTGCCGGGTGTTAAATGTTCTGTCTGAGACCCTCTGTGTTTGTTTTCACAGGCCGCTTCGTAGTTCACCTGCAGGATCACGATAGCTTGCTTGATACTGTCGAGGCCAGACACGTACATCTGAAATACTGCAATTACACCGGAAACGTGTGTCAACAGCGCGGGCGCTCTAATTAGAGCTCAGCACTCTCATGCTCAGCCATTACCGAACTCACTCCCCTGGCTGTGGAGGTTTATGTGAGCGCGGCAGACATGTGCAGCTCAGCCAGGAGCAGGGGTGACTGAGAATAAAATATTTAAAAAAATAATAAGTATTCAGTGAACGCATGGTGCACAGAGATGAAACATGAGAGAGAGAGAGAGAGAGAGAGAGAGAGAGGCCAAGGACATTTTGAGAGAAATGGGGTGTAACGAGTAGGTACATAAAAGGAAATGATGTATATTACACCGGGGCGCGGGGACCCACGGCTTGTGTGTCGAGGTTTCATGGCGGTGTACTTAAGTACAGCGCAGCACCGCACCTGATCATCCATTATTATTGTAACATCTCTCACTTCGTTGGGGGGGCAGACGTGATTGATGGGGAGCTGTTGATGACTTTGAGCTCCAGATTGTTGTGACCACTAAAACAAAAGTGACACGCGCAACTTTTTGAACTACGGCGGCGCTCGCGGTCGGACGTCGTTTGTGAAGAGAACGTCATTTTTATGAAAATGTATCATGGGAACGTGGGAAATGATTTCATGATCGGGAAAGAACGAGCAGACTTTTGTGTGAAACTTTCCCTTTTTACTTTAAGTGTCGTCCTCAATATACATTTTGACCCAAATATGCATGATTGTATTCAACTGTACATCTTTTGGGGATAAAAGCATCAAAGTAGTCCCTTTGCTCTAATCTGTTCCCAAAGGAGTTCAAACTATAAGCAAAACTACCCGTTGCTGTTCTACTCTTATTCATGTGACCGTACTCCTAATAGACCTCCTCGCTCAAAGTCACGGAAGAGACATATACATGGTAGGGATTCACTGTAAAACACAATTTGAAAAGAAATAATAATAATTGAAAATCAGAAGGAAGCCTTGTGTAAGAAACACTGATTAACCCGCCCCACATCCCTTGTAATTGGTGCCATTAGTCTTTTTTATGCTTGATTGCCTGCCAAAATGTCAGCCTGTCTATTTCCTCTCTTTTGACGCTTTTCTTTTTCCCCGCTGAACTGTCAGTAATTAAAAGTGATTGTCTCTGTGCCAAGTGGAATACAATTTGTATTTATTTATTATATAATTTTTTTTTAAGGTATCGTTTGTTTGTTTCTTTATTTTAAACTAGTGATGAAAGGTCTGGGAAGCGATGCTCGTTATCGTGAAGGACACCCTCAGCGCAGGTGTGTCCGCCTGTTTTAACCGCCAGATTTACGCATAACATTACATTTCGCTTTTATCCAAAGCGACTTACATGATATACAATGGTGAGCAATTAGGGTTAAGTGTCTTGCTCAAGGACACAACAACACGGACTGGCTGAGCCGGGGTTTGAACCACCGATCCTCTGATTGAAAGTCAGACCTGCTAACCACTGAGCCACAGTTGCCTAAAGTCACATAACAACATAATATATCTATTTCTTGAACCGTCTCTGAACCGTTGAATGAATGAATCTTCTCTAGCACTTTGAGTTCTCTGGAGCAGAAACACTGATATTCCTGCAGTGTAACGGCTTGATGACGACACATTCACCATTTGGCCCTTGACCCGTCTTTCTATATTCAGCCCACATCCATGTTCCTGGGGTTTGTGTCATTTTACACACAAAAAGACATAGTACAGTTTCAGAAGATCATTGCAAACGTTTTACAATCTCACAAGTGTATTCAGTCAGGTACATTCTTTTTTGAAATACAAAGACTTTATTCTCAATAAATATATATATATATAATATAATATTGAATTTTCAGCTGGCACACTTTGTGTTTTTTCTTTACATTAAATAGACAATTTCAACATAAATTGATGTGGAAAAAGTCCCCAGGACATTCGTTTACACAGATTTAAACGAGTTAGAATATACCCACTAAATGCCAGCACGTGAACTTGGCCGTTCATCATGAGCGTCCCGATACGAGCACTCAGCCCGCAGCGCGCTGTGCCTCTCGGAGCAGCTAGCTTGGCTGCGCGGTGTTTTAGCTTCAGCGGTTCCCTGACTGGCAGGTGCCCGGCATCTCTAAATACAGACATGGGAGCAGCATTTGTTTTTCCCGTTCCAGGTTGTGATATCCATGCTTATTTATGAGGTTACGGTGCCCTCTGGTAGCAGCATTAGCAGCCAGCAAAGCATTCACCACGATAGTTAGCTCACTTTTTTGGGGAGTTGGGGGGGACTTTAATGTGTTTGAGATGGCGTTGGTTTAAGCTTTGGGTTTTAAACAGAATTAATTGTAACTGATCCATGTGCTTTTTTAACACCACCACAGGACCTCAAGCTTCAGAGGCTTTTTCAACTTTTATTTTAATTACTTAATAAATATTTAGAGGCAAGGGTTGCCAGAGGGATGAAATATAAATGAGGCTGTTTTTTTTTTGTTAAATAGCTTATGATATAATTCTCTGCACATAGGCCGTTCTCCTCTCTGACTATGTCACTTGTGAGTGTCTGCACGTGTGGAGGTGAGATGATGATTTTCACTTTTTTCTTCCCTCTTAACTTTCCCATGCCTCTTAGCCATGTGTGCTACGCGCATGCTACAACTGAGGGGTTTTGCCTGAACTTGCCCTCCATTAAAGATTTAGCTCGTTCACAGAGGGGAGTTATTAGAGGCAGGGGCCCCTTGCTCCTCAGGAAGAAGTTTCACATCAGGACCAGTTTGTTGCATTGTCAGCAGATGAAAGCCAGTTTGTTGAAAGGCCTATTTGCTATTCCACATGATTGATCTTCAACCCCCCCCCAACCCTCTTTCATACGACAGCCCCGCATGCCAAGCTGCTCTCCTCGTCTCTCCTTCTCTCTCTTGTTTTTTTCTTTTCTCGCTAGTTTACGCTTGTGTTATCTATTTACACGTCAACGTCGCATGTGTTGCATTGTCTCTCCTCGATTCATCCTTCTACTCCTCCCACGTTGCCGGTGTCACTATCACGAGAGCGGCGCTTGCTTCTCTCCGGCTCCAGGATCCGGGGCCTTCTTCGCTCCATTCCCCTCCGTCTCTCTTTCTTTCTTTTTCAATTTGCTCACCGTCTCTCCATCTGTGAGTCTTCCGTGTCCCGCGCCTGACACCGGTCAGCGATTCCTTTTGGCCCCTGCCAGTCGCTCGCGCTTGAGGGACATTCCTGATGTAATTACAGCTTTTGATTATCCTCCAGACTGACCCCGGGATGCCCCGGGTCCCCCGATGCGGCACCAGCGGTGTGCCAGCCGCTACCACCGCTGCAGCTAATGAGGGGACGCCTGGCGGTTCCCCGCCACTGGCTGACTCCGTGATTTATCGTCTCACTTGCTACATACCAGCGGCGGCATTCCTGTATATTAGCGGACAGTAAATAATGAAGTTTACTCCACGACTGACGCGCCCCTCCTGCTGTGTCTTGCGGACGAGCATGCCGATGCCTGAATAGCAGCGGGAGTCCAGCGGTGGTGCAGTGCGCGGGCGTCGTTAAGATATTGGTTTCACCGCGGCCTCGCGTGCGGCGTCACGCCATGTAACTGATGTGCTGTCACAACCTGACATACAGCACATTCTGGAATAAATCAGAATTAATCTCTGCTAGCAGAGGATGGCTGTACAGAGATCCTGGCGTGTATACCCAGTGTTAACCCGGATATAATAATGGAGGAAATAAAACAACGTGGGGCATCACTTCAGTTTCAGCGGGACTCTGTCATCCAAAACAAAAACCTTTATTGTCACATGTCAACTTGTCAGCACCTCTAATTGGCTGCACCACCTGTCCATCAAACAACAACCGTATCAACACTACAAAGCCTGCATATGGCAACACAAATACATATGACAAAACTGAGAACACATTTCCTTGTGTATGTTAAGAAGCTCGATGGTCAGACACACACATGGTAAGGTACACTGCAGAGGGCTGGTCGGGCAGGAAGGGGTGTAAGTGTGCTTCATTTGCTGCCTGCTCGCTGTAGCTTCAAGGACCGTCACTCAGAGGGTGAACTTAGATAGTTGTTCTGTCACTTGTGGATATTTTAGGCAAAGCTGCAATTTTCATTATCAGTTAATCTGTTGTATTTTTAATTTTTTTTTTCAATTACTTCTGAAAATGGTTTGGTTGGACCAACAGTAGTTACAAAGTGCACTTACTCTATTTAAAGGGATAGTTTGGGTGTTTTTGAAGTGGGGTTGGAAGAGATTCTTATCGTTTACAGTCTATTTACCAGCAGTCCGCGCTGCCTCGATCGGTTCAATTGTTTATTTTGTGACTTTGGTGTTTTAACGGCCAATGTCACTAAATATATTAATACTACTGTTTTTTTGTTTTTCGGCTTTGAAGAGAGCATGCCTTCAGGCTTCAGTTCCCCGTCGGTAAAGGCTGTCTGACGGTACCGTTAAGCCGTAAAAATATTAAAAATATGATAAACTGATCATATTCTTTCTTTCAGGTTACCTAAACACACACAGCAGTGCTTTGTTTCTGTGCTGGTACTCATGGCTTCTCTTAACTAGGGACGTGCTGACCTTCATCTACTGTAGATAATACACCGTCTATGGATAAGTGCCTCATACAAGCCCACGTCAAAACACCCAAACTATACCCTTGAAGCAGACATTTGGGGTACTTTACATTACATTACATTACATTACATTACATTTAGCTGACGCTTTTATCCAAAGCGACTTACATGATATACAGTAGACCGTAGACACAGCAACGGTGAGCAATGAGGGTTAAGTGTCTTGCTCAAGGACACAACGACATGGACTGGCTCAGCCGGGGTTTGAACCACCGACCTTCTGATTGAAAGACTGACTTGCTAACCACTGAGCCACCGTCGCCCCACCTTACTTATACTTCATCTGAGTGTTTTCATTTTCTGCTACTTTGTACTAAGTTTCAAAGTCAAACGTTATACTTCTTCCTTTTTTTTTAAATTTAAATAATCACTGTTGTATATTTATAGAAAAATGAATCAACAGTTTAACAAAGATGTATTGGGATAAGATAAGACATCACTTTCAATTAAATAAAATAGGCCGTTCAGTATTTTTACTTATGTTTTGATGCTGTTTAACTCAAAGTCAACTGTGTTACTGCGGGTTTTACTAATTGCTACTTCAATAACCCTAACACTTCTGCCGACCAACCATCCACAACCCAAACATATCGCAAATGTGTGCCATTTTCCCTGAATTGATGATTCCGAAGATTTGACCAAAGCCCGAACCATTATTCATCCGTCAGTCAGCCGAGCCAACGGCCGCTCGATGAGCCAATCCGCTGCTGTCAATCACAACATTTCTCATTGGGATGATTGACTTTGGGTGTCAAACCAGCGAACCGTAAAGTTGTCAGTGCGGCGGACGCAGGGAAAAATATATGCTCCCGCCAATGCAGAGTAGTATTGATATACAGTCCGCTCCTCTTTTCCCTCCAACCTGAGTGATTTCCACTTCTGCGTGCGCTGCAGCTTCGACTGAATCATGCGTTTGTGCACTTTTCCTTAATACATAGTGTGTGTGTGTGGGGGGGGGGGGGGGGCGTATTTCTTTTGAACCTTTTACTCAATCAAAAAACCCTCGATGTGCTCTCACAGCTGATTGCGGGTGTTTAATTTGAGGGCCAGAAGAAGAAAGCAAACTAAGATTTGATTTAGATCGTTGCCCACCGTCCAATGTTGCACAACACCAGTGACAGTTTCAGCACAGTTGTTCTCTCTTGAATAAGGCCACTGCTTTTAGTTGTGTGTGTGTGTGTGTGTGTGTGTGTGTGTGTGTGTGTGTGTGTGTGTGTGTGTGTGTGTGTGTGTGTGTGTGTGTGTGTGTGTGTGTGTGTGTGTGTGTGTGTGTGTGTGTGTGTGTGTGTGTGTGTGTGTGTGTGTGTGTGTGTGTGTGTGTGTGTGTGTGTGTGTGTGTGTGTGTGTGTGTGTGTGTGTGTGTGTGCGCTGATTGTGGTGGGAAACATGGTCTGTGTTTCTAACCTTGGCATATCAAAGGGAACCTCTGTGACCTCCTGAAAAGTCGGATGTGCAAACACACACACTCCCTGTTCCATAAACACAAACACACACACACACACACACACACACACGACTGCTTGGTGTCCTGACCGTAATTATGCAGGTGGAGAGAAAGCAAGTGGCTCGCGAGCAACACTTTAATTTGAATTCCTCCTTTCGCCCTCCGTGTTTCACTAATGGTTCACTAATGGTTCCATTTACAGTCATTTGTTCCGCCTCCGGCGATGACTCATAGCAAAGACATTTGGGTGTAAAACCAATATGCGACACACACACACACACACACACACCCTTTTGTGCCCCCTCCTTGATTCTTTACATATTTTGACTTCCCTCTTCCTTACACAGTTCAATCTCCTCCTCCTCCTCCTCCTCCTCCTCCTCCACCTTTTGGAGACTTATCAGCGTTCCGGCTTCTGGCTGAATTACGGGATGTCAGTGTTTTAAGTGCTGCCACGATAAAACGTGCGCAGAGATCCCACAAGCAGGTAAGATGGCTCCGCTATGCCAGCCATTTACTACCCTGGCAACGGGGTGATACAGTGCACACTTGGGCCACATGACAGCAGATCTACCCAGAAGATATTTACGAGGGATATATTAGTTTTCATTATGCACGCATTAAATCATCGGAGGAAATATTAGGGATGAATGATTCCACCCAAGAGCCTAAAAAGTGCTTTAATCGGCCATTACCGCATGCGGCTTTGGAAGTAGTTCCCTTTTGAGTGCCTTAACTCCAACGACTCTGATGTAAACGGCGCAGATTGCTACTGAACCGGCGCTGTTTTCAGGACGCGATTTGCTGTGCGTGATCTTTTATGGGGCGTCTCTGGTTCTTGCGTTTGGGTTGCGTTACAGCAGTGATACCTGAGGCGGCAACCTGAGGACAACGCCGGCGCCATCAAAGCACCCGCAATCCCGGCAGAGCACATCCGGATCCATCCGGCCACGTCACACTTCCATCTTCCCGGCCCCAACAACAGACGGCACAGACGTGTTCTGAGCTTCTCTGCCGGTCGGCTTGTATAAATACCTCACAACAGTTTTTGACCCGTGCAAGTGCCACATCGATCGGAATATGAGACGCTCTCGTTTGCTAAATCTTCCACACAAACCTCCGTCTGTTTATACGCCCCCACGTGGCCCTCGCTAAGCCTCCCAGAGTTAAAGGTCGGTTCCGCGAGCAGCCGCACCGCGCCTCCCCTGTCACACATGAGCGTCTCGCAGCGAGGGGAAGCTGACAAGGAGGTGTGAGTGAGTCACTGTTTGCTCCGCCGAGCACACCGCTGATCCGCGCATTCTCATTTGGACCGGCGGACCCACAGGACCGTGCTTTCGGTTTCCCAGAATAAGAATGTTAATCTTGGATTGCTGGCCTGGTTTTCTTTCAGCATGCATTTCATGCGGCGATGTGAAGCCTCTCGGAGGGGGAACGACGATTTACATTTTGTCTAAATGTAGCTTTAAGGTTAAAGCCCCCTAAGTATTTTTTTGGGCTGAATAAATTATGGCTATGTTCTATATCCAGTACCCATTGTGTGTGCTTCTCAACAGAAACATAGCACGTCGGCCTGCTTTACTCCATGTTTTATACATTATAGCATTATATATCACAGAAAACAGGAATAACTTAGACGTCTGTGTGTTTTGATGGTGGCCCTTCAATTAGAAGATTGGCCAATCAGTTTTTTTTCAATATGTAATAATTAGACATAGAGCAACATTAGCATTCCTTTAGATGCTCCACTATGTTCACCATAGTGCTGGGCAGGTAGCCCACATTATTTCCATGCAAATGTGTCACAAACTTTAACCAGATTTCAAGAAAATATACAAAAGTAAGTGATAACATGTTTCCATCCACCACCTTAATGCAACTATTAGGAGTTGCGTCATCCAGTTAAGCTGTGGGGGTCAAATCTCCAGCAGGAACGCCATAATGCCATCGCAGAAGAAGAGAGCGCAACAAGATGAAGTAATATGGGCTATGGCATACATTTTCAAGATAAAATATTCCATGATCATGGTATTAGCTATAAAGTAATACTCCTAAATTGAATACTCTTAAAACTGTAATTTGAGCATTATTATTATTATTATTATTAATAGTATTATTATATACATAGTATGATCATTATTGACCAGTATAAGAAAAAACATATTGCAGTATAACTCAATTCAGGCCTTATCGCCCAGCCCCAGACATTATTAAAGGAGCGGCAGTCAAACCTCAAGAGAATGAATAGAAACTGGTTAATATGAAGTTCCTGTTTGTTTCCTGTTGTAATGTGAGGAAGGTTCCATCAGATCTGTGTGGAGCGATCTATCGTCGAAGCCGGAGCTTTAGTGGACGTTGAAGTGACATGCTTCATGTCCGTCATCATTTCTACACTTCCATTGCACGTTGTGGGGGTTTTGTGAGGGGTGCTGGGGGAGTATGAGGTGCCAGACACATTGTACGCCTGCAGTAGGAGCTGTGTTCGTATTCTCGGTAATACGTCAGACACGTTGCCGGTGGGTGTTGGCCTCCGCCAGGGCTGCCCTTTATCACTGGTCCTGTTCGTGACTTTCATAGACAGGATATCTAGATGCTGTTTGCAGATGATGTGGTCCTGTTTGACCAGCATTCACTGGGGCGTTTTGCAGCCGAGTGTGAAGCGGCGGGGATGAGAGTCAGCACCACGAAATCTGAGGCCATGGTGCTCTGCCGGAAACCGGTGGATTGCTCCCTCCGGGTGGGGACAGAGTGCCTACCACAAGCGAAGGAGTTCAAGTATCTCGGGGTCTTGTTCACGAGTGAGGGTAAAATGGAGCGGGAGATCGACAGGCGTATCGGTGCGGCTGCAGCAGTAAAACAGGCGTTGCACCGGGCCGTCTTGGTGAAGAAGGAGCTGAGCCGGAAGCCGAAGCTCTCAATTTACTGGTCGTTTACTTTCTGTGTTTCCACTCAGGTTCTTTTTTTTTTTTATGCATAAATTGAAAATAGGCATACAAATAGATGGATGGAAATGCACATTGTTAGTTTTACCTGTGCTTTTATACTGCCTGACGCTGAGTGCAGATAAAAGAGAGAGCTGGAGACTGTAAGACCAAAACAATGAATAGACAAATGCTAAAAGCTTTGTCGTGCCGTTTTAAAACTCTGTGGGTTTGTCATTATAAGTGAGTCATTTCATATGATTCTCACAGATCATTCGATATGTCATCAATGGGCAAATATTGAGACAGCGTTAAATAGAGTAAAACATATGAAATTGGTGTTTTCACGCTTCAAAGATGTGTGTGCAAGTACAGACACGTCGGCGTGGTTAACAGCAGAGTGCTCTTCTTTTTTCTTTTTACAATGAAAACACAAGTTTAAAAAATATGCCGGTAATAATGAGAGAACCCTGGTTAAAGGATCAACAAATGAAGCACATGATAAATGGATCTGTCAACCAGCTCATTGGCCCCCCGGTGACGCTTCCTCTTCTGAGAATTCTTCGCGAATGTAATGCTCCTGACAGTCGGCTGTAAATGTATGTACGCAAATACTTAAATTTAATGACATTCGCATCTGATAAACAGGGCCCCACTACAATCTGCCATATTTTGCATCAACGCTCCTATTCTTAGACACATCAAACTCCCCGTGTCTCGTCTAGTCGCAGGCTTCATTATGCCTTGGGTGTGTGTGTGTGTGTGTGTGTGTGTGTGTGTGTGTGTGTGTCTAAGTCCTCTGGGTGTTTCTAACAGATGATGGAAAATCTAGGCTTGTGTAATTAAGGTATTGGACTGAGGAGTAGGTTATGATTCTCTCAGTCATAATGTGCAGGTTATTAAAAGGTAAGGCTTACAAGGCAGGCTTATTGTTATTCAAAATTAAAGTGTGTCGTGTCGGTGCAATCGTTTATCTGATGACGGGAATATGGAATATTATCCTTGAGGTTGCAGCTGGCGAAGGTGTGTGAGAAAGAGTCACACGTCTCTGGGTGGACAATGTATATCACATGTATATTACATTTTATATATAATAGAGAAGCCCCAACTGCAATGCTCCTGGCCAATTCAGATTTTCTTTTTTTATGCTGATTTAGATTTTCTTACTTTCAAAGAACTGAAAGAATGCATACAGATATTTGTTTGTAACTTGTATTCCAGGGAAGATTTAAATTAAATTGTGTGGGTTTATAGTAAAACAAAGATTCTAGATATAGAATATAATAGATAGATTATAATATAAATAGATTATAATATAAATCATTTGAAACCATTTGTGCAACCAGCGGCCAACGAGTAAACTATTTCAGTCATATACATTATGTCGTTATACATTTACAATTGCTCTTACAAGACCTTTTAACTTGTATAAACCTAGACCTATGTTAAGTAAGAACAGAGAGCAGTGGCGATTCTAGAAAATTTTACATGGGGTGGCAGAAGGGTGGCAAGTTGAAATGCAAGGGTGGCATATCACACACACACACACACACACACACACACACATGCCTGGTGTCTATATATATTTATTTATACAAATCCAGATAGTGAAAACAGACAAGAGCAATGGAATAGCTTAACAGTTAAGTTACATACGTAATGAAAATAAAAACTGAGAAAAAACTGCTATAACATTTTCTGTCAGTCCACCTTACTGTACTAAAGACGTTAGTAAGACGGTTAGCTAAGCTAACAGTGGTAACGTCAAGGCTAGCTAGCACAAGCAAGCTGTATAGCGAGCTAGCTACTGTATGCTACCGACTTTTGCAAGCTAGCAATTAAATAAACGATTGAAATTACAACGGAACTGTCTATCACATATGACCACCCATCACATTTTCTTGATTCACGATTCAGCAGTACTGTACCTTCTTTCATCACTGGAAGCCTACAGTAGGCTTGTCTCCAGTTAGTTGCGGGAGATGGGCAACCACGGTGACGAGAGCAAAGCAGACTCATGGACTCAACCATTTTACGGGGGGGGGGGGGGGGGGACTTAAAGATTTTAGAACAAGTTACCAAAGAGATCAACAGCTTAAGTAGCAAAAATATAATACCGTTATATAAATGTATAGTATATTATAGGAGACACTTCTGACAACCTGGGTGGCAAGTGGGGTGGCAAGCAATTTTTTTTTTTGCCACCCCGGTGGTTTCGCCACTGACAGAGAGGCTGTGACGTCCCACCAACACACTGATTATTTAAAATCTTCATTAATATCAGTTTCAAGACCTGTGATTACATTACATTTCATTTAGCTGACGCTTTTATCCAAAGCGACTAACATGCTATACAGTAGACCGTAGACACAGCAACGGTGATCAATGAGGGTTAAGTGTCTTGCTCAAGGACACAACGACATGGACAGGCTGAGCCGGGGTTTGAACCACCGATCCTCTGAATGAAGGTCAGATCTGCTAACCACTGAGCCACAGTCACCCCAAAACTTGCTGATTGCTGAAGAGGTCGTTACGGGTTATTGACAAAGTCCAAATGTTCTTCTTTCTTTACAATACAGACACTTTCTCATCCGAGCCGGTAAATAACAATCATTGTTTCGATTGCATTTTTATCTGTCGTCTCTCTACACTTGAATGAAGAGGTTTAATGAAACTCTCTCGCATTTATTGATATCCCCGAACTAAAATGTTTTGATGAAGTGCCAGCTGTAGACAGCTTCCAGTTTTTATTGTTTTTATTTTTTAGGCGGGGAGGGGGTGGGGGGGATCTCGTTATTGATGATCTAGACAGAACTCTTCTCACTGCCCTTCCCCAGAAAGGGAAAAACAATAGTGTGACAAATAAAAGCGCAGGAAGACGCATCTCTCACACGACACCAAGAGAGATGATAGTCATCAGCTGCTACGATGCTCAGCTCCATGATGCTATCCATCCTTGTTTACCATCGCATGGGAACATCAGGCAAATGTCAGACAGATGCTTCAAAGTTCATCGCAACGGACCGTTTTATGACGGGGGGGTCGTCAGTTTTAGCGTGCACAGTTCCCCCGAGCACGAAGACTTCAAACCAAAACCATCACGCATAACCTTTTTTCAATGCCGTAAAGACGCATTAGTTGGATTTCCCTCACTGGCAGTCTTTTTGTAAATTAGCCCCTTTGTCAGTTGAAACCAAAGGTCCATCAACAAGTGACCTTTTCAAATATCCGGCTTCTGTCAAAATGGAAGTATGCAGCCGCATAGTTTAATTCTGACTTGCAGCCAACAACGCTGACTTGTTCATCATTACATTACATTACATTTCATTTAGCTGACGCTTTTATCCAAAGCGACTTACAATAAGTGCATAAGTGCCGTTTACAACAAGAATCAGAACAAGAATCACGAAGGTACACTTTCGACAAAAAGTTCAACTACAAAGTGCTATCAGTAAGAGCCATTCCAGTGCTACTATAGTGCTACTTTCTTTATTCAAGGTATAGTCGGAAAAGATGTGTTTTTAGTTTGCGACGGAAGATGTAGAGACTTTCTGCTGTTCTGATGTCAATGGGGAGCTCATTCCACCATCGAGGAGCCAGGACAGAGAACAGTCGAGACCTTCATCACCTTCATATTTACTGCCCGGACCGTATACAGCATAAGGCACTTAAAGCCAATCTGTCTGACTCTCCCGTCTTCGCACAACATTTTTCACCTTCTGCAAAAGAACATGAGATGATGCGTCAAACTCCTTCCCACTCATTCCATCTTTTTTCATAATCCCGTTCTATGAGCTTCCTCCCTCTCGCTGTCACTCGCTGTCTTCTTCCTCAGCTGTACTTTTGAACTTTTTCGCCCCTTAATCCTATTTCCTAAAATGGCCCTGTGTCTGCAGTCAGCTTGTCTGGGGCTGCAGCGGGGAGATTTAAGGCCAAGCCAAGTGTAAATGCACGGGGCGTTCTCTCTCCCAACTCGACCAGCACGGCAGCTTGGTCTGCGTTTTTTGATGTGCCGTGTCTCTCGTGGTCGAGGTATCTTTGACGAGTAAGTCAGGTGACGTAGTATCAACGCCGGCAAAGTCATTGAAGGGACATTGTGTCAAAAAAACGTTCACCCAGGAAACCAATGTGTGTGACCCGGGTGGAACCAACTGAGTGTGTGAGACTGATTTGTATGTTAGTTAACCTCAGCTATCTGCTTAAATCACGTAAGTAATGTACTTATAGGCTTAACTTACGTCACGTACTTCACTAACATTACGTACATAACAATGTAGCGTGCTTAACTTACATCAAGTACATGATGTACTTAAGTTACATCACGTATGAACCAATTTGTCTTATGTCACTTACGTAACGTACTTAACTTACATTACGTATGTAACGTACTTCAGTTATATTACGTATGAACTTCCTTAACTTACATCATGTACTTACTTTACATGACATACTTAACGTACTTACGTAATGTACTTAACTTTGTACCTAAAGTTCTTAAATGACATAAAGTTACATCACATATGAATTACTTAAGTAATGTACTAAACCTACGAAACGTACACAATGTACTTAACTTACATAATTTACTTAACTTGTGTAGCGTACATGGATAATGTACTTAAGGGACATCACATATGAACGTACTTGACTTGCATCATGTTCATAATGTGTAATGTACATAGGGGTCCTGACCAAGAGTCTGTAAGTGACGAGTTGAGAGTGAGAATGTGTTGAAATGAACGAACAGGCAGAGGGAGAGAGGAGAAGAGAACCTCCAACACAGAGTGAGACGGGAAGGTGTGAGGAAGGATTGATTAAAGCGGTTCCAGTGCTGACATTGTCGCCCCTGAACCAGATTACCACTACCTGCTTCATAGGCTTCACACATTGATCACCTCACCTTTTTCTTCTGTTGACCATGTCCTTTGTTGATCTCTGCCATCTCCATCCCTCCTGTTGCCATGGTGTCTAATTCGCTGGCTCAATCTAACATGTCACAACAGGCCCGTGAAATGCACGACTCCTCAACGCAGGCCAACTTTAAGGGGAGGAGACTGTGGCTTACATCCAGCAGGCAACATGGGTTCGTTTAAACAATGACTACAATATTTTACGAAATATGCTGTGCGGTGTATATTTCACCGAGGACAGAGCGGACATTTTCTTGCAAGAATCATGACATCATTCGTTTTTTGCCGTATCTGACCCTGTGGCTCAGATGACGAGCATGAAGAATAACTATATAGAAAGAGACAATCTTCCCGTTGATGGTCTTGTTTGCTAGGTCACGTAGTATTACATTTAGACTGTTTCACAACCATTTAAAAGTTCCTCACATAAGTATTATCAGCAGAGTACGTTTTTAAAAGGTAGCAAAGTAAAAAATATTCATTACGTGGTCAAATATTATGCAACGAACAGTCTGGTATAGGGGCAGAACAACATCTGTTGTTTGTATTTCTTCAAAGCAATCACAATAGTCTTTGGCTAAGCACAGGATGCAGATATAACATAATGCAGACAGCAGAGGAGGAGAATTCAAATTCACCACCTTTGGAGATACATGTTTTCACTGGACAGGAAGAGGATACAAACAATGCATTCTGAAAGGTAATCTAGTAACTAAAACTGTCAGGCAAATGTAGTGGAGTAAAAAAGTACATTTCCCTCTTAGATGTAGGGAAGTCGAAGTGGAAAGTTGCTTGAAGTGGAAATACTCAAGTAAAGTACGAGTAGTACCTTGAATTTGTAATAAAGTACAGTGAGTAAATGTACTTAGTTGCATGTATCCAATCTTATGCTAAGTTAACCACCTGTTGGCTGTAGCTTCTTATCCAGACATGAGCGTGAGAATGGTTTCAAACTCCTCATCTAACTCACAATAAGAATGTTTTTTTTGTATTCAACTGTGACACTATGATATCTTTAGTTAACCTCAATCAAGTCGTTTTAGTTACTTTGGTGAGAGATGAGGAAAGGTGTGGATCGTTTTTGTGTTGCTCGTAGATGTCTTTTGGAAGGCACCGGGAAAGGGGTTGTTGTTGTGCTGTGTGTTAGCACACATATGTAAATGTGTTTCCTGTAGATTCCTGCCTATTTTAAGAGGTGTGTGCATTAACACATGTATTCTCTCTTTTTGTCTTTTGTCTTCTTTTTTTAATGCTCTTTTTTGTGGGGCAGGGGGGGGGAGGGAAGCGAGACTTGTTTTTCTGCATCAATTTTCTGCAGCTGTGCAGAAGATAAGAGGCAAGAAAAAGTCAGAGAGACAGGTGAAGAGCGAGGAGGGGATAGACAGGTGTGTGTGTGTGTGTGTGAGAGAGGGAGAGAGAGAGAGAGAGAGAGAGAGACCTAGAGAGACTACTTACACTGCATCAGGCTCAAGGGAAATCTAACCAGGCAATATCCAAACCGAGGCGCTCTGCTCCTGCCACCTTAGCCCCACACAATTACAATACTATCTGACAAAGATATTGAGCGCAGATCCCTTGCTATTGCTGTGGATGCGTGTACCCGGCTCGAGTCTGGTTTTATATAAAAGGACCCAAAAAAAATGGCATTAACACTGACTTATTGAAAAGAGAGGCCACGGAGCGAACAAATCACAGTGCGACTATGTTGACTCTCCAGAGTCCAGCAGAGACACAACAAAACGTGACCGAAGCGCTAATCTTCTTGTTGGAGGTGGAGGGTGTGTTTTTGAAAAGAGGGTGACCTTTACCTTTACACCACCCCTTGAGTGGCTCATTGGTGGCCTTATACAGAACAGCTTTTGTGAATGAGGTGAGGATGAGAAGAGAAAGAAAAGACACTGACAAATTGCTGTCTTGTCTTTGCAATGAGAAACAAAGGTTGGGTTGACCCCTTGAAGCCAGATGGACAGTTGAAAGCTCCAGGAAAAAACAAGCAAATTAAGTTACTTAATTTTTTTTTGTAGTTTTTCTTTTACAGATGAAGTATCTGCGGGTGATTTCAAAAGCTCTTTCAGGAAATGGCGAGGCTTACGACTACTTTTTGTGCACCTTAAGGGCTTCACCTGAACACCAACAGAAGAGAGTTGTGAAGAAGATGAATCAGGCACACAAAGCACTGGGAAGAAGACCTGCAGAATTAAAGTGGTGTCAGCATTCTTGGTGGCAAAAACGTAGGAATACAATGCTCCATATGGGGCGTCGAGTCTTTTTTTAAATCATACCATTCATCTGAGACTCGTGTTCTTGTCTCTTATTATGCAGAATGTGGTTATAGAGCACTTTTTTTCTTCATTGTGGAGGGGAAGGAGTGTAGGGCGGGATATGTACAAATCTGAATATGTAAAAACAAATTCCAGTACCAGAACCAGTACCCACAAAGATCCTGAAAAGTACTTTATTCAATTCTTTAACGTTGTAAGCTCTGCAGCACTGTCGCAGTGTTTGCACTTTTTGCTGCTAGCCGCTGGCTCAGCCGTCATCGGGTTTCCGGCTGTTTGGGTTTTAGCTGCTTCAGTGGGTCAATCACGCCTCGCATTAAATCTGAGAGGGCTTGCCGTGATTGGCTGCGAGTGAAACAAAAAAAAAAGATCAGTTCAGTTTCAATACCACACCAACACACAGGCCTAAATAGAGGGATATATAGTTGACCTTAATGTAGACCCATCTTTCCATACCTTTTATAATAAGCTTTGTTTCTGAATATCTCTTTCCTTGTAGCCAACCTGATGCTATGAAAATAACCTCTTTTTTTCCTGCAAGTCATATCAGTTTCTTTGTTCTCTTGACTTTGCTCTCGTTTTAATGAATGTTCACAGCCCATGTTAAATTAAAGAGCCTCACGATTCTCTCATATTCTCCTGAGTGCTCCTCGATCATGTGTACTCCACCTATTGCTCTCATTTCTCCGCGGTCGTAGCAATCAAGCACCAGCGGACATCAGCGGAGATTGAAGGTTTAATGATTCTCTCGCCGTCTCCACCGTCTTCGTGCTAAATGCTTTCCAACCCCCGTAGTTAATGTTGCTGAACCTGTCAAACCTCCCATTGTAGCACAGCAACATACTCACTTCACAAAGCAAGAGAGACCACTCGAAAACCACTCGAAACAATGGGTCCTTGATTTCAGACTGAGGTAAGCAAGAGCAGGCACGTTCAAACCAGCAAATGTACATTTTGCCTGCTGAAATGAAATCTGTCGCTAGCCAATTTCTATCACCTGTAGCTCGCAAGATAACTAAGCTAACGTTAGCTCCATGATTTGGAGGAAAGCGTTGTCTCTGGCTGACTATTTGTTTCCAGTGCACTTGTTGTAAAACCCATCAAACATAAATGATATCTAAAGCTGACATCTCCCAGTCAAGTATCACCAGTTCAGTATGCTCTATACACGGGAAACCCAAACAGACTTTTTAAAGTGAGAGAATTTATTTATTTATTTAAGATAAATCAGCAGTGGGAGGAGCCTAGAAATGGCTCCCTTTCTTTCAGTGACACTGAACCTTGTGTGTGTGAGGACAAGGATACTCTTCAGCATAGTGAATTCTTGCACATCTCCTTTGTTCTAGATTCCTAATCAGTCTACCGTTGACTGTAAATGAAAGACCTTAAAGATCTGAAATCGAAAACACTGAATATTTATAAAATACTAGGTCAGCAGAATCAGTTTGAGGGCTCAATCTATGCATATAAAAGTGTATATGCTGTACGTATGTATGTATATATATTTTGTATGTATGCATATGTAATTTTCTTTCTTTTTGCTTTTATCCTGCCTTTTAACAGGGCAACGCAATTGGAGGTGATTACATGCTGAGCATATTAATATGGATTTTCTCATGATATTTTACGGTGCTCCCATCATAACCACCTAAAAGAGACTATAAGAATCTCCCCTAAAAATGAACACGCTGTCTATAAAAAATGATATAGGCTTCCAGGGCGATGGCGCTAGAACTTCGTGTTCTCTCTGAGATAATATTCTCTTTATGGGTCTGGGTCAGATCTTTTCCCACTACATGAATTCATAATGTCAAGGTACTGCATGATCAGTAAATGGAATGTGCAAATGTAAGACTAATATATGATTTAGGGCGAAGATGTTCTATAAATTCAGAATCAATAATTCACTAATGTACAGCAGTGGCAAAGGGCTCCATTTGAATATATCGTGGTTTCAGTCTCTGGTAAAGTAATGTTTACATAATAATATATTATAATATCATATCACTGGAGATTATATATCCGTCATTGTTTTTAATTCATTATATAAGATATTAGGTGCCGTGTAGATTGGGTGAACTGAAAACTCTAATAATTTTCTGTCACTCGTGCTAAAATGGAGTGTGTATGTGTGTGTGTATGTGTGTGTGTGTGTGTGTGTGTGTCCTCTATTGTCTTTTTTTTCCCCATGCACTCAATTATATGGCTTTAGTGCAACTCCTCGCTGACAGTCAGTGTCACCCCCCACCCTCCACCCCACCCCCCTTTCATAACCCCATCAGAGAGCCGAGTTGGTCTCGGGGCGAGCCAATCGATGCAGGGGTTCGTATCTGGAGGCACACCTTCTCCTGGCCTCAAAGAAACTCACTGAGAGCGGCGAGTCAGGGTGTGTTTAAGTCACAGTCCTGTTAACCCCCATTACCCTCCACGGCACTGTACTGGAGGATTAGCGGAATACAAATAGCCCCTCTTGCTTCAACCTGTCCTCCGCCTGGAAGAGTTGCTGACGACGAGAAAGAGTGAAATATGATTTGGGGCCCCCGAAGCAGGTGTTTAGTGCATGCTAAACAGTGTCCCGCTGCTCATTATGCAAGCCTTAATGGTGGGAATGCATTAGAAAACCACGTGCATTTTGGGGTGATGAAATACTACTATAGCGTGGTACCATGTGACCTTGACTTGCAGAAGCTCAGATCATGGTGTGGAGCAAAGGGAATGCTGGAGGGTTTGGAAGCTAATTCATAATTAATACCCGCCACACTTCTTTGTATTGCATTACAGCATCAAATGTAAAGGCGTTACGAATCACCAGCTGATCCAGCATCAGCCCCAAAACTGCCCCCACTGTTAAGACCTCGGACACGTTTCTGGATATGTATGTTACTTTTACATTCCAGTTTCATTCCTGTTTACATTCTGGAGGTTTTTACAGAGGGGTTTGTTCATATATCATTCATAGCCTAATTAACAGAACATTTGTGTTTTCAGATTCATGGAGTGTTAAATAGAAATATCCCAAATTCCCTCTGTACTGTAGAAACCTTTGACTGTTCTGTTCTGGCAATCTATTCAAATGAGCACATGTGTAATTAGATAATGCCTAATTTTCATATAAAAAACCCTGTAAATGCAAAAATGACTGCTGTAATGTAAGTGGTCTTCTTGGTAAGTTCCATGGCGACGTCTCTTTGTGAAATGATTCACCTGAGGGGTTTTAAAACAAAAAGATGGAGTGAATGCCTTCAAAGAGGGTAACTAATAATTGTCCACTCCTTTTCCCTTTATCTCTCCACCGTCCTCGACGAGCCTCCCCCTTGTCTTCTCCCATTATATTTTTTTTTCTCTCTCCTCTTTCATTCTCATCACTCACTCTCCTCCCATCGATCCTCGCATTTTCCATCGCCTCCTCCTCTCTCTCCCTCTCTCTCTCTCTCTTTTCTCTCCTTCGCGGCAGCTCGTGCCAATACGAAGCAGAACAATATGAGATTTCTTGGTTGATGGAGAGCCACAGCCACTCTATCACACTGCCTTTGTGTGTGTGTGTGTGTGTGTGTGTGTGTGTGTGTGTGTGTGTGTGTGTGTGTGTGTGTGTGTGTGTGTGTGTGTGTGTGTGTGTGTGTGTGTGTGTGTCACACTGCAGTTCTGCCGGGCTCGGGTGACTGTCAGTCTAATTTTCCGTGCTGTGTGGAGACAGAGATGCTGCAGATAACAGTGCTGTGTGACTTACTGTACTGCCCGGGCTTGTGTTTCACTGCCGCTTCAATTAAAGTGAACCGGCTCCGGGGAGAGAGGAGCGAGCGGGCTGTCCGCCATTCTGCAGACTCGCACTCCGCTCCCTGTGACTGATCGGAGGCCTCCACGCCGCGCAGCGACGGCTCACGGCTTGGTGGGAAACGGTGATGGAGGCTCGCACAAATAGATGCACACACGCACACGCACACGCACACACACACAAAATGCTGTCACACATGCACGTTTCTGAGTCTGCGTGATTACCCACGACAAATTCTATCTCGCTGAAAATGGCGGCCCCCGCGATGCGCACAGCCTCACCTTTCGGAGCAGAAATGACTTTTGTTGTCACTGCAAGTTGGATGCGTGCATTTTTTTATGGTTATTAGTCATCGTGGCATCTCATTTATGCTGGCTTATTCCTCCGAGAGCGTGCCGAATATCGCTCGCCAGCTCCTGGGGAATGAATGTACTTTAGCTGAGCGCTTGCATGACTCTTACATGGCAGCTGCACCGAGTCTATTTTCCTCCTGAGGTCGGACACTGAAAGCTAAATGTTTACAGCCATGCGCAGACAGTTTTAGAGGGTTTTCCTCCGAGGAGCTGTGGCCGTCAGTCACAGCATTCAGACAGCAGCAAACAGCTGTTGTCTACGGAGAGATACAGGGGAGTAATAGCATCCTGAGCAGGGAATTAAGTCGGTCTCAATGTGTGTTGAAGTTTGAGCTTCTCTGCACTTTGTTTTAGTAGCTGGGGGCCGGCTTTGTGTACATGCAAGTCCCTCCCACCAAAACTGTGGGCCCTCCTCCCCAATTCTTCGTATATAGCAATATGCACTAGAGTTTCCTTTAACCCCGCCTCCGTAGCCCTCGGCCCAGCCTCATTCCTGGTCTCATTCATACGACCATTAGCTATTAGTGTGTTTTACAACTTAGGGGACCTAATGATTTAAATAAGGCTACGCTTATGTTTGTATTGGGAAGTTAATTTCCCTCTTTTGGGGCATCATGGAAACATTTGACGGAAATTATACTTCCACCTTTTGACCAACATGTAAGATTTTCATCAAAGCCTGGTAAAGACCGATAACAGAGCTAAAAGAACAGGGAATTTTGGTCCGGCCTGCTACTTTCTCGCAACACCACTTCCTCCTCCAGAGGCGATAGCGAGTCACTGCGGCAGGCAGTCTTCCCTCAGTCCAGACAGAGAAGGAGTCGGGATGCTTTTCTGTCAGTTTCAACGGCACGTACGGTTGGATTGCTGCTGAGTGGAGTTTGCAGCGCTGAGTGGGATGAAAAGCGAGACCAGAATTCAAAGCGTGGCTCAGTAAACTGCCGGTTAATGGCATCATACGCTGCAACTAAGCAAAAAAGAAAAGAACATTTTTTTCCAGCACGGCCTTGATGTCTGGGGCAGCGTTGTTTGTAGTGGCTCTCAGGTGATGTACAGCTGAACATACACTAATCCGCAGTTTGTCTGCTCTAGTTTTCCACGCCGCTCCACAGAGAAGAAGTGGCTAACTCCTCCATTCTTTGCTTAGCTGTGATGTAAAACAAACCAATCTCATAGCTTTTTTTATTTTCCGCTCAGCATACAGCGACTTTGCTTGCTTTCACGTGATAAGGTGCCGTAAATACAGCTGAATAAGTATCGCACGAGAAGGCGACGAGTTTTTTTGCTGAAGTCAGCGTTTCTCGACACGTGACCAACGACACTAATTCCCCCCACTTCTTTTCTCCTCTGCCAAGTGCCGCGCGGCGTTGTGATGATGCGAGCACCTCCGTTTATCTCAGCCGCTTCCCAATTGCCTGAAGTGGCTGCTTCTGTAATTGTGGGTTTTTGAGTATCTTCTTTGCGACACACGGCACAGAATGTGTATGTAATCTGTACAAGTGTTTATTCTGGCACTCCGCGGTGACAAGTGCACCGCAAATGATCCTTAAACGGCCACCGAGCCTTGTGACTCTATCACGTCGACACTTTGATTAAGATCTTGAGGCTGTGACGGTAATTACCTGCCACACTACTCGTCTTAACCACAGTGGAGACCCCGGGGAGAGGAGGGGGAAGCTTGAGGAGGAAACAAGAGAAAGAGAGTATGTGTGTGTGTGTGTCGGGGGGTAGTATGATGAAGACGCAGCATTTGGAGTGTTCGGAAATTCAAGAGCTGGGGGAAATGGGGAGAACTTTTTTTTTTTCAAGTGTTTGTTGATGAGTAAAAAAAGGAGGAAGTACAAACTGAATTTGAGGGATTTTAAAGGGGGGAGAAGGGACCTTGAACGGGGAGTTATGAGCCAAACCAGCAGCATCTTCTTCTGACAATTTAATTTCTCCATTTTAGAGTTCTAAGCCTTTCATCTCCTACAGCAGTATACAGATGGGTTATGTGGCCAAAATCTTCCATCCCGATATAGTTCATTTCATATCTCGATGACGGCATATATGCACAATGCAGCATGATTTCTGGTAATTCAATAAATAAATAGTCTATAGGAAAGGACCACATTGTTTTGTTTTTTTTATAATTAATTTTGTATCGCCCAAAATCACAAATTTGCCTCATTGGGCTTTACAATCTGTACATGCGACGTCCTCTGTCTCGGGACCCTTGATTCATGGAAACCTGTGTGGTGAGAAAGCAAAAATACTTTGAAGATAAAGCAAAGTCAGTAATGTACATTAATGGGACATGAATTCATACAGATGGAGAGAGAGAAGAGGAGAGAGGAGCTCAGTGTATCCTAGGAAGTCTCCCGGCCTATAGCAGCAAAGGGGCTGGACCAAGGCGAACCTGAGCCAGCCCCTACATTGTAAAGACTGTTTTCATACACACCAGTGGGAATTAAATCCTTGACAAAGTACAGAGTAGTTTCTTGTTTTATTACGTACGTTTTTAAGAGAATTAATGTAAAATATGAAGACAGGCTGAGCCTCACTGATTATTAAAATGAGGAGGTTAGCTGAAGAGAGTAGGTTTTGTAAGTCATAGACATGTCGTTCCAAATGGCGTGAAAATTGCTGCGACGCATCACGGCTGCTGGTATTTGAACATTGCAATAGAAACAATAGAAATGTCCTTTTTGATATTGTGACATCTCCTAACCCTATATATGGAGAAGGCCCTGACCTTCCTCAAAAAGGTCGTAGAAAGTGTACAAAACGTCACCGGGGCTCCTGAACATATCAAACCGTCCTCCTGTTCTATTTTTCTGCAGGTACACACACTTCACACGTACATGGTGTTTCCACATTGACGCACCGCTCACGAGCACGAAACCTGGTCGACGTATTGAATGCAAGACACAAAGGCCGGCGTCTGAAGGCAGATTTGGGCTTTGACTGCTATTGCAACAAATGAAGCTTCAAAGCCTCTGAACATGTAGGTCAGCCCTAATTGTACGCCGCATTCACTGTAAATACCAGCCGCTCTTGACAGACTGTGGAACAGCAAGTGCGTTGGAAGACTGCCACTCAGTAAGCTCAACACAAACGCCATATATGTGCTGTCGTATTCAACCGGGCCGGCATTGTTCTGCTGCACCAACAAATGTCAGCCTGTCTTTCCCGAGGACTAACAATGGATCGTCACACACCCTCCGTCTTCTATCTGTATCTCCCCCTCCTTTGTTCCTGTTTTGTCATCCATTGTAACTCCAGTCTTTTCACCTCCTACGAATTAAGGCCCGCGTTCAGCCGTCAATTACATGAACGCCGGTCTTTAAACAGAACGGGGAGATAAAGAGACGAGGGCCGTGATTTTTTTTCCTTCATCTGACTGACGAACGGGCTGGATCTTGTGCTGCATGGGATTTGGTGTCCGTTATTCGATTTGATTTCCGGAGCCGTTCTGGTTTGCAGGAGGTGGTCTACCTGCTTGCCTCCACGGCCACTGAGCCGTGAAGACAAACTCATTTTGTCCTCCGCCGGTAATGAAGAATGAAATCCCCTCTTCGGTTAATGGCGGCGGGGTTTAGCACACAATGGTCTTGATTTGTGTCTTTGCCTAGAGCAGGCCAAGTGGATTCTGCTTTAAGTGCCTTGTGCTCTCTCACTGAGACAGATGATTCATTTAAAGAGGCATTCAAGCATATGTTGTTCGCTTGCCGCCTTTCATACGCTGCCTCCTGGCCCCCAGCCACACACTCGCCCCTACATGAACGCATTGGGCCCCTACATGAAAGCATCGGGCCCCTACATGAACGCATCGGGCCCCTACATGAACGCATCAGGCCCCTACATGAACGCATCGGCCCCCTACATGAACGCATCAGGCCCCTACATGAACGCATTGGGCCCCTACATGAACGCATCAGGCCTCGACATGAACGCATCAGGCCCCTACATGAACGCACCAGGCCCCTACATGAACGCACCAGGCCCCTACATGAATGCATCGCCCCCTTTCATGAACGCATCGGCCCCCTACATGAACGCACCAGGCCCCTACATGAACGCATCAGGCCCCTACATGAACGCATCAGGCCCCTACATGAATGCATCAGCCCCTACATGAACGCATCGGGCCCCTACATGAACGCATCAGGCCCCTACATGAACGCATCAGCCCCTACATGAACGCATCAGGCCCCTACATGAACGCACCAGGCCCCTACATGAACGCATCGGGCCCCTACATGAACGCATTGGGCCCCTACATGAACGCATCAGGCCCCTACATGAACGCATCGGCCCCTACATGAACGCATCAGCCCCTACATGAACGCATCAGCCCCTACATGAACGCATCGGGCCCCTACATGAACGCACCAGGCCCCTACATGAACGCATCGGCCCCCTACATGAACGCATCAGGCCCCTACATGAACGCATCAGCCCCTACATGAACGCATCGGGCCCCTACATGAACCCACCGGGCCCCTACATGAACGCATCAGGCCCCTACATGAACGCACCAGGCCCCTACATGAACGCATCGGCCCCCTACATGAACGCATCAGGCCCCTACATGAATGCATCGGGCCCCTACATGAACGCACCAGGCCCCTACATGAACGCATCGGCCCCCTACATGAACACATCAGGCCCCTACATGAATGCATCGGCCCCCTACATGAACGCACCAGGCCCCTACATGAACGCATCGGCCCCCTACATGAACGCATCAGGCCCCTACATGAATGCATCGGCCCCCTACATGAACGCACCAGGCCCCTACATGAACGCATCGGCCCCCTACATGAACGCATCAGGCCCCTACATGAATGCATCGGGCCCCTACATGAACGCACCAGGCCCCTACATGAACGCATCGGCCCCCTACATGAACGCATCAGGCCCCTACATGAACGCATCGGCCCCCTACATGAACGCATCGGCCCCCTACATGAACGCATCGGCCCCCTACATGAACGCATCAGGCCCCTACGTGAACGCATCGGCCCCCTACATGAACGCATCAGGCCCCTACGTGAACGCATCAGGCCCCTACATGAACGCATCAGGCCCCTACATCAGGGGTGTCAAACTCATTTTCACCGCGGGCCACTTCAGCACCATGGTCGTCCTCAAAGGGCCGGTTGTAACTGTAACACTGTATAAATTTAACTACTACCGAACATATTGTTAAATAACTGTCTTTGTATTGTTTATTCAAGTGTAACAATATTGTACATGCATATATATATATATATATATATATATATATATATATATATATATATATAAACCCACATTATTCTATCAAAGATCAAACTTAAAACAGAAGAAAATAACAAAGATCAAACAATCGTTGTTATATTAACTTTGTTCAAAGCTTTTTTTGTCACAGTTGAGAAGGACATAACTAGCCAATAAGAACATGCATGTGGTCTGGGGCAGTGGTTCTACTGGTCTGGCTGCACCATCACCCCTGAATGACCCGAGATCCAAAGCAAGGAACATGCTCAACTTCTCAAATGGATTTAATGAAAAGATGGTGCAGTTTGAGCCTGAAATGGTACAGAATCTCACATGCCAACACAAAAAAACTAGTTTGAAATATTCCCTTTTATACTCAATTAAAAACCCCAAAGTGCATCTTAAGGACACAAAGTAATACAACACACATAATCATTTTATAACTTCAGCCTTTTTTAACAGACTCAGCAGTGCTTTCATGCACAAACATAAAAAAAAGGTAGGGAATGAAGTGAACTATCACAAATAGTGCGTGTGTAAACTCATGCAAGTGTGTTATGAACGCAGCACTGAGTGTGAAAAGACGCACTCTGCTGCATTCAAAATTCCCTTCAAAATAAAATCACAGGATTTTTATATTGCCCATGCAAAGGTCCGCAACCCACTGAAAACGAGTCCGCGACGAACCGAAAACGGGTCCGCGACGAACCGGAAACGGGTCCGCGACGAACCGAATACGGGTCCGCAACCGACTGAAAACGGGTCCGCGACGAACCGAAAACGGGTCCGCAACCCACTGAAAACGGGTCCGCGACCGACTGAAAACGGGTCCGCGACCGACTGAAAACGGGTCCGCGACGAACCGGAAACGGGTCCGCGACGAACCGGAAACGGGTCCGCGACGAACCGGAAACGGATCCGCGACAGACTGAAAATGGGTCCACGATGGTGATCATGCCTTCCAAGCCGTCGCGGGCCACATAAAATGACGTGGCGGGCCACATCTGGCCCGCGGGCCTTGAGTTTGACACATGTGCCCTACATGAACGCATCAGCCCCTACATGAACGCATCAGCCCCTACATGAATGCATCAGCCCCTACATGAACGCATCAGGCCCCTACATGAACGCATCAGGCCCCTACATGAATGCATCAGCCCCTACATGAACGCATCGGGCCCCTACATGAACGCATCAGGCCCCTACATGAACGCATCAGCCCCTACATGAACGCATCAGGCCCCTACATGAACGCATCAGGCCCCTACATGAACGCACCTGGCCCTACATGAACGCATCAGGCCCCTACATGAACGCATCGGGCCCCTACATGAACGCATCGGGCCCCTACATGAACGCATCGGGCCCCTACATGAACGCATCGGCCCCCTACATGAACGCATCGGGCCCCTACATGAACGCATCGGGCCCCTACATGAACGCATCGGCCCCCTACATGAACGCATCGGGCCCCTACATGAACGCATCAGCCCCTACGTGAACGCATCAGGCCCCTACATGAACGCATCGGCCCCTACATGAACGCATCGGCCCCTACATGAACGCATCGGCCCCCTACATGAACGCATCGGCCCCCTACATGAACGCATCGGCCCCTACATGAACGCATCAGGCCCCTACATGAACGCATCGGCCCCCTACATGAACGCATCGGGCCCCTACATGAACGCATCGGGCCCCTACATGAACGCATCGGGCCCCTACATGAACGCATCGGCCCCTACATGAACGCATCGGCCCCCTACATGAACGCATCGGGCCCCTACATGAACGCACCGGGCCCCTACATGAACGCACCGGGCCCCTACATGAACGCATCGGCCCCCTACATGAACGCATCGGGCCCCTACATGAACGCATCGGGCCCCTACATGAACGCATCGGCCCCCTACATGAACGCATCGGGCCCCTACATGAACGCATCAGGCCCCTACATGAACGCATCAGCCCCTACGTGAACGCATCAGGCCCCTACATGAACATACCGGGCCCCTAAACACTACACACACCAAAACACTACATTTCTGGGAATTAGTGATGCAAATCACAAGGTGTACTTGTATACCACCGCAGCATTAAAGCACCTTTAACATTGAAATTAGATTTGCTTTTTGCGATTTTTTTTTTTCATTTAACCATAATTCCTCAACCCACAAATTATTTATTTCCCCCTGCACCTTAGTGGAATAGTTCGAGCCAGTAACTTCCACTCGTCTTTTTTTGTGATGAAAGATATTTTGAATTCCAAAACACCTTTGCAGCTAATTATTACACATTGGCATTTTTCCATTTTAACAAAAATACAAAAAGAAATACAAATCAAAGCTGCACTGATGAATTACCGGATATTACCCAGGGATCTACAGTAACAGTTGCCAGGTTGCCATTGGCAACAATTTTAAGAAATTTGCCACCATTTCTTGGCCAAGAAAATGCCCCTTATTCTTTTCCATCTGGGACTTCGACTTTTCAACAGACAGCAAACAGCAAAACGTGCACGGCGAAATAAAAACATATTTAATATGATCCATTGGTGATATTTAAATATTGCTAGCGCGTCAGAACCAGACAACGCTGCATGTGAAAGTGCTGCATGGGCCAAAGCATCTATTTTAGAGACAATGTGGAATCAAATTAAGTTTTTTGAAACAAACAAATGTGCAAATTGATTCAGCAACAGAAGAAGAATTGGCAACCCATCAGAAGAACATCAGCATTAGTTCTGCGGGCCGAAATTATTTTTTGAAAACAAAAAGATGCTTTTAAAAATGTCATCAGGAGTTTGCAGTGTTTTAAATCCACCGTCTAGTATCGCCTCAGTTCGCTTGGAACCTTGACCTAGGTGGTACCCCAAAAAAAGTACCAGGTACAATCCACAACAATGTAAACGTGAAAATAAGCATGTAATGAACTGAACTGGGTGATGGAAACATGGCAGAGAGGGTAGAAAGTAAAATAACCAATTATTATGTTACCTGTTTCATTTCTGTCTCTTCACACACTGTAATTTAGTTATCTTCCTCCTCAGGGTTAGCAATTAAGCATCCTCTGGTTTTCTGAAATCACCTCATTTCTTCCAGAGAGAGTGGCTATCATGCATAGGGTGCTCGAGAGAAGAACAAATGTATTTGCATTTCTGTCAGTGCTTCAGTCCACCTTTCCCCAGACGCACCCTTCCACTTCGGAGAAGCAGAAAAGCCAGGCTTGTTAACAGAAGGATATGTAATAGCCCTTCATTAGAGTACCGGCTCATGTACCGGAGTTCCATCCGATCCGCGCACTCTCCTGCGAGCTGGGGTCAAATAGCACTTGTAAATTATTCAGTTTTTATTTTAACCGATTGAGCTCTAGATGGGTGGGGTTTTACTGCAACAACTTTGTTTCACATTCTCTTTACTTCTCTGGTCTCCTGTTTGTTGTTTAATTGTACCCGAACCATCTGGCACACATTAGCGAAACCACTTTTCAAATGCAATAACCCTCTCTTGTTCTGATGCTTTGTATGCCTCCCACTTTGCCTCGATCCTTCAATACTTTGTTTCATGCATACTTTCTTTCACGTTCCCACCCTCCCTGTGTCTCTGGGTCCTTCCCCTCCTCCCTTGCCTCCATCCGTAGTGATATTTTGCACAATTTCTGTCCTGATTTTCACTCCAAAGCTCCCTCTCTCTTTATTCCTCCTCTCCTTTCTACTTGGCAACCCATTAGTACTTTATTTGTGCTCCTAGCAGGTGTTCCTGTATCGCTGCGAGGGCTTATCCCTGACATTTTACGAAAATAGCATTCATGACCAAGTAAGGGAACTCGAGTTGGGCTAATGCTCCTTATCTCACCTCTTCATGCAGTGGAATAAAGAAGGATGGATTGTTGACATCTCAGGAATCAGCTGCCTGCATGCACGACATAATTGTGTCAATTGTTTGCACAAAAAGCTCTCTGCAACATCTGATGCTTCCTGTGGTGTCAACGGGGTCAGTCCTAATCCCTGAGTACTTCCTGTGGCACTCGGTGCTTCCCTCCCCGGTTGGCCGGGATGGATGTGGGAGGCAACGGTGCCATCCAGTAACATGGCAGATGTCTCTCACTGTGTGATTACTCAGTGTCAAGTGGGCGGTGAAAACAGGTGACACGTTTATTTGCGAAGAAGGCTTTGACGATTAGTCATCATTTGTGCAACTGTTCCCTCGCTCTCTCTTTCTCTCTCTCTCTCTCTCTTGACTTTAACTTTCTGAAGAGGCTGGTCTTGGTTTGATAATAATGAAAAGAAAAACAGGCGCCACACATTGCATTCAAGTACATAGTCTGTACTCGGCCTGTTTTACTCCCACACTGGGAGACTGCAGTGTGCAACTTGACTGCAGTTAGACAAAAAGCCTCCCCGCCGCATGGAGGACGGGTGAATACGGTAACTATCCCACTCCACGCCCGGCTCTTCAGTGCAAAGGCAGCAGGAATAATGCCGGAGCACTTCAGTCCAGTCAGTGAGTGGTGTACTCGTGTAACACTTAGTGATCTCTGTACTACGGCCCCGAGAGGACAACTTCTGCAGCCTTCCACCAGCCTCGTTTGACAGGCAACCTCCTTACGTTCACTTGTTATTTTTGTTTGTTCGCAACGTCCTTTTGTCCAATCTTTAAACACAACCATCACAACATTTGTGTTATGCCGAACATACCATAAACACATATATTATATTATTTTCATATTATTTGACATGCAGGCTTCTGCACATTCAATAAAGTAAAGACGAATGGTGTCCACGAAAAGGCTAATTGTGTGATGTAGGCGTGAAACCTATTTTTTAGGTTTCAAAATAGTAACCTGTAATAGGTCAAATGTGCTTTTTTGCAGGATAAGTGAACATGTAGAGCTCTTTACTAAGGCAACATAAATAATTTGATATTATATAACTAATTACTTTGTTCATTAACTTAAATACAGTTATTTGCCCCATTGATATACTTCTGTACTGTTTCCCTGACATCATGGTATCAGTGGGTCTCATGGAATGAATGCATTAGAGCAGAAGAAAGAGAGAGAAAATAAAAAAAATAATTTCTGGTTGCGGCTTATCAAATGTGATGTGCTGTTTTTTCCCTACTTATCATTCTAAGTGGAACATCCTTAGGTTTGGGACTGTTGCTCGGATAAGACAAATTGTCCAATTGTTTCGGGAATTTGTTTCTCAATTTTCTGTCATTTTATAGACTTAACGATCGACAAAGTAATTAATTATTAGTTTTACTATTTAATATGAACGACATAGCTCCCGACAAATTGTAAACAAAAATAACACAACCTGCATACGTGTGTTGATCTCATCCACTTGTGGCTATTTATATTTCATATTTTCTGTTGCATATTATATTGTTCCGGCCATGGCGCACAAAGATGACATCCACAATCCTAATTTCTCCAGGTCATCACTGGTCAATTAGGGCAACACCAGGCCTATGCATGTAGGCGGCAATTCCCAGGTTGAGAACCATGCTGAGGATGATGAGAGATTGGGATTCAGGAATAGCTTGATTACAAGAGGCACCTCCAATATTGAGGCTGAGATCGCATCTCGAGTGTGTCAAATGGCTAAAGCAACGTTCCCCAAATGGATACGTTTCACCTGCCGTGTGCCTAATGCATCCGGCGAACAATGCTGATACTTGCCAGCGGTGAGCCGCACACTCTATCGGCCTCGCATCAACCTCCCCCTGCGTCCCCGATGTCTGTTGATCCAGACGCATTACCGGCCTACAGGTGGTACTGGAGTGTGTGTTATAGAGAGATCAGCGTGCCCCGCGAAGACACGCTCCAGAGAGCACCGCTATCCTGTCGCACAGCGGGAGCGCTGCTGTCACGAGCGGTGTAATGTGCGTATCATTTGCACACACGTGAAGCTCCAACCGCTCCGACTGGAGGGCATGCTGGGACACGGCGGCCTGTTGCAGCAGCAGATATGACAGTATTGACGGCTAATGAATGTGTGCAGTAGATCCCCCCAAGGTAATGCTTGACTACAATCTCCAGAGTCTCTCCTGAGATCTACAGCGCATATGCTGATTAATATTCATCATATGACTCCTCCATTGCCTGCAAATGCCCCCTCTGTATCCGCTGGGACCCGCACACCCCGACACTAACAATATATCCATGTACACACCGCCGTTCTTGATGCAATGCGTCCCCGTCTGTGTGCCGTGCTAAGGTTAAGGTGTCTAGCTCAAGGGCGATGTGGTGTTGCGGTGGCAGGTACGGGCCCGCTGGGAACCCGTGAGCCTCGTCATGTATTCACACCCCCAGCTGGTAAATACACGTCTAAAGCTACGGAGTCAGCAGGGGCGATCGGTGTGCACAGAATACACCATCACTTTAAGTGATTTACGTCGCGAGGCAGCAGAGCAGCAAGTGTGTGTGAGGGACTGGAAGGAGCATTTTCAGCGTCAGCACATGAAGACTGCAAACTGCCTCACACTATATGAAAGCTAACTAATTTCGAACTTAAGTGTGTTATAAAAGTTGTTGTTTAGCGGACAGTAATCAATATCATTACACTAACTAGAAAAGTGCAGCTTTCGCTTACGAGGAGCGAGGGGTCAGCAGTCAAAGACGGTATGAAACAGTTGATCAAATATATTCAAAAAACATAAATTACTTCAACCACAAGAGGTCTTTGAGCATGCAGTTATATACGAGCACAAAAAAACATGAGGCTGATACTGTAGGTCCGGCGTTATCAAGATTAGCCGTGGACAGACAAACACGCACTCAGGCACGCACGCACATGACAAGATACATATTTCTTAGTGGCGATAATATGTAACCAACCTTGTGCTGAATGCACTGAGCTGTGTACTGGGTGAACTCTGTCAGTCAAAGGTTTAAAGTTGCGGTGCTATTGAATGTTTGCCTTTATTTACTTTACCCTGAACAGTAAACTGAACCTTCAGCTGCTCAGAATTGAACCCTCGCATTTTTCGACATGTTTGGCCACTTGGGGGCAGTTTACATTTTTATGACAATGCGTTATGACTATTGTATTATCAAACAGCTGGCGTTTTACACATCCAGCAGATGGAGTCATGTTTCTGGCCACGTGGCAAACCTTTTTGGTGTCCACCAACTCTGGGGGAAAATAGGTCTCTTTAGTCCCTAACTGTGTCAGTCTGCTGGTTGATGCTGAGCTGGTTGTGGACAGTGGATTTTTATAGCTTTTTCAATGAAAGCAGCAGCCTTCTGCAGCTGGAAATAACACTCACAGAGTGGTAGAGTGAACCCAAACAGTAAAGTTGTGGGCCAAAAAACTAGAAAATTAGCTCCTTCGAGCTCGGGGAAACCGCAGAGTCAGATGCTAAGTCTCTGGGGGTATGTCACTACAAATGGCCCCTTTCACATTACACATCGTCATTTTCATTATTCATAAAGAAACTATTGATTTTTGTAGCTTTAAGGGCAGAAAAGCTTTTTTGTGGACTCAGCATTTTCTCTTTCAACAGTCGAACAGGGGACCAATTTCCCCTGCGACAACAAACGACGTGTCTCGTGGCACTGCAGCCACAAAACATCATGTCTATTGAGTCAGGGAAATGATGCTCCCCTTTTTTTTCTTTTTTTTTGCCTCGAGATACTCACTCTATTGCAGTTACTATGCTGTTGCTATCATTATCTGTATTGCACTCTCCTCCCACACAAATTGAATGCAACAAGTTCACTCCTGTTCTCTTGGAGTTGTTCAAATGTGTTGTGGGAATTCTATGGAAAAGCCATAGCAGGGTTAAATAAGGTGGTTTGCTTGAGAGTGGGTGCGCCGAAATGCACTTTGCGCATAATAAACCACAGGGAGCGTCGAATATCACAGAGAGTAAGTTCGTCCGAGGTAAGACGTTTCATTGAAACCCAAATATTTGAGATTTTTACATTAATGAGTTTTGTCATCTTCAAATTGTCAAATGTAGCTTCATGTCAAGAAAAAAAGAACTGAGCTTTCTCCCTGCAACTTCAGCATATTCATGAATATTGAATATACTGAGTAACTCGAGACTGCTTGATGACACTGCAGATTCAGGTCCTCCGCTTTCTTGCCTTGTGAGATGTGAGTTGCTTGTAAATAATGTTCATGCAGCAGCAGACAGCGGGAATAACGTGGATTTCTCAACTGAGTGATGTTCAACAGCTTACATCTCAAATTAGCTCATTCGTGTAATTATCAACACATGTTTCTGCTTTACTCCTTCTTTATGTAAGACGTTCCTTGTTATCGTTGCCTTGTAACGGCTCTAAATGGGGACCAAAATGTGTTCGGGTGTGGCTGCGTTTTTTTTTTTTTGCTTTTCTGATTTCCCAGAATAAGGAAAACTGAAACTTTGCAATCAATCTCAAAGAAGACCATACTTCTTACAAACACCCACGCACACAAACGCACATGATCTCACACTCACAAACACTTGAACTCGTACTAATAGCTCGCATCCTCTCGCAAAACCAATTGTTTGTAGGATTGATTTCTTATTTAATTACCAGACAATCAAATTAGTGTAAACTTGAAATCCCAGAGCCACTCAAGGGGAATAAAGTGTTTCCAAAAGTTTTCAGTGGAGGAAAATGTAATTGTCTTTTCATGGTGATTGTTTATGTCGCTGAGATAAAAGCTTTGCACTTCCATCTAGGTTCATCAGCTCAGTATACCAGTATACAAAGGGAATTACGATGCGTCATCACAGCTTTAATGCACCCCCTACATAGAGACTATATATATGTATAATACTGCACCTTTTGGAAACTGCATCCAAAAGCCGCGAGCCGCTTCTTTAAATTGTTACTGTGTGAAAATGGATAATGATGCCATCAGCAGCAATGGTGCCCTTGGGGACAGAACTGGTGCGTGATTCGGATTAAATGGAAATTGAGGAAAAACCCAAGGAAAATGTCTTTTTTTTTACCAGTTTGCTTATGATAATTCTGCACACGTCATTTTTATTGTTTTGTAAAAGTGACAAAGTGCTTTCAGCTGTAAAGGATTGCAATCACATTTAATACAGATGGTTAAACCACAAAATACATTTTCAAATTTTGCAGTAAGGGATTTTTCCAGGCGAGTTTTTCTTTTTTTTACCCTCGCTTCAAAACAACCGCAGATGAGTCTGTTTCTCAGACTGCACTTTAGTATCTATCAGCATTAGGAGAAGAGAAAGCTTAAATAGCCTTCGCCTCTTAGCAAGACATAACAAGACATGCGTGTAGCCATCAAGTGGATGTTAAAGACACTTTTTACAACATTCTCCTTTTTAAAGCAGGTCATCTGGAAACATTGCCGTTGGTCCCAGGCGATGTTCTCACGCAACCCATGGAGCTAATGCTAGCTTGTTTAGCTAGCTAGCTTAACAAGCTCAGAGCTGATATAATTAGCTAGCGACATTTGTTACTTCAAATTTAAATGTTGCTGGCAGCCAACAGTCAATTTTAGATGCACGAGATTGTCCATTATTTAAAACATATAACAATAATAGCTTTTTGAAAGTTTCTCTGCCTCTGGAGACATGCAGTGCCGCCTTCTTGCCACAGAGCTGCTCGACAAGTTGGCAGACGAGAAGAAACCTGATGGATAATAAATATGAATGAATAATAAAAACAAGTTCCCATTACTACACATTCACAAGGGGGAAATGAGAGTTGTCGGTTGTTTCTGGCGCCCCGTGAGGTCGTCGTCATTCACACAGCAGATCTCAGGGTGCCGAGAGATGCGTGACGTGAGACGGGGAGAGGCAGACCGGGCAGAGAAAACGCTGAGTGGGAAACATTGCCATCCTTTCCTTATTGTGAGCCTTACTTCCCCCACGCTGCATCACTGCCCGTAGTCCCGGCTGTCGAGTCATCACATTTCCGCGGAAAATGAGATTCGCCGTGCCTCTAAGACTGATGATCCCCTTTAACCTCAACTACTGGAGCGCTCCACGCCAAAATAGCAACTGAGCCCTTTTTTGTCCCCGCTCTTTGAAGGCCTCTTATATCTCATGTTTAAGTGCTGTTGACTTTGAACATGCCCTGTTCGAGGCTTGATAGGCCGCCCTATCAGCTGAGCGACTTGAGGCGGATCGCTTTCCTTCAAGTATGCTCCAAGTACACTCAAAACGCGTGTCCCAAGGGCAAATTGGATAGCACCGTGGTAATAGACTAGCTTTCTTCACTTGAGTGGTATATCAACAGCTTATAGGAGCCTGTCCCAGAATCAGGACCACCGTGATAATTTCACTTATGTCCTGTTACATTGCGTGGAGGATTTACAAGTCGCTGCACATCTAAATGTGATAGCTTGGCTGGAGTAAGCGGGTTAAACTTATACCTTGACACTGGGAAACCCTCATAGGACAGCGAACTGAGTACTAAATGATGTAGTGGAAGTTATTTGTTTAGGTTACAGCTGATGTTATTATTCTTTTGTCTGTGTAAAGCCCTCTGAGGCTAATTTGTGATTTTGGGCTATACAAAATAAATTGAATTGAAAAAAGCAGAATTTTGCAGTTTGCACAGCAATCTATAATATGTCAATCAAGGGGCATTGGAGACATCATTGTATTACTGTGTTTATGCCATTTCTTTTGTTTATCCTTAACTAGTGCAGTGGAGCAGAAACCGCTTGTAGCGTTCTCTTGTTTATTCAGAGTTTGCAGTGCACATAGATCGAACGAAGCGGTTTGAGTTATTTTGTGTATTTTGTTCGGTTTTGCGTTCTGACAATGTACGTAACTTGAGACTTGCTGCTGATTGTTAGGGACCCACCAGCCTGCTCGCAGCCCGGGCGCGCGGAGGCGCCCGAGACTTCGGCGCGCGCGGCCAGGGAGCTGCGCGCCAGGCGACGGGGACGAGCAGGGCGCGTGCCGGCGCACACCTGAAGACAATCGGCGCTCCTCGCAGCTGGAGCTCGTTAGAGCGGCTGCCGAGAATAAGAGCAGCGAGCGGACAGAGTTCGACGTGAGTGCGTTCTTGGAGGTAACGCTGCATGTGTTGGAGGAGACTCGTGAGTAAGCCACACTGCCATTTAAGGAGGCAGGTGTGGCCGGGAACATTTGTGTTGGACTTTACTTCCGGTTTGGAGGAGACTCGTGAGTAAGCCACACTGCCATTTAAGGAGGCAGGTGTGGCCGGGAACATTTGTGTTGGACTTTATTTTCCTGTCGCTGTTAGTTTTGGAACAGTAGTTTTTCGTTCTTTGGTTTGGACTGTGATTACCTGTGTTTATATAATAAACAACGCCAGCTCACTGGCTAAACTAGACACTGACTTTGTCGTGCACTTGGGGTCGGAGAAAACCCGTAACAGTACGCACTCACCAATGGAGGCCCCAGCCGACATAGACCCGAGGATCCGGACCGCACTGGAGCGGCAGTATCATCTGACTGACGGTCACTCTCACCAGCTGGAGGCAGCCGCGACCACCATAAAGACCCTCCAGGACCAGGTCCAGGGCCTCAGCACGTCAGTGGAGAGCATGGCGCGACTCCAGGCGGCGTCGGCGGCCCAGCACGCGGAATTAATGTCACAGCTTCGGGGGCTGACGGAGGCCCGCCCCGCTCCCCCACGGGAGCAACCCGCGCCGGCGTCGACGCCTGGGCCACCCCCGGCCTCTTCTGAGCCATGCCTGGCCAGCCCGCAACCGTTCGGGGGGGACTTCGAGAGATGCGGCATCTTCCTGATGCAGTGCGAACTCGTCTTCACCCACCAACCTAGCCGGTTCGGGTCGGATGCCGCCCGGATCGCATACATCACGAACCTGCTCACCGGCCGGGCGGCGCAGTGGGCGGCCGCGTCTTGGACAAGGGGAGTTGGGTTCCGGCACTCATACAAGGAGTTCGTGGCAGAGCTTCAATGGCTGTTCCACCACCCGGCCCGGGGCCCAGAACCCGGAGCTCAACTGACCGGCATTCGGCAGGGGAATGGCCGGGTAGCGGATTATGCGGTGGAGTTTCGGCTGGCGGCGGCAGAGAGTGGGTGGAATGACCCGGCCCTGCGGGTCACCTTCAGGGCAGGGCTTAGCGAGGCAGTCCGGGACCAGCTCGCAACTCGGGAGGAGCCCAGCTCTTTTGACGAACTCGTCGCTCTCGCCCTCCGCATCGACGAACGTTTCGAGGAGCGGAGGCGGGAGCGGACGCCCAGGAGGAGGGCCCCGAGTCCCCAGCACTCCAGAGCCTGGGAGAGGCCCCCCGGGGTTTCCCGAGCGGACTCTCCAAGCCGGGAGGGTTCATCCTCGGCCCCGGCAACGACAGGGGAGGAGCCGATGCAGCTGGGGCGCACGCGTCTCGGCCCGGTTGAGCGGGAGGCTCGATTCCGGGCGGGGCTGTGCCTGTCATGTGGCCAGAAGGGCCACCTCCGCCGTGACTGTCCCGTCCACCCAAAAGCCCAGGCTCGCTAGGACCATGGGAGGGCCTAGTGAGCCGCCTCTCCGACTCCCGAGCGTCTGCGCCACCAGTCCGGCGAGTGAGTGTCAGCCTAGCCTGGGCTGATCGACACCTTGAGGTGGGGGCCCTCATCGACTCTGGGGCTGACGCCTGCTTCATGGACACTGAGTTCGCGGCACGGGCCCAGGTCCCGACCATGGAGCTGGAGGAGCCGCGGGAGGCATTTGCGCTGGATGACCGTCGGATGGCCCGGGTCTCCCAGTGTACCCACCCCATCGCCCTCACGGTGGCAGGCAACCATGTCGAGACCCGCCAATTCTACCTGCTTCAGTCTCCGGGGGCTCCAGTGGTTTTGGGCCATCCCTGGTTGGTGCAGCATGAACCCCGCATCTCTTGGGCTTCCGGGACCGTACTGGAGTGGGGAGCTTCCTGTCACGCCCAGTGTCTCCGGTCCGCTCCAGGTAGGACGCCCCAAGATGTCCCCCAGGGGCCGCCCCCGGAACTGACAGCGGTTCCTGCGGAGTATCATGACTTGGGGGAGGTCTTCAGCAAGGCCCGGGCGCAGTCTCTTCCCCCACACCGGCCGTATGACTGCGCCATCGACCTCCGTGCTGGGGCCCCTCTGCCCGGCAGCCGCCTGTACAGCCTGTCCATACCAGAGAAGTCGGCCATGGAGGACTACATCTCGGAGTCACTGGCAGCGGGGTTGATTCGGCCTTCGTCCTCCCCGGTGGCGGCAGGATTTTTCTTCGTCAAGAAGGAAGACGGCAGCCTCCGCCCCTGCATTGACTACAGACAGCTGAACGATATCACGGTCAAGAACAAGTACCCTCTTCCCCTCATGAATTCCACCATGGAGCCCCTCACTCGGGCGACCGTCTTTACCAAGTTAGACCTCCGAAACGCCTACCACCTGGTGCGAATACGCGAGGGCGACGAGTGGAAGACCGCCTTCAAGACGCCCCGGGGGCACTACGAATATCGAGTGATGCCGTTCGGATTAACCAACGCCCCGGGGATCTTCCAGGCGTTGATGAATGACGTGCTCCGGGACATGCTGGAGGAGTTTGTGGTGGTGTACCTGGACGACATCCTGGTGTTCTCCAAGACCCTCGCTGAGCACGTTCAGCACGTTCGCCGGGTGCTCCGGCGCCTTCTCCAGAATCAGCTATACGTAAAGGCGGAGAAGTGCCTGTTCCACGTCGACTCGGTGGACTATCTGGGGTTCATCATCGAGAAGGGGCAGGTCCGGGCCGACCCACGGAAGATCCAGGCTGTGGTGGACTGGCCCACACCAGCCTCACGGAAGGAGCTGCAGGTCTTCCTGGGGTTCGCCAACTTCTATCGGCGGTTTGTTCGCAACTATAGTGTCGTGGCGCAACCCCTGACCAGCCTGACGTCCCCCGCCCAGCCATTCACCTGGACCTCCGCGGCAGAGTCAGCGTTCCGGGACCTTAAGCGGCGGTTCACCAGCGCCCCGGTGTTGCTGCACCCAGATCCGGCGAGACAATTCATCGTGGAGGTGGACGCCTCGGACGCCGGACTGGGGGCAGTCCTGTCGCAGCGCGCGGAGGCGGACCAGAAGGTGCATCCCTGCGCCTTTTTCTCCCGACGCTTTCTTCCCGCGGAGAGGAATTATGACATCGGGAACCGGGAGCTGCTGGCGGTGGTGGCGGCCTTGGAGGAGTGGCGCCATTGGCTAGAGGGGGCTGAGCTACCGTTCGTCGTGTGGACCGACCACCGGAACCTCACGTACATCCGGGCGGCCAAGCGGCTCAACGGTCGACAGGCACTGTGGGCCGGCTTCCTCAGCCGCTTCAACTTCTCCTTGACATATCGCCCGGGGTCCCGCAACACGAAGGCGGACGCCTTGTCCCGTCGGCACCAGGAGGAGGGCCCGACCGAGGAGGAGCCGGCGCCCATCGTTCCTGAAGCCCAGGTGGTCGGCCGGGTGGCTTGGGGAATAGAGGCAGCAGTGAGGAGGGCACTGCGCGACCATCCGGCACCAAGCGGCGTACCCACGGGAAGGCTGTTCGTCCCGGAGGTGGCCCGGGCCCGGGTCCTCAAGTGGGGGCATGCCAGTCAGTTGGCCTGCCACCCCGGGGTCCACCGGACTTTCTCCTTCCTGGCCCGGCACTTCTGGTGGCAGGGCATGAGAAGCGACGTGAGGGTGTACGTGCAAGCGTGCCCTGTGTGTGCCCGCAGCAAGCCCTCGCACCAGGCACCGGCCGGGCTGCTACAGCCCCTTCCAGTTCCGAGCCGTCCGTGGTCCCACGTCGCTTTGGATTTCGTGACCGGGCTACCCCCCTCCCAGGGTAGGACCGTTCTGCTGACGGTGGTGGACCGGTTCAGCAAGGGGGTCCACCTGGTGGCCCTCCCCAAACTCCCCTCGGCGACGGAGACAGCGGAGCTGCTGACGGCCCAGGTGTTTCGACTCCACGGCCTCCCGCAGGACATCGTGTCGGACCGGGGCCCGCAGTTCACCTCTCAGGTATGGCGGGCGTTCTGCAAGGGGTTGGGGATCTCAGGGAGTCTTTCTTCTGGTTACCATCCACAGACCAACGGGCAGTCGGAGAGGACGAACCAGGTCGTGGAGTCGGCGCTCCGCTGTATGGTGGCCAGGAACCCGTCCGCCTGGAGCCGGTTCCTCCCCTGGGTGGAGTACTCCATCAATTCCCTGGTGAGCTCCGCCACAGGTATCTCCCCGTTCGAAGCGGCCCTGGGGTACCAACCACCGCTGTTCCCAGCGCAGCACGCCGACGTGGCAGTCCCGTCCGTACAGAACCATCTTGATCGGTGCCGCCGTGTCTGGGAGACCACCAGGACCGCCCTTCTTCGAGCGGCGGACCGGAGCAGCAAGGGAGCCAACCGTCGCCGCACCCCCGCTCCGGCGTACCTACCAGGGCAGAAAGTGTGGTTGTCCACCCGGGACCTCCCCAAGCAGCCGGATGCCAAGAAGTTGGGTCCTCGGTTCACGGGGCCGTTCGAGGTGGTCAAGGTGCTGAGTCCAGCGGCGGTGAAACTGAGACTGCCGGCGTCCATGCCGATCCATCCGGTGTTCCACGTCTCCAAGGTCAAGCCTGTCGCCCACAGCCCACTGGGGTCGCCGACCCCGGACCCTCCGCAACCCGTGATGGTGGACGGACACCCCCAGTGGACGGTTCGCAAGGTGCTGGACGTCCGACGGCGAGGGCGTGGGTACCAGTTCTTGGTCGATTGGGTGGGGTTCGGCCCGGAGGAGAGGAGCTGGTTGCCCCGCCGGAACATCCTGGACCCGAGGCTGCTGGAGGCCTTCTACCGGGCCCACCCAGGGAAGCCTGGCAGGTCGCCAGGTGGCTCCCGTAGACGGGGGGGTACTGTTAGGGACCCACCAGCCTGCTCGCAGCCCGGGCGCGCGGAGGCGCCCGAGACTTCGGCGCGCGCGGCCAGGGAGCTGCGCGCCAGGCGACGGGGACGAGCAGGGCGCGTGCCGGCGCACACCTGAAGACAATCGGCGCTCCTCGCAGCTGGAGCTCGTTAGAGCGGCTGCCGAGAATAAGAGCAGCGAGCGGACAGAGTTCGACGTGAGTGCGTTCTTGGAGGTAACGCTGCATGTGTTGGAGGAGACTCGTGAGTAAGCCACACTGCCATTTAAGGAGGCAGGTGTGGCCGGGAACATTTGTGTTGGACTTTACTTCCGGTTTGGAGGAGACTCGTGAGTAAGCCACACTGCCATTTAAGGAGGCAGGTGTGGCCGGGAACATTTGTGTTGGACTTTATTTTCCTGTCGCTGTTAGTTTTGGAACAGTAGTTTTTCGTTCTTTGGTTTGGACTGTGATTACCTGTGTTTATATAATAAACAACGCCAGCTCACTGGCTAAACTAGACACTGACTTTGTCGTGCACTTGGGGTCGGAGAAAACCCGTAACAGTGATGGTCGTTTACAGTGACATGCAATAAATCCATGTTAATGCAGGAGCTACAGTAGCCACAGCCATGCGTATAGGCTGCTGGAGAAGAGATAGGTGTTAGGCAAACAGGGTCGTGGTTACACTGCTCTGACTTCCACTCAGCCGCGTCCTCATATGTGTATCCACACTTTACACTTGAATGGAATCTGCCTGATTGGATATATTCTGTCGAGGGTCTGTGAAATGGTGGAAAAACACATTTAATTTCCTATTAAGACTTCACAATAAGAGTCCCTAGCTGTTTTTGCTGATTACGCTTCCTCTCTGCAGTATAAGTAGGCTTGTTTTTTGTTAAATAATAACTAATTCCATCCTGGACACATTTTTCTGTAAATCCTCCACAAAAGACTTGTTTTATTGTTATCTAAAAGCTTTTATTTTGAAGCGGCAAAGTCGGGGGCGTTTTTGGGGTTCGCCGGTGTAGTGCTTAAGCCCCGGTATTCCTTCTCTCTTCCCATATGCTGTCCTTGTGTGGGTGGAAGATGGAGAAGGAGACCAAAACTGATCCAAACCAGAGAGCCAGGCCACCTCAGGATGCGGTCTGGCTGACCGGGTCCGGGTACAGACTTGGCGTGATCGTATGACAGCTGCCGCGTTGAGAAGACAAGTGTAACCACGGCAAGCTGTGGGAGTGAGTCATGCAGGAGCCCTGCATACCTGTATTCAGACAGGTGTGGAGGAGAATAAGGGATGAGATTAAAGAAAACAACCAGCCCCCACACGCCATCAAAGTTTATTGAACGGCTGTGGTTTGTTCAGGCGACCTTCATTGTGCAATTCATACGGATGAATTTATGAAAAGCTTGAAGGTTGCTTGCTGAAATGTAGTAACTGTGGAAGTGGGCTCATCGGGGTCATGCACTGTGCACATTTATTACAATTTATTGATGGAAGAAGCATAAAATCAGGTTTATGAATATGTCGTTTTCTTTGTGCATTTACTTTGAGTTTAATGCATTTAAGACTATTTTTATTCTAATAAGATTACTATGGCATGTCAACATACTGCTATTCTTTTTTTATATTTTATTTGCTGTCTGCGCCAACTGAAACGCCCACGTCCTTGAGCATCCAAGAAAATATCTGCAAAATAACAACAGAATATTAAATAGTTATGGACTATTTCTGCTGTCTCGATAACCGATTAATTCCCGGCACTGAGTCGAAGGCTATCGGAGGTTGGCTTCACCGCATTCAGCGGAACAAATGAGATTAGGACAGGAGTATAACCAGCAGCCAGGTTTACTCAGGTAAACATAGCCGGTTGTTTATTTTGGAATATTTTTTTTTTTTTTATAGGCGAGTTTCTTAGGAAGTGAAAGATTACGAGAGAGAGAGATAGGTAGAGGAAGAGAGTTTGGCGGCTGGAATACAGGGAGAGAAAAGCGAGAGAGCGGAAGAATCTCATAGAGACTCAGACAGGGGGTGGGGGGGAGAGAAAGAAAAAACTATTCTCTTGGAACACAATGCTGGATGGCGTGCTCCAGCTAAATAAATTATCACGGGGGCTATTTTTAAGCTGAAGTGTAAATGCAGTAATCCTTGGAGCAGGAGCTGCAAAGAGCCAACACACAGAAGCCACATCAGGGAATACAGCTCTGCCTTTATCTTCCCTCTACCGCTCGGCCCAGTCTCTCTTCCCTCCCTCTCTCACACACACACACACACACACACATCCTCCACTCCCAGCACCTCCATCTTTTCTCGCTTTATCCGTTTCCCTCTTTCTTTTCTCCCCTGCCTTTCATATGGTAAAAGCCTCCTTTCTGTGTCGGGAGTATTTTGCTTATCACTGAGCCCTCTGTGGGGACTCCACTGGGTTCTATTGTAAAAAAATAAAAACAGACTTTTGAACAAGACAGGGAGGGGTAACATGTAAGTGGCACGCAACAGAAGCAGCAGTCAGAGGATATTAGGCCGCAGTGGGTCATTCTGCAACTCATACAAATCTTTCTTAGCGGGTGTTACGGTGTTGCGGTTGTTTTTCCGTCATGCTCCGGGGCCCTTTGGGAGAATGCCGTCAGGCCGAATGGAAAAGTTTCTCTAAAGAAGTCATAGCTCCGTCTTGGCTGTTTTGGTATGGGAGAGGAGAACCTCCCCTGCTGCTGTTTAATAGCACATAATGGGATGTCGTTAATCACCAGCGCCGGCTGAGGTTTCACAAGGTTAATGACGACGTAGCCCAGCTCTCATCTGTGTCCCATTCCTCAGGTATTTATCAGTGTCAGCGGCAACCTGAGAGCCGGGGGTCAGTTCATAGTTCTCTCCCTCACCGTGCCCACTTGTCTCCACCTCTGTCTCGCTCCGCCCCCTCTCTCTCTTTCTCGCTCTTTTAATCAAGTGTAATGTGCTGACAAAAAAAACGATCCAGGCCTCGGCCAGCAGTGCAGGGCTCGTCACTATGGATAAAATCTCCGTTGGGATGTTTTGTAACGCTGGATTCAACGCTGCAACTAAAGATATGTTTTTTTCCGCTATTAATCCAGGGTGTTTTCAAAGTGGGGTCCGGGGGCTCCTTGGGGGTCCTTGGCACTCTGCCAGGTGTTCGGTGACAATAAAAACAAGCATAATGTGTACATTGCCCACCCCCAGTTTAGCTTTTGGGCTAACAGAACCTATATGATTGGGAGGCATCACGTCCCTCAGTCATGAATTTGTCACTTCCTGCTGCTACCTAACTTGACTTATTAGCCATAGAGCAAGCTAGCTCGCGTGTAGCCATATTTGAGTCAGTCCATCACCAGGTCACACCAAGCCCAAAGTATTTAAATTGAGAAAATATGGCGACAGTTTGAGTTTGTTTCAAGGTTTTACAACACAAATAGTAGGCGTATGCCTAATCAGTGTTGCGATCATGAGGAGGTCCTTAGAAAATGTGTTCGCTTTGGGGTCCCTGGCCCCAAAAAGTATAAGAACCCGTGGATTTATCTTTGTTGATTCATTCACAAATTGCGAAAAATGTTTCCCAGACTCTAATTTGATGTCTTTAAAATGTCTTCTTTAACTGACCAAAAGAACAAAACCCAAAGATATTGAGTTTCCAAAGACAAAAAAAGAAGAAGAAAAAGGGAAAAGTTACTAATCCTATCTGGACTCACCGTTGAGGCCACATCTCATGGCCAGCGAATGAAGTTTGCTCAGAGGGCCTTGAGGAGGTTCGGCTGTAATTGCATTCCATCCGCTGATGAAGGCTGATGTGGCTGAAGGCTCCAGAAACTATTTACAGTTTACAAGTGGGTACAATTTGCCAGTGGAGTGTGCTAAAATATTTTGTTAAATTACAGTACCATTTCCAAGGTCAATAATGAACAGTTTGCAAAACTCCCCTTCTATTTAATATCTGATAAATCAACAGTACTGAGAATCCTATTGCCATAGAGAAGCCTGCAATGCCACAAAACAACTTCAGATGGAAAAGGGACCTGAGTATATTTCCAGTTCTCTCACCTCATATATCTTCATATTGGCCAATGCTAGCATAGCCTGCTGCAAGCACAAGTAATGATTGAGCACAAATTAATCTCTAAGGAAAAGTACAACATTTCTGCAACTTTCTTCACTTTCGCAAATAATTAGTTGATAAGATGATCAATACCACTCGATCAATACATATCTGTTCAGTAAATATGAATATGATATCAGCGGCATGCTAGCTTAGCTTAGCTTAGCACAAGGACTTGAAACAGCTAGCTTGGCTCTAAGGCAACAAATCCCCCTACCAGCTTCCCTTTAAAGGTCATTATTAACATGCTGTGGGTTTGTTTAATCCCTACAAAAACGTAAAACAGCAACTTCCCGGAGCACTATTGATCGCCTAACTTTCCCAAACTGTTGACCTATTCCTTTTGTTTTCAGATTGTATTTCTACGGCAAAAAAACTGTCTGGTCAGCGTTAACCGTAACCCATTTTAGACTGTGGAATATGAAATGCTGTACCATACCTATTCCTTATGATTCATCATGATGTCTAACCTCGGTCATGTGTTCATACCAGTAACCGCCAAAGCCTTTGGCTAGTCACACCAGTAATGTCAGCGCCGTAGATCTAGGGCTTCCCTGTTTAACACCATGAATCATCCACAGGCAAAATGTCTTCGTGCGAGCACAGCGGCGCTCTCACCCGCCTCGACGCGCGCACGAAACATAGATCCGTGCAGACGTTGGCATGCATGCTCTGGAATAAATGAGGGGCTTGTTTTCACTGTTCCACTTTTTGCTCCTCCGCATCGGCATCTTGGAGCCCTGAAGGCCGTGACAGCTCTGAGTCAGGAGAGATATCCTGCATGATAGAGCAGCGCAGTGAAGGAATGGTACTGAGCTCAGTTTGGCAGTCCCCTGCTGAGCGACTAAAGGAAGCTGAAGCGTGTGTGTGTGTGTGTGTGTGTGTGTGTGTGTGTGTGTGTGTGTGTGTGTGTGTGTGTGTGTGTGTGTGTGTGTGTGTGTGTGTGTGTGTGTGTGTGTGTGTGTGTGTGTGTGTGTGTGTGTGTGTGTGTGTGTGTGTGTGTGTGTGTGTCAGTGGATGTGTTGGCAGGTGGCACTGGAAAAAAAGGCACAGTAGCAAACAAATCCAACTCGACACACAACTGGAATACCAAAATACGAGCACTTTGAGAACTACCGTTCGTCTGTCTGTCGCCCTGTATGAAATGGAGTTATTTACTAAACCTCACTGGGTTACTGCTGCTGATGAGCAGCGCTGCTTTAAGGAGATAGAGGGGGAGATGGGGGGGACTTCTTGTTTGTGTTGTTGAAATCAGGGCAGGAAATAAGCAGGAGTGCTCGCTCGCTCGGAGTCGAGGAATAAGATGACCTATTTTGAACACACGCTGGGAGACGAGGCACTCCAAACCGTATCTGAGCACCACAGAGGCTCAACACCCCACACGTATAAATAAATAATAGATATACATTCATAGGTATGTATTTGTCTGTGCATGTGTGCATCAGTGACCCTGTCTGTGGCGGATGTGATGTGGCTGAACTCAATGACCTCCCAGTTGTAACACCTCTACCTGCTGCTGCACGCCTTTGAGTCCCACAGGCAGTGGACTGATCATAAATACACAAGTCATTCCATAACGGGCATTCTCTTATTGCTGCATATAGTTCTGCATAACCGCAATCTTTACCGAATATTAATCATACACCTTGTGCAGATAAAGTGGAGAATACAAAATGGCCTTGATTGGGAAGAAAATCCATCTTTCTTTGAACCGCTCACAACTCATTTCCACACCTGCGAGGAGCGATTTTAAAAAGAGTTGTCTTTGTTAAAAAACAGTGTGGTTGCATTGGGCCCTGGAGAGCGAGGACCCTTCCAACAATGTGTTGCCTCCCTTTTTGGGAGGTGGGAGGGAGGGGGGTTAATGAAGCTCAAGCAATTTATAACAAACTAATATGCTTATTCTACTATAAAAACTATTAAATAATATTTAATCAAATGAAGAATCTATTTTTTTCTTTGGTATATATTCATATATTATAGGGATAAAGTATGCTACCTCCCAGACAACAGTTAGTTTTTAGGTGTTAATCCAACACATGAAGACAACCAATCCAAGCCATTTCTTATTATCATAAAATCCCCAGATAAGACCCAAACCTATAATGTGTTGGTCCATCTCACAATACTTTCCAACCTCATTACCTTGTCTTTTGCAATCAGGGGCAGATTTCTTTCTTTCTGAAGAAGAAGATGTAAATGGCGATTGTGGATCAGTGGTTAGCAAGTCTGTCTTTCAATCAGAGGGTCGGTGGTTCGATCCCCGGCTCCACTAGTCCATGTTGCTGTGTCCTTGAGCAAGACACTTAACCCTAATTGCTCAGCGTTGCTGTGTCTACTGTATAACATATAAGTCAGCTAAATGTAATGTGAATGTTTATTTTTGAGCAGTAATTTGAGCAAAAGTTACTCAAACAGGAATAAGTAAGGCATTTGTTTGACTATTTCCAATCACAGAATACACAAGTATTTGTGGGATTGACTAATCATCAAGTGGCACAGAAGAATAGGGTCTCCCGGGTGTGGGCTGAACAAGTGGTACTGGTTTTCAGCGTGTCGGTTTAGGGGTTCGCTGTCACTGAGAAAGATATAGTGTCCCCCTTTTGAAAAACCCATCTGAATGTTTCCAGCAGCCAACCTGTCGGGGATCCCCCTGCAGGTAAAGCCTGCATCCAGCCTATTCAGCGGATACTACGAAGCTTGACGGACAGATTTGGTGCAAAAACGTCTTCGTTCACGTTTTTACCTACCGCTCCAAGGTGTTCAGCACAGCAGGGGGGGGGGCGGAGCAAATGTGGTCTGCACGGTGAGGTGTGCTCTGATTAAACAAGCCAGACAGGAGCAAAAAGGAGGGGGAGGGTACACATCTCTTAAAGCTGTTAATTTTGAAAAATCACATTCATCATTTGTACCGGTGGCACAGGAGACTGAGCCACTGCCGGCGACAGGAGCGCTGTGTTTGTGTTTGTGTGTGTGTGTGTGTGTGTGTGTGTGTGGGTGTGTGTGTGTATGTGTGTGTGTACGATGTGCGTGCAAGCATTCATGTGTGAACATATGGTATGAGACCGAATCCGTGTGTGAATTACACTGCGGAAGAAGTGCATTAATAATAGATCAACTCTCCCTTTGTTTGGGACGTGAACGTGATGAGTGGGCCTTGTAATTGGTTAGTTTAATAACTGGAGACAAACCGAGTGTTCTCTGCCTCTCTTTTTCACACACACACACACACACACACACATACACACACTCTTTTGTGCAATTACAGCACAAAAACATGCAGAAATTGTAATTTCAGACACTAAAACACACACACACTCCACTCTCATGTCAGAGAGGCATTCACAGGCTGGTCTGTTTAATTTAGGTCTGGACGATGAGACTAATTATGTTAAAGAAAAGATTTTTCAGACTCATTTGCCCTTTTATGTCCTTGAAGACGGAAGGAGGATCATATTCTGTTGTTTTTTTCTCTTTGCCGTTTTATTTATTTCTTACACCGCTACTCAACTGTTCAACCAGATTGGAAAATATGTTCGCATAAAGGTTGTGAAAGCATCCAGGCTTTTATTGTTCTGCATGGTTTTATAGCAATAATAATGTCTTTGATCATCCAAGGATGTTCTCCCGCTGATGTAACCACAGCCATAACAGCAAACTATCCTTTATATTAATGTGCCTTGCATGGTTACTGTGGGTTTGTGTGTGTGTGTGTGTGTGTGTGTGTGTGTGTGTGTGTGTGTGTGTGTGTGTGAGATATAGGGTGTGTGTGTGTGTGTGTGTGTGTGTGTGTGTGTGTGTGTGTGTGTGTGTGTGTGTGTGTGTGTGTGTGTGTGTGTGTGTGTGTGTGTGTGTGTGTGTGTGTGTGTGTGTGTGTGTAGTGGCAGCCGAGAGAAGCGTAGTGACGCCGACATAAATTGGAAATACAGAGTGTGTCATTGAACTGCACCTCTAGGCCTCCTCTCAGTTCAGCAGTACAGTAATAAAGTGTGTGTGTGTGTGTGTGTGTGTGTGTGTGTGTGTGTGTGTGTGTGTGTGTGTGTGTGTGTGTGTGTGTGTGATGGAGAGTGTAAACTACCCATGAAATTGAGATTCAGAACGTAGTTTTCTGTTTTTGTATGACGGCGTAAATGTGGCCGTTTGCAAACTACACTTGAAATTAAGACATGAACCAGGAGACATTCCTGTGTGCGTGCGTGTGTGTGTGTGTGTGTGTGTAAGCAGATAGCCGAGCTCCGGGTATTCTCACCATTCTCTAGAGACCTGGGGGGGATTTGAAGAATCTTTCGAACGCTGACAGCTTGTCAAGGCCCTCCTACGACTGTAATGAATTTCAGCCTTTTGTGGTGTGTGTGGTCCCGCTGCACTGATAAGCCCTGGCACTAATACAGTTAACAAGGAGCGAGTGTGTGTGTGTGTGTGTGTGTGTGTGTGTGTGTGTGTGTGTGTGTGTGTGTGTGTGTGTGTGTTTATATGATAATAATAATAATTTATAATAATGCGTGAAATAATTTCACTTATTTATCCGACATCTATGTTTAAATTAGTTAAAATGTTACAGAAAAAAAACATTGACTGTCAAATCTGTCAGTGAGCAGACCTAAACGACATGTGTACTATTGTAACCATGACGACAACGCTCCCCTAAACTGACTGAAGGAGTCCTTTTCACCTCGGTGGCGATCTTTCCCTAAACTTACCCAAGTGGACCCCTCCACGGCTCCACGGCAGGTGAATAGTGTCCTTCTAGCGAGCTCTGCATCGAAACACACACACACACACGCACCCACACACACACACGCACCCACACACACACAAGCTGTTGTCGGCGTCGGTGCTGGCATGTATCTTTGTGCCTTGTCATCACATGCTCCGACTGAGCTCTAAATGTCACTTGTCTCTCTCCGCTTCATCTGCCAGACTCGTCCTCCATGTCTCCACTCTGCATTTGAAATGTGTGTGTGTGTGTGTGTGTGTGTGTGTGTGTGTGTGTGTGTGTGTGTGTGTGTGTGTGTGTGTGTGTGTGTGTGTGTGTGTGTGTGTGTGTGTGTGTGTGTGTGTGTGTGTGTGTGTGTGTGTGTGTGTGTGTGAGCCACTGACATGTGCTGGTGTGTTTCTGTTTGAAGGGCACGCTGCTCTCCACCTCCTTTTGTACGGCGCCTGCGAGCACAATGATGCTCGCTGCATTGATTTTTCTCGTGCCATTTTTATAATTATGTTCCCCTTTTTTTATTCGCCCCCCCTCTCTCTCTTTTATCCTGTCTCTCTTATCTCTGCCCTCTTTCTTCTACTCTTCTACTTTTCTAATTCCATCCCCCTGATCCATTTTTATGCCTCGCTGTGCCTGTGCCTTGTTATCTCGACCCTTTCTCTTTTTCCTGTTTGATCTCAACTTCTTAATTTCCTCTCTCATCTACGTCACTCGGCTTTGCCCCCCCCCCCCCCACACACACACACACACACACCCCACCCCCAACAGCGTCACTCTCGCTGTGATGCTCGTCATTGTTTATCTTCCGCTTTCCCCTTGTTTTTCCCCTTCCTGCCATTTCTGAAGTTCCTCGACCTCGTCCCCTTTTCCCGACGGGAGCGTCATTGTTTCCCGTCCGTTTCGCACCCACCCGACACCTCTCTCCTCTGTTATTTCTCTCGTTCATCCTCTGTTTTCTTCTGTCTTTTCCCGCAGCCTCTCTGGAGTGCAGTCCATCTTCCCCATAGCCCGACGGAGGAGGACTACTGAAGTCACAGGACGCCAACATCCACCCAGTATTCCATCCTCTGACTTCTTCGTGGGACGATCTCGGCTCTTCGTCTCACACCTTTGGCCTCCCTCTCTCGCTCGATCTGGAATAAGGAAAAAAAACTAAAAAGAAACTTCTTCCCAGCCACTTCTAAGAAATCTCCCACGAGTTCGGACTCGCTCTTTTTTTCTCCCCTCCCAGTCCAAACAATCCCTCACAGCTTCCTGGAATCTGACCAATAGTTTCCATTACAGCCGTCCCGTCTCCAGTCATCACTGACCTTTTGCAGCCGAGCCTCCACCAGACCTCTCACGCTATAACTCCTACACGCCTCTCAGAACCACTCCCTCTCCTCCCTCTCCTCCCTCCCAACACATAACCTACCCAGGATTCATCACTTGCCTTGGCCGGGTTTCCTAAAAGCATTTAAACGCACGTATAATCTCCGCATCATTGCCTTGTGATTGGACGCTAGTGCATGTGCTGATTTGCTTTGAGGGAAACCTGAGCCTCACAGTAACAACTGACACTTATAATCCACTTCTTTATCCAAACGCAGCCTCTCGGCCTGTTAGCGGCGTGTTAGCACCCTTCATCCTCGCACCCCAGTTCCCCCATGCGTACAGTATATATACTCTGGTTGTGCCCTGCGGAGTATTAGACTATTAGACTAAACCCCTCTGATTCCCTTATTCTCCGACTTTATCGCTCGCCACAATGTGTGTGTTTCATGCTCTCTTGTAGCTCTTCTCGTTAGCGCCTGGTGAAAAGTGTCCGTGTACTCTCCTCAATCTGCCCCTCCTCTCCGTGTTGGGGACCCCTCTCCGTGTTGGGGACCCGGACCCTCTCAGTGTTGGGGACCCCTCTCCGTGTTGGGGACCCGGACCCTCTCAGTGTTGGGGACCCCTCTCCGTGTTGGGGACCCCTCTCCGTGTTGGGGACCCCTCTCCGTGTTGGGGACCCCTCTCCGTGTTGGGGACCCTCTCCGTGTTGGGGACCCCTCTCCGTGTTGGGGACCCCTCTCCGTGTTGGGGACCCTCTCCGTGTTGGGGACCCCTCTCCGTGTTGGGGACCCCTCTCCGTGTTGGGGACCCTCTCCGTGTTGGGGACCCTCTCAGTGTTGGGGACCCCTCTCAGTGTTGGGGACCCCTCTCCGTGTTGGGGACCCTCTCAGTGTTGGGGACCCCTCTCCGTGTTGGGGACCCTCTCAGTGTTGGGGACCCCTCTCCGTGTTGGGGACCCCTCTCCGTGTTGGGGACCCTCTCCGTGTTGGGGACCCTCTCAGTGTTGGGGACCCTCTCCGTGTTGGGGACCCTCTCCGTGTTGGGGACCCTCTCCGTGTTGGGGACCCTTCTCCGTGTTGGGGACCCCTCTCCGTGTTGGGGACCCTCTCCGTGTTGGGGACCCTCTCAGTGTTGGGGACCCCTCTCAGTGTTGGGGACCCCTCTCCGTGTTGGGGACCCTCTCCGTGTTGGGGACCCTCTCCGTGTTGGGGACCCTCTCAGTGTTGGGGACCCCTCTCAGTGTTGGGGACCCCTCTCCGTGTTGGGGACCCTCTCCGTGTTGGGGACCCTCTCCGTGTTGGGGACCCTCTCCGTGTTGGGGACCCCTCTCCGTGTTGGGGACCCCTCTCAGTGTTGGGGACCCTCTCCGTGTTGGGGACCCTCTCCGTGTTGGGGACCCTCTCCGTGTTGGGGACCCTCTCCGTGTTGGGGACCCTCTCCTGCAGGGGGGACAGTGAGCCGTGAGAGAACTCCCTGTGGAAGCAGACAAACCGTCGGAAATTCCCTCTGTGTCCCTAAATGTGCCGTGTGTAGGTGAACCTGGGAGAGAAAGGGAAGGGAGTGGCTGACGGGAAAAAAGAAGAAAAGAAAAAAAAGAAAGGACCAGCAAACGAGCTCCGTGAACACAAGAGATGCTTCCACTTGAATCTCGCCAATGAGGAGAGGAGAGGAAGAAAAGACATCACAGATAACAAAAGAGGCTTTCTCTCGTATATCCTCCCCTCTCTATCGCCGACCCTTTTTATTGCTTTGTCTGCTCGCCCATCTCTCGTGGCTTGGAACTATTTTTAGATGAGAGTTATCGGAAAAATAGTGTCGAAAGGAGCCGTGCTGTGAGCGAAAGCTCATCCCGGTAATGTTGTCTGTCAGTCTTTTAGAAAGATATATATTTATCTGTGAGGGGGGGACACTCAAAATCTCTGCTGTCGATGTGAATAATGGCCACTCACTGTTGATATTCTAGGTATTTTACCTGCAGTTAAAAAAAAGCACATGTGTCTGTCACGAAACAAAACAGCTGTTCCGCGGCCCGCCCCCTTCAGCCCGCCTGTGAGTGTGAATGCATCATATACGACCCTGTAGCCACTGTAACGACCTCTTCATCAAAAGATCGCATCCACGCCGGTGTAGCATGAGCTGTTGTCATGGTAACAACATCTTTCCCCTTCCTGGATGGGAGCTGTCAATCTGAGGTGCATAAAATAGCTGTTGCGGGTGGAAAGGGGGTGGGGGGGGGGGGGGGGGGGGGGGGGGTCAGCGTGTGCCCCAGAGAGCCATTGCGCTTTAATGGGATTCTATTTGTACAGGAGTCCCTCTGTGTCCGGCCATTCATTGTTTGGATAGCAGCTGTAGCTTAATGCGGCCAAGACCCTGTGAGCAGATTGAATATTATTGATCATCTCTTTGGGCCATACAGTCGGTCCTCCAGGACTACAAAAGCCCCAAGGAGCGCGCGCTTGTGTGTGTGTGTGAGAGTGAGAGTGTGTCTGTGTGTGTGTGTGTGTGTGTGTGTGTGTGTGTGTGTGTGTGTGTGTGTGTGTGTGTGTGTGTGTGTGTGTGTGTGTGCGGACAGTCACATAGGAATGGAGTTGTTCGGGCTAAAACACAAGTGGCTATTTCACGGTCGAGCGGAGATGCCGTGTCCATGCCTGTCAAGGCCACCGGGGGAAGGGCTGGAGGGGGCGGGCGGAGGGGGGGCCTGAAGCCTCTGTTAACTTTGTAAATTCTCCACTGTCAATATGTGAACTGGGAGAGGTGGTTAGCGGAGACATGGAGAGCTGGCTTCATTTGTTGCTTTTGTGATGTAACTATTTTCATCAATGCAATTAATTGATGATGATGATGATGATGTTGTTTTAAAACATTCAATGTATTATCATGAAAGTATAAGAGTTTTACATTTTTGGGGGACATACTCATTCATTAAGATGAGAACATTTACGCCAGCGATCCATCAGCTTAGCTTAGCATAAAGGCTGGAAACAGGTGGAAACAGGTGGCCTTACTCCAGCACCTTTAAAGCTGACTAAGGAAAACAATCTGTCTCACTGGCTTTTGGGAAGTTCTGTTTTTTTGGATGACCCCTGACAAACCACCTCTCGTGTTCAAATGTGCCCAACCATATCAAAGCAAAAGTTACAATTTGACTTTAAAACATCTGCTTATTTGATTTCTAACCAAGAGTGAGGCGATATGATCAACACCACTCGTCCATTGGTCAGTGAGCTTAGTCTAACAAACTTGTCGACTTACCTTGGCTCTAAATGACTACTTGATGCTGGGTCCATTAGGGTGTAAAAAATAAAAATACCCTTGTTTATCCTGTTTTCAGATTGTATGCTAAGCTAAGCGAGCTGGCTGCTGACTGCGGCTTCATTTAGCAGACAGACGTGAGGGTAATACGGACCGTCTCATCTTAAATTGTGGTAAGACGGAAAATAAAACTAGCTAACTAAGCACAGAGTAAGAAGCCGTCTGCACTTGCACATAAGAGCCTGACAAAACCGAGGTCCGTGCAGTCCCAAAATCTGTCGGGGGAAAGAACACAGGGCTGACTTTTCTTTCTTTTCTATTCTTTTTTTTATCTTACAGCGTATCAACCCACTTGCATTGAATTTCATCATATTTCTGATTGCGCGGCCCTGTAAAGAAAGCACTCTGTTTTTTTTGCTCCTACCACCCATTTCAATGTGGCTGTACAGGATTATTGCAAGCGCTTGTGTCCAAATGTATTCTCCCGAAACTTCTTTGCAATTCATTTGTCCCAAATACCACGCAGGCGGCCTAAACTTCGGGATTTGCTTGCGGGCTCTCCGCCACTAAACACAAAATGTAGCCGTGTGTTTAACCCCGGGTGTATTTATTAAAACAGTCCCTGTCGTCACTCTCCAATGTGTGTGTGTGTGTGTGTGTGTGTGTGTGTGTGTGTGTGTGTGTGTGTGTGTGTGTGTGTGTGTGTGTGTGTGTGTGTGTGTGTGTGTGTGTGTGTGTGTGTGTGTGTGTGTGTGTGTGTGTGTGTGTGTTCCTGCTCCCTACATGCACCGCCTTTCGTTTCTGGCTCTGGTATCCAGGTATAACCAGATCTGGCCGCTGTGCCAAGTT